>JADHKF010000006.1:162915-218408 GCA_019925685.1 Ceratocystiopsis sp. VPRI43766 | reverse complement strand
CTTTTTTTTTTTTTGGTGGTGGGCCCCCGCCATTTTGGAAACGCCGGGGTTGCTGGGTCGTGGGCCCCGGCCCCCCGGTCGGTGTTTTTTTTTTTTTTTTTTTTTTTTTTTTTTTTTTTTTTTTTTTTTTTTTGGTCTCAGACAAGACGGGTAGACGGCGTATTTTGTTTTCTGGTCTACTTTGTAAAATACGAGGAATAAGTCTTGATTTTTTTTTTTTTTGCATTGTCTCACTTGCAAGCGTCTACCAATGTCTTCGATGGTCGATGAGGATCTGAGCCCACAAAAAAAAAAATCTCACGGTCCGATACGTAACATCTGGATGTTGTATGCGTGGAACTGCAGCATCTGCGTGGGTTGCGTCGGCTGCGGGTGTCTACATCTTCAGCGGACCAGCACGGCGTCGCCGCCGGGGGCCCGCGGGACCCGCGGGACCCGCGGACCCGCGAACGTGTCCTTCCTCGCCGTGGCAGGCCTCCCGGCCTAGGTGCTGCTCTTCCCGGCCCCTCCCCTCCATGACGGGCGCGCTGGAGCGAAAAAGAAGAAAAAAAGACTTCGTATCCCGGCAACCGCGTACGCTTCTGACGACAGACGGCAAGTGTGGTGGTGGTGGAGGGGACCACGGCGCTTGGCTCTTTTTCTTTTTTTTTTTTCCCTTCGCAGCGGGGCGTCGTTCTTTGTTCTCGCGATGCTAGCCCGGCCCTTAGTGCATGGCCGGGCCCAGCGATCCAATTGAAGAACGCGGGTTCAGCGCCCGAGAGGGGGGAGAAGGGGGAGAGGGAGGCTGCGAGCGAAAGGAGAAAGTAGCTCGGGGCGGGTCCTCGGCCGCAGCAGCGAGAGTGGTCCCCGTCCCAGCTCCCAGCTTGTGACAGCAGCCGCGACGACGGCGACGACGCCGGCGACAGCGACGCATGCCAGGGATCTTCGTTTTTTGGCCACTGGCATGCTGGCGGTGCCTGTTCCGGGGGGCTCCAGCAGGGGGGGGGAGGCCGGCGGGCCAATCAGGGCGGTCGACCGGGCTGCGAGACATTCTCCGTGTTTTGCCATGTTTTTCCGGTCTTGCCGTTGCGTCGTATGGTCGTCGTCGTCGTCGTCGTCTGGTCGGGTTTTCCGTTTTCGTCACTGCATCGAGGTCTTCCTATCGTGAAATGCACGCTCGCACGCGCCAACAAAAGAAACAAGGCCTGGCCGTGCGTCGTTGCACGGCTGCCCGTGTTCTCGTGCGTGAATGCGTGTGCTTGTGTCGCCCGTACTCGTGTGCCCGTGCTCGTGCTCGTGCTCGTCCTTGTCCTCCCGTCCCCAGATCGCCTCTGCCACCCCGTCCCGACACGCCGTCGCCCGCACGTGCGCGCTGACGGCTGTCGCCACCCAGGCCGCGCCACAGACCACACAGCTGGCGCAGGTAGGCTTTGTCTGTGCGTCCCACAAGACAGGCAGGCTTTCGTGTGTGTCCAGCGTCCGTGCCCGTACCACCCCAAGTCGTTCTTCGGAGAGGCGGTCAGCGGGGAACTCCACACGAGGATCGGAAGGATTGGCCGTTTTCTTCCTCCGTCTTCCTCTTTTTTTCTTTCCCTCGCAAACCTGCTCACGTCCGTCCGGCCTCGCACCAGAAGGATCCAGGAGGAGCGCCGCGCGTCTGGCACGACCGGTCTGGGGAGAGGCAGAGTCAGTGGGCCGTATAAAAGGACACAAGACGCCGAGCAGCACCATGATGCGCTCATGGCCGTGGTCGACCTGTAAATGGTACGGCTTCCGTATCACAGACAGGCCTCCGAGAACACAGATGCACAGGCACAAGTTTCGGAGGCCTCGAGTGGCCGTCTGGGCGTCGTCTGCATCGTGCATCGTGCATCGTGCATCGTGCATCGTGCATCGCTCGTGTCTGCATCACACGGCAACGTCGGCATATTTGAAAATGCTGCTTTGCTTTATTCACGTATGAACGTAGTCCTGATCTCCTTGCTGCTGCACCAAGAGACAGCCAACTGGCCTCCAAGATAAAAAACCCCAAACTTTTTTGTCGCGCAGATGGTTTTTTTGTTTTCCTCCGCCCGACGCCGGAGACACGCACAGTGAGAGAGAGAGAGATTAAAAAAGCAAACCAAAATAAAAAGCAAAATGTACACTGAGACGAGCTCCAAACAAAAGACAAAAACCCAAAATAACGCCGGAAAAAATGTTGTGACAGATCGCAAAGGGCATTCGACAAAGGTGTCTCGCTGGCAAAGGAAAGGAAGGGTGTGCGTTATATAGGATGCACAACCTGCACCCTAATTTGCGGCCGCCGCTTCTGGTGCGGGCGTGCTGCCGTTTGTGCCGTTTGTGCCGTTTGCGCCGTTTGTCGCTGCTGCCGGTGCCGGGGCCGGGGCCTCGCCGCTGCTGTGCAGGTCCAGGTGGAAGGACCGGATGATGGAGTCGGCGTCGTCAATGGCAATGGGCCGGACGTCGGCCAGGTCCTTGATCTTGCTGGTCACCAGCTTGATCTGGTCGTCGGTCATGGTCAGGCCGAGCTGGCCGACGCGCGTCTTGACGGCGTTCCAGCCGGTCAGGCGCGAGGCAAAGTGCACGTAGCGCGTCATGCCAAAGTCGGCCGGGTCGATGATCTCGTAGGTGCTGGGGTTGTTGAGGATGGCCTTGGCGTGGATGCCGGCCTTGTGGGTGAAGGCGCAGAAGCCGGTGATGTAGTTGTTGAAGGGCGTGTTGATCTGGACGGCGTCGGCGACCATGTCCTCGATCTCCTTGAGCTTGTGCAGCTTGTACTTCTTGGTGACGTACTCGCGGTCCGACACGATCATGCGGGCCATCAGGCCGCCCAGCGGCGTGATGCCGTTGCGCTCGCCGATGCCCAGCACGGACACGTCGACGTGGGTGGCGCCGGCCTCGAGGGCGCAGAAGGCGTTGCTGATGGCGCAGCCGGTGTCGTTGTGCATGTGGACCTCAATGTCGCACGACACGACGCCGCGCAGGGTGCGCACCAGGTCGTACACCTGGCGCGGGGTGGCGCAGCCGACGGTGTCGGCAATGCCGACGCGGTTGACGCCGACCTTGTCGACGGTGCGGTAGAGCGACAGCAGGTCGACCAGGTCGGAGCGGAACGAGTCCTCGGACGAGAAGCGCACCTCGAGGCCCTTGCTCTTGATAAAGTTGATGACCTCAATGGCGGACTTGGTGATGTACTCCATGTCCTTGCCGTGGGAGAACTCGCGCAGCATGTGCGAGGTGCCAATGACGACGTCGAGGCCGTCGACGCCCGTCTCGACGGCAATCTTGGCGTCGGCCATGGTGCAGCGCACGTGGGTCAGGATCTTGGCCTTGAGCCCGAGCTTGCAGATGGCCTCGCAGTCGAGGCGCGACTGCTCGGACGCGGCGGGCGACGTCAGCTCAATGTAGTCGACGCCAAAGTCGTCGAGGGCGCGGGCAATGCGGATCTTGGTCTCCGTGTCGAAGAAGGCATTGGCAAACTGCTCGCCCTCGCGCAGCGTGGACTCGATCAGCTTGAAGCGGGAGACGTTTGACAGGAAGTCGCCGACCGGCTGGTAGGGGTTGGAGCTGGCCGTGGCCCGGACATGCTGCTGCTCGGTCTGGGGCAGGCTGGCCGACTGGGGAGTTGTTAGCATTGAATATGGTGAATGATGCCAGATCTGATCTGATCTGGAGAATCTGGAGAATCTGAAAGGGCTGGATAAAATCTACATACGTTGACGTCGGCGGAAGGACTCATGATGGCGGTTGATGAAGACGACGGAAGAAAAGCAAAGAGCAAAGGTCAAATCCCACAATGTTCGTGAGGTCGTTTGGCGTCGTGGTTGAGAAGAAAGAGAAGAGAGAAGAAAAAAGTCACTGGCGATGATGTCTGGGTTTTGTGGAGGGGCTACAGCGGCTGCTCCGAGGAACGCAGGCAGGTACGGCGTGAGTCACCTCGATTGGTCAATCAGAGTTTTTTCCCCGTGCAGTTTTTTTTTTCTGCTTTTTTTCTTTTTTTTTTTTTTGCCATACTTTGTAATCCTTTTTTCCTCTGCTGGTTGGCCGCTGGTTGGCTGCATCGCCAGAGTGGACCCGCGCCTTCCAATCAGGGCGCCTGCTGCGAGTGCAACGGCAACCCCGCGTTTGTCGAAAATTTTCTCGGCAGGCGCGCATCGTCATAGGCACGTGATGCAGTGGGGGTGCGCACGTTGGAGGCAGGAACGGGATTCGCTGCGGGTGGATGGGGTTTTCCCCCTTTTTGGCCCTCTGACGAAGTATGACACCGATCCCCGATACTGTTCCGTGCATGGGGGGCGCCATGGCCCAGCGTCACCGAGGAAGTGCAGCGCCGATGAGGGGCGGAGGACGCCGAGGTCTCCGACGTCGGCGCCGGTGGCCCGTGCGCCAAGAGGCGACGCAGCCAATGGGAGAAGAGGCGATGGACGACGACAAGCACGGACGACGACACGGACAGACGGAGACGGCGAGACGGCGAGACGGCGAGACGGAACGGCGACAGAGACGGAGCCGCAGGCGATGCGAAGGAGAGAGACGGCGTGAACGTGCACGACCGTGAAGCACACAACCGTGCACAGGACACTTGGCCTCCTGGTTGGGCAGCATTCTTTGGGCAGCAAGAAGATGTCTGTCTGGGCGCAGACAACCCCTGGCCTGGGCCAAGCCTGTTCTCTGGAACGGCTCCTGAGCCCTCCTGGCCAGTGCCTCGCCTTCTAGCCCCGGCAGCAACCGCAGCGCCAGGGGCCTGGTTTGCCACACCACGGGCGAGAGAGGCCCAACGCGTCGGGCGGCAGGCCCGCCGGTCTATTTTTGCCGTGGCCTGACTGCTGTGATTCGGGGACGGGCAGTGCCCGGTCCACCACGCTCTGACTCACGCGCCCAGCTGGCGATGCCCAGGGCGCGTGGGGGACGGAAGTGAAAAGGCGGCGACCAGGCCTGCAGACGGCAAGCCAGACGTCAGCCAGTCAGCGAGTTGGCCAGAAGTGAGAACGCCAGCGAGTCGGCCAGGCAGTCAGCCAGCAGCCAGCCAGGCAGTCAGCCAGCAGCCAGCCAGCCAGTCAGCCAGCTAGCCAGCCAGCAAACCAGCCAGTGAACAGCACGGGCACAGCTAGACGCTGCCCCCCGTGGCACCCGCATGAGCACGTTGTCTCGGCGAGGCGACGTGGTGTGCCGGGATGGCCATTGCTACCCAATCACCAGCAGGCCAGGGCTGCCGTGCCAGAGCCCTGCGCCCTGTCCTTTATATACGGCCTCCCGCGTTGCCCAGCATGCATCCTTTTTTTTCTGCCGTGCACACAATCTGCATTCCAACAACGCTCAATCCATCAAAATTTGATCCGTCTTCACGCTCTTCTCCCCCTACTTATATCCTTGCTCCGTGATGTGTTCTTGTGACCATAACAGCCAACAAACCGCCGGAGCAGCAGCAGCAGCAGCAGAACGACCAACCACCGAATTCAACCGACAGCAAACACAACACTCTCTCTCTTTGCACGCCGGCTCGCTCGTTGCGGCGCCCGGATGAACCACGCCATGATGGCCCTGCACCACCGAGACCTCTCCCCCTTTGCGGCCGACGCGACCGCCCCGGCCTTCCGCCGCACCCTGTCGGACCTGTCCACGCACACGGCCGCGCACCACCGCCTGCGCCGCCGCCACGCGCGCAGCCAGCTGGACCCAACGGCGCCGGCCTACGCGTCGTCCGACGTTGCGTCCGTCGTGTCCCACCAGGCCGACGTCGGCGACAGCGACGTGCCGCTGCGGCCGCTGTCTGCCATTCCCCGGCCGTCGTCGACGGCGCCGCGCCCGCCGTCGTCGGCAGCGTCGTCGTTTGCCTCCGCGTCGTCGTCGTCCTCCTCCTCCTCCCACCACCGCCGCAGCAGCAGCGCCAGCGAGCCCCTCCGCCGCCACCACAGCAGCAGCGGCGTCGTGCGCCCGGCCGACCACAGCCGCCCGGCCGTGCAGTTTGGCCGCCTGGCGTCGCGCTTCTCGCTGCCGCCGCTGGCTGCGCCGGTTGCCGCGCCGCCGCCCGAAGCACCGGCCGCACCGCCCCGGCCCGTGCCCAAGAAGCGCGCGCCGGCCCTCCTGGCAGTGGCCGGCAGCGCGGCCGGCAGCGCGGCGTCGGCCAGCCACACAAGCCACGCCAGTGGCAGCACGATCCCCGGCAAGAAAACCGTGACCTTTTGTGATGCCTCGTCGTCGGTGTCGTCGTCGTCGTCGTCGTCGTCGACCATCTCGGCCTCGGGCTCCGGCTCCGACACCGAGGACGGCTTCTCGACGCTGTCCAACAGCACGCACGCGACCACGGTTGACAGCGTGTTCTCTGACGGTGGCGGCAGCGGCGGCAAGCGGTCGCCCAAGATGCGCGCAGCGGCCCCGGCGCGCGCCGTTCCGCGGCGGCGCTCGCAGTCGTTCAGCGGGGCGGTGCAGGTGCCGGCCGCGATCCCCCCGGTCGTCACGCCAGCCGCACCCACCCCCCAGGAGACGCTTGACCAGAAGCAGAGCCAGCTGACGGACCGGCTGCAGGACGCGGTGGCGCAGCTGGTGGCGCTGCAGGCCGAGAAGGAGCGCCTGGCGCGCGGCCATGCGCGGCACGTCGCGCTGGTCGAGCGGCTCGAGCAGGACAACGGCCGCCAGCGCGTCGAGCTCGAGGCCTTTTACGCGCAGCAGGCGGGGCTCGAGCACGACCTGCGCGCCGCGCGGCAGCAGGCCCAGGACGCCGAGGCGGCGGCGGCGGCGGCAGCGGCGCGCCAGCGCGCGGCCGAGGCCGAGGCGGAGGCGGCGCGCCGTGCCCAGGCCGAGCTGCAGGCGCGCCTCGCCGGCGACGTCGACAGCCTGGAGAAGACGCGCGACGCGCTGCACCTGCGCATCGAGCTGCTCGAGGACGAGCAGGCCGCGCGCCGCGCCGAGCTGGACGCCCTGCAGGCCCGGCTCGCCGCTGCCGACGCCGACAAGGCGGCGCTGCGGGCCGGCCTGGACACGGCCGAGGCCGACAACGCGGCGCTGCGGGCGCGGCTCGAGCGGGCCGACGCCGACGCCGCCGCCGCCGCTGCCCGTGCGACCGCCGCCGAGGACGCCCTGTTGACGGAGCAGGCGGCCACGCACGCGGCCGAGGACCGGCGCGCCGCCGCCGCTGCCGACCTCGCCGCCGAGCGCGCGGCCCACGCAGCCACCGCCGCCGCCGCCGCCGACCACCAGGCCCTGGCCGACCGGCTGGCCACCGAGGCCGCCGACGCGCGCGCCGAGGCCGCCCGGCTGCAGGCGCTGGTGGACGCGCGCACGGCCGAGCGGGACGCGGCGCAGGCGGCCGCGGCAGCGACGGCCGAGTCCGACGCGCGCCTCGTTGCGCTGCAGAGCACGCTGGATGCTCTCGAGAGCGACAAGGCGGCGCTGGCGCAGGCGCAGGCCGAGCGAGAGGCGGCGCAGGCCGAACGAGATGCTGCACGGGCCGAGCGGGATGCTGCGCAGGCCGAGCGGGACGCCGAGCACGCGGCCCGGGCGGCGGCCGAGACGGCACAGACGGCCGAGCACGAGGCCCGCGAAGCCGCCGAGACGGCGCAGGCCGCGCTCCGGGCCGAGCTGGACGCCCTGCAGGCGGCGCACGCAGCCCTGCAGGCCGAGCACGAGGCGTGCAAGGCGGAGCCCGAGGCGGCCCCGGCCCCGGCCCCGGACCCGGCGCCGGAGCCGGAACAGCCCGACACGCCCGCCGAGGAAAAGACGGACGCCGCGGCGAACAACGACAGCGACACCGCCCGGCTCGCCGACGAGCTGGCCGCGGCCGCCAGCCGCATCGACTCGCTCGTGGCCACGGTCGCGGCCGCCGACGCGCAGATTGCCGGCCTGCGCGGCGAGGTCGCGCACCTGCAGGAGACGGTGCCGGCCATGGCGGCGTCGCCGGCGGTGCAGCCGGTGCAGCCAACCACGCCGGTGACGCCGGTGACGCCAATCACGCAAAGCTTCCCCCCCTCCGCGTCGATGCACGCACGCCGGCGCGCGCGCTCGGTCGGCAGCAGCAAGCGCGGGGCCAAGCCCAAGGAGGAGTTTGTGCTGGTGCGGCACCACGGGGACCGGGGACGACTGTGAGTGTTTTTTTTTTTTTTTTCTTTTTTTTTTTCCTCTGTCTTCCCTCCCACTAACATGCCTAGGCAAGTCATGAAAAAAGCAGCCGTTGTCGGCTTGCGGAGCGCGTCCCTCAGCTCGCGGCGGAGCAGCGACGGGTTCGCCTGAGCGGGCTGCTGGTGTTGGCCCTGACGTGATTTTTCTTTTGTTTTCTTTTGTTTTCTTTTGTTTTCTTTTGTTTTCTTTCTTTTTCTTTCTTCTGTTTTTCTTTTTCTTTTCCTTTCTTTCTCTTTCTTTCTCTTTCTTCTCTCTTTCTCTTTTTCTCTTTCTCTTTTTCTCTCTTCTCTTTTCTTTTTCCCTTGTCATGTGTTATTACGGTTTTTCACGACTGATGTTAGTCTTCGATGTATGGTTCTTGTCACGATGTGTATTTCTTTTGTCAGAATATGCTGTATGATTCTTTATTTTCCAGTTTCTTTTCCGTTAGATCATCTTCAATGCCATCCCATCTCTACATGCCCGCCCCCCCGTCCACCCCCAGCACCTTGCCGTTGATCCACTCGCCGTCCTGCGAGACCAGAAAGGCGACGACGCGGGCCACGTCGATCGGCAGCCCGACGCGGTGCAGCGGCGACCAGCCGGCCGCATACTCGTCTGTCTCGGCGTCAGACAGCTTCTCGCCGTTGGGGATGTACTGGCGGCACACGGCGTGGTACATGTCGGTTTTGATGCCGCCGGGGGCGACGGCGTTGACGGTGATTTTTTTGTCACCAAAGTCTGGGGGTCAGTGGGAAAAATATGTCAAAAAAGAAAGGAAAAAAAAAGAAAAAAGAAAAAGATCGGACGAAAGTAAACAAAAATCAGGGACAAAATACGCACCCACGGCCATGCACCGCACAAACGTCTCGATGGCGCCCTTGCTGGCCGAGTAGACGGCGTGCCGCGGCACCAGCTTGGCCTGCCCCGTGATGGAGCCCATGAGCACGAGGCGGCCGCCGACGGCCAGGTGGCGGTACGCGGCGCGCGCGACGAAGAACTGGCCGCGCGTGTTGACGGCAAAGACGCGGTCGTACTCGTCGGGCGTCACGTCGGCGACGTGCCCGAAGCTGACGACGCCCGCGTTGCTGCACACAATGTCGAGCGGGCGCCCGCCGTTGTGCTCGGCCACGGCGGCGGCAAAGAGCGCGTCGATCTGCGGCACGTCGGTCACGTCGGCCTTGAGCGCGACGGCGTCGCTGCCGGCCGCGCGGATCGCCGCCACGACCTCGGCCGCGGCCGCGTCGCTGTGCGCGTAGTTGACGAGCACGCGCGCGCCGCGGCGGCCCAGCTCGAGCGCGATCGCGCGGCCGATGCCGCGGCCGGCGCCGGTCACGAGGGCGACCTTGCCGGCGAGCGACGCGCTGTCGAGGCCGAGCGGGCCGGGGATGGCGTCGTACTTGCTGCTGGGGGGGGCAGCGGCGGGAGCGGGGGAGGCCATGGTGTGGAGGAGGTCGTGATAGGGGATGAAGATGGGGATGGAAGACTTTTGATTTTTTTTTTTTTGTTGCTTCTCGGAATTTCCTACAATGCCAACCGGGACCACCGCCTTTTTGTACTTGACAACACGGCCAACCCGAGTGAACGGACGTCCGCCACGGACTTGGGGGTCCGGTGCGGCTGAGGAAATGTTTATCTATAAGAGGCGTCCATAGAAATCAAAGAAATAGAGTACTGTCCGTTGTGCAACGCAAGGACAGCGTCCCGGACTATGCAGCTAATGCCATACAATGCAAGGGTGCAGCACGGATCATCGAAACCAGCTGTTTCCAAAGGGGTCTCCTGCAAGATGGACATTGCGCATCTTCTTGAGGCAAGGAGCCTCCTGACCCCGTCCGAGTCGACAAGGACAGGATTCCAGCCGTGACTGTAAGGGTCTGCGTGCCGACCGGCCGAGGCAGTAGGGCTTTGGGTGTAGGAATGGTTGCTGGAACCAACAGACAACGGCCGCACCAAGTGTTTCCCAAGAAGTAAGTGGTCCCCGCGGCCAGGCAACACAACACAGACCATGAAGTGCCATCGTGCTCTCTCCAGTATATGAGGCCATGGCACAGCACGTGCACGTCTTTCCTGCCACAGGTTCCGCAATCGACGAGCTCGGCGGTTCTTTCACTCAAAGCGACATTATGACTTCTTCCACAACAGGCTGCCTGAGAACCAGCATTGGCCCAGTCGTGAAGCCGTGCAGCCTGGCCGCTGCAGCAATAGCCAGGTCTGTCAAACAGCCACCCAACAGCCACGCGGTGCCAATGGACATCCAGATACCGGCCAGCTAGAAAAGACCAATTCTGGCCCGACTAGAATCTCTGACGCGTCCAGGGCTGTCGGCCGCCATGGAGCAGCGGCATAGCACATATTTGGGACACCGCCTGGTCCGCGAGTGGTGTTGCATTCTCAGGAGACTTCTGTGGCGACACTTCTTCCCCACTGGACCTTGGATGCCAACGCACCGTCTTGTTGGCATCATGGCTCGACAGTCGACACACGAGAATCCATAAACTCTTCCACCGCTGGGCCATCCGCCCCGAGGCAGTCGATTCGGGCCTGGGCGGTATCCCAGAACCCGAATGCCAAAGTCTGTGGTGGCCACCGAGGCAAGTGTTTCACCGAGAACGATTTCACGAGCCGACAGCCAGGAAAGCAGCGCCGGTGTCGATGCTGTCGCCAGCTGCAGTGCTACCCGTGTCGTCGACGTGGACGAATTGCCTGGTTGGACATGTTGGGCGGCAGTGGTAGTTTCCGTGAAAAGCCGTGAGGGCCCGTGAGGGCTCTCCTGTCGATGGGCTCGTCCTTTTGGTTGTGTGGTTGTGAAGGAGGAAGAAAAGAGAGAGGAAGAGGAGAGGGAGGCCGGCCTTTTATACACGGTCAGACACCTCGTCGTTTGCCGTTTCTTGTCTGCGTGTGTCTGCCTATTTGTCTGTTTCCTACGTATTGTCTCGCTGTCTGCGTCGTGCATACGAGACAGCAAACGCTGCGGTTTCATATTCACTTCTTTCTCTTTTTCTTTTTTTTTTTTTTTTTTTTTTTTGATTTCTCCACTACGTCATTCGCACTGTACACGCACTGTACACACTCTGTCCACCGGCTCACCGGCCCGCCCATGCGTTCTTCTGCATATAAGTGCGTCCGGTTTTCGCCCGGCCACCGCTCTCCTGCAATCCACAAACACCATGGCCTCCGACGAAGCCTCCCACCGGCTGCTCGCCGAGCCCGACGCGCTCTCGGACAGCGGCAGCGACGCGCAGCGGACCCCCGCAGCGACGCACCCGCCGCCGCCGGCAGGAGCGGCCCACCACAGCGCCGGGCGGCACCTGCCGTGGCCGGGCGTGCTGTCCATCTGCGGGGCGCTGCTGCTTCTTCTGGCGGGTGTTGGTCTCGTGAAAAAAGGAGACTCGCTCTTCGACTCTCCCTCTTCCTCGCACGAAGAACCGCCCTACGGCCTGTCCCCCCCCTGGTACCCGACGCCGCGCGGCGGCACGGCGGCGTCGTGGGCCGCGAGCTACGCCAAGGCGGCAGCCCTGGTGCGGCGCATGACGCTCGCGGAAAAGGTCAACATCACGACCGGCACCGGCTGGCAGATGGGCCTGGCCGTCGGCACGACCGGGCCGGCCGTGCACGTCGGCTTCCCGCAGCTCAACCTGCAGGACGGCCCGCTGGGCCTGCGGTTCGCGGACCACGCGACGGCCTTCCCGGCGGGCGTGACGTGCGGCGCCACGTGGAACCGGGAGCTGCTGTACGCACGCGGCGCCGCCCACGGCCGCGAGGCCCGGGCGAAGAACATCCAGGTGCTGCTGGGCCCGAGCGTGGGCCCGCTGGGCCGCATGCCGGCGGGCGGGCGCAACTGGGAGGGCTTCGGCGCCGACCCGTACCTGCAGGGCGTGGCGGCGGCCGCGACGGTGCGCGGGATCCAGGACCAGGGCGTCATGGCGACGATCAAGCACTTTGTGGCCAACGAGCAGGAGCACTTCCGGCAGCCGTTCGAGTGGGGGCTGGCGCAGGCGCTGAGCGCCAACGTGGCCGACCGCACGCTGCACGAGCTGTACGCGTGGCCGTTTGCCGATGCGGTGCGCGCCGGCGTGGCGTCGGTCATGTGCAGCTACAACGCCGTCAACAACAGCTACGCGTGCGCCAACAGCAAGCTGCTCAACGGCATCCTCAAGGACGAGCTCGGCTTCCAGGGCTTTGTCATGTCCGACTGGCTCGCCCAGCACGCCGGCGTCGCCACCGCGCTCGCCGGGCTCGACATGACCATGCCCGGCGACGGCCTGCGCTGGCAGGACGGCCGCTCGCTCTGGGGGCCGCAGCTGGCCCGCGCCGTGCTCAACGGCTCGCTGCCCGTGGCCCGCCTCAACGACATGGCCGCCCGCGTCGTCGCCGCCTGGTACCAGCTCGGCCAGGACGACCCGGCCTTCCGCCCGGACGACCTGCCCAACTTCTCCAGCTGGACCGACGACGAGACCGGCGTCCTGGCCCCCGGCAGCCCGTCGCCCCAGACCGCCTTCTGCGTCAACCACTACGTCGACGCCCAGGCCGACCACGCCGCCCTGGCCCGCCAGGTGGCCGCCGAGGGCACCGTGCTGCTCAAGAACATCAACAACACCCTGCCCCTCGGCCGCGACGGCCGCACCGGCGACCGCGCGGATTACCCGGCCGACCGGCCGCTGCGCGTCGGCATCTTTGGCGAGGACGCCGGCCCGGGCGACGGGCCCAACGTCTGCCCCGACCGCGGCTGCAACCAGGGCACGCTCGGCTCCGGCTGGGGCTCGGGCGCCGTCGAGTTTCCGTACCTGGTGCCGCCCGTGGACGCGCTGGCCGACGAGTTCGACGCCGACAAGGTCGTCCTGACCACCCACCTGCGCAACGACGGCGCCGACCCCGCCGTGCTCGCCGGCCTCGACGTCTGCCTCGTCTTTGCCAACGCCGACGCCGGCGAGGGCCACCTGTCGTGGCAGGGCGTCGACGGCGACCGCAACGACCTGTTCCTGCAAAAGGGCGGCGACGACCTCGTCGACGCCGTCGCCGCCCACTGCGGCGGGCCCGTCGTCGTCGTCCTGCACGCCGTCGGCCCCGTCGTCGTCGAGCGCTGGATCGACCGCCCGGCCGTGCGCGCCGTGCTGCACGCCCACCTGCCCGGCCAGGAGAGCGGCCGCGCCCTGGCCGACGTGCTCTTTGGCCGCCACAACCCCAGCGGCCACCTGCCCTACACCATCGGCCGCAGCCTGGCCGACTACGGGCCCGGCGCCGCCGTGCTCTACCACCCCAACGGCTCGTCCATGCCGCAGCAGGACTTTGCCGAGGGCCTCGCCGTCGACTACCGCCACTTTGACCGCCACGGCATCGCGCCGCGCTTCGCCTTTGGCTTCGGCCTGTCCTACACCTCCTTTGCCCTCGCCAACCTGACCGTCACGCCCGCCGTCGGCGAGAAGACCGCCCTGCCGAAGCCCCGCCCGCTGCCCGCCGCCGCGCCGCCCGATTTCCCGACCGAGATCCCGCCTGTCCACGAGGCCCTGGCCCCGCCGGGCCTGCGCCGCCTCGAAAAGTACATCTACCCGTACCTCGACAGCGCCGACGCGATCCACGACCCCGCCGCCGGGCCCTACCCGTACCCCGCCGGCTACGACACCCCGCAGCCGCCGTCGCCGGCCGGCGGCGACGCCGGCGGCAACCCGGACCTGTGGACGCCGCTCGTCGCCGTCACCGTCGACGTCACCAACACGGGCGCCCGCGACGGCCAGCCCGTCGTCCAGCTGTACGTGGCGTACCCAGACGTGCCGGTGGCCGACGCCGCGGGCGCGCCCGTCGACTTCCCCGCCAAGGTGCTGCGCGGCTTCGACAAGCCGACGGTGCGCGCGGGCGAGACGGCGACCGTGACGTTTACGCTGACGCGGCGCGACCTCAGCTACTGGGACGTCGTGCAGCAGAACTGGGTGCTGGTGACCGAGGGCGCGTACCGCTTCCGCGTCGGCCTGAGCTCGGACGACCTGCCGCTGGAGGGGGGGTGGTAGGACGGAGGTGCGTGGCCACTGGGAGAAAACGAAAGAGAAATATTTCCTGTGGATAAATATAGACGAATCCGTCACTGCATCGCCAGCGCCCCCGCCTTGCTGCTGCGCAGCGCCTCCTGCGCCCACAGCGGAAACGCCCGCACGGCGGCGATGAAGCCGAGCGACCGCGGCACGACGAGGGCGCCGCTGCGCCCGGCCGCGACCTGGCGCACGACGGCGTCGGCGACGGCGGCGGCCGGCAGCACGGGCTCGTCGAAGCGGCGGCCGGCCGTCATGCCGGCCAGCATGGGCGTGGCCGTCCAGAAGGGGTGCACGAGCGTCGTGCGCACGCCGGGCGCGCCGTAGCGGTGGCGCAGCTCCTGGCGCAGGCCCTCGTCGAACGCCAGCAGGCTGGCCTTGGTGCAGCTGTAGTCGACGTTGCTGGCGACGGTCAGGAAGCTGGCCACGCTGGCCACCGTCACGACGTGCCCGCGGTTGGCCGCCACCATGGCCGGCAGGAACGCCCGCGTCACCAGCAGCGGCGCCACCGCGTTGACGGCAAACACCTCCTGGATCTGCGCCGCCGTCGCCCCCAGCAGCGTCGTGCCCCGCGCCACCCCGGCGTTGTTCACCACCACCGTCGGGTCGCCCTGCTCCGCCTGCACCCGCGCCGCCACCGCCGCCACCGCGTCCGCGTCCGTCAGGTCCACCACGTAGTGCACCACGCTGCCCTTGCCCGCGTCCGTGGCCGACGCTGCCGCCGTCGTGGCGGACGGCGCCCGCGCGTCCAGCACCACCACCCGCGCCCCGAGCCGCGCAAACGCATCCACGAGCGCCGACCCAATGCCCCCGCTGCCGCCCGTCACCACCACCAACTCCTTGGCCCAGCCGTCCGCCGGCCAGTCGCGCGTGTTGGCGCCGCCCAGCAGCGGGTTGCCCAGCGCATAGTTGTTCAGCACCTCGTTCACGCCCGCTGCCGCTGCCAGCCCCAGCAGCGTCGCCGCCGCCACCACAGCGCCGCCCGAGAGCGGCTGCGAGAAGATGCGGGCAGCCATGTTGGTTGGTGTTTGTGTTCGTCAAGTCGTAGGCGTAGGCGTAGGCGTAGGCTCGTGAACGTGAGTAGGGATTTGCGCAGTACACATGTGCCAGCACAAAAGGCCGCTGCGCGCCCTTTAAGGCGACACAGACTCTCGTCCCCGCACCTGGTGGCGGAGGTGCGCCCGTCCGATTCGACAACGTTCAACATGCGCCAGGGCCAAGATAACGCAAAGCGACGAACCAGACCAGCTGAACCAAACCTATCGGGCATAGTGAATAGATTGGGGCTCCTTTTCGCTATATACAGTTAGTCATGACTGCAACCTCCCCTCTGCCAATCCGCTCTCCTCCTCTGTGCCTCCTTCTCCGTCGTGGGCGTGACGTGGTATCGTTTTGGGGCGTAGTCGAGAGCTAACTCCGATGGCGTAAGCAGCCGGCGTACCATCTAGCGAATAACGCACATGGACCTCCCCCCGTCTTGAGCGGTTCCTTCCGGTCAAAACGCCTTCCGGCCAAAACGCCTTGGGGTCGATCGTTTGTCCGTTCTGTCACTCGCTATTCAGTCTGCCCACCCACACAAAACCGGTAGACCGATGGAACCAACCCATGTCCGAACAAGTATCCGTGTTCCCAAAGTGACAACTGCAAAGGAAGGGGAAGAGAGATAACGTTTAACATACAAGCTAGGTGCCGGTGGGGAAAGGGTGGAGGGTGGGGGGGAGGGGGGGGAGGGGAATGCATACCCGGCAAAAGGGACAAGCTGCAGATGCTCGTGCTTCTTGGCCAAGTTCATTGCTTCCGGTGGCTTGCATGGGGACAAATCAAGCGAGCAGGGGCAGCCGTGGCATGGCGCGTTGTCTTCCGGGGCATCAGTCGTGTCCGTCACGTCAAAAGCAGTCGTTGCCTGGCAGTGGGTGCAGGGCGACAGAGCGACGTGGTGGTTCTTTGTTTCGAGCGTCGGTACGAGTTGTGGCGTTGCGACAGAGCACACCGCCGGCAAAAGCACGAGGGTGATGGCAAGCAAGAAAATCCGGCACACACCTGGACGGACAGACATTTTGTGTTTGCGTCGGAACTGTCAAGGTTAGCAGAGGGTCATGGAAAGAATGCCAAAGCATTCTCGGTACCTTGAAGCGATTGCTGTTTCGATCCTGTTGGTATTGTGTGGAGTGCGGGTTAGAAGCTGAAAGGATCTACGAGTGGCAAGTTTGAAAGCAATGGAAAACGAAAGAAGAGAGCTCTGTGGTTGTTGAGAAGACTTGGTGAGCTTTTGAAGGCGTCTGTCGACTGGTGAGTCGATTGCGGTTGGAACCCAGGAGCGGTCCCAGTGGCGCTCTCGAAGCGATGCAGTGACAAATGACGACTCGGTGAGCAAACGGCGAGGGTTAATTGTTTGTGAAGCAATGAGATTGGCAAGGTTGCGCAGGGCGCAGGAAGCAGGAAGCAGTTGAGGTGGTGAGAACAGCACGTTGGATTTGCAAAAGAGTGTGTTGCGCTGGAGAGAGAAAAGAAGAGAATTCTAGGATGCGAGAAAATAGGAGATGAAAGAAGGTAAATTTTAAGAGAACGAAAAAAAGAAGGCGGGAACGACAAACAAGAAGAAATAGGAAGGGGAGAAGCAGCATCTCGACAATAGACAACGGAAAACGGAAGGCGCGAGCGGGGGACAGGCTCGATCGAGAAGGAGCGCGACTCTCATTCTGAGATGGGCAGACACGGAAAGAACGGCTCATTGGCAGAAGAGCCGCAAAAACGTGCAGGCGTGCGTCCATCGCTCCTTCCGTGTTGTGCCTTCGCCAGCAGCATCGCAGACCAGCGGCACGCGGATGGTTCTTTCCTAATTGGGAAACTAGTTGGGGATTTTGTGGAGAGCGCGGGGTCTAGCCACCGCGGCCGTCGCTCGCGCCGCACTTGCCCGCCTTAAGTCCCGATGGCGACGGCGATTTCCAGGCCCCATTGCGCAGGCAATCTCACAGTGGAATGCAGGAAAGAGGAAAAAAGGAAAGAAGAGGGGAGAAAACAGAAAAAAAAAGGGAAACAAGCAAGCCTGACTAATCAGACGCGATAAGCAGGGCCGTCCGCCCGCCGCCGGGGTCGTATCGCGCTTTCCCTCCCCTCCCGTTGGCCTCGGTCGTTTTTTTTTTCTTTCCAATCCCCCAATCCCCCAATCCCCCAGCGTCATCGTTTTTTTGGAGTTTCTTTGTTTCGCCACCTCCCGTCGCGTGCAACCACCACCACGACTGGCAGCCAAGACTTTTTTGACTTTTTTGGTGTCCCGGCCCGCCACGACGAACATGACAGGCTTGCTTGCTTTTCCACTCCCCTGATTGCTACGCATGACCTGCATGCAACGCTTTCGCTGTCGGCCCCTCCCCCTCTCTTGTCTCCCTCTCCATCTCACGCTTCGTCTTCTCCCCCCCCCACGGGCTCGCAGCCATGGTGCAGCAGCAGCCGGCCAAGGCGAGTGCGGCCGTCGACGTGCCTGCGCCCGTGCGGCCGTCGGGAGTCCGGCCGTTCCGGCTGGCGGGCGGCTCGTTTCACGCGGGCGACGTGTTCCCGTGCTTTGACGGACGGGACCAGCGGCGAGCTTCCCAGGCCAGCAGCTCGGCTGCAGGAGCAGCAGCGTCAACAGCAACGACGACACCCGCATCCGGGCGGCGACGGCCGTCGTCCACCGTCACCAAGTACCACACTTTCCCGACCATTGCGCCGGGCAGCGGCGACTCGGACGCGTCGTCTCTGTCGCCCGACACGGGTGGCGACGGACAAGACCCGCGGGAGCACCACCAGCACCAGAAAAAGCCGATGGCGCGGCCACGCCGGGCCCGCACGCCGACGCCGCTGCCGCTGCGGCAGCTGGGTCTGCTGGCGCTGCTGAGCCTGGCCGAGCAGACGGCGCTCAACTCGATCTCGCCGTACCTGCCGACGATGGTGGCGCACTTTGACGAGATTGACGAGGACGAGATGGGCCTGTACGTGGGCCTGCTGGCGTCGATTTTCGCGCTGGCGCAGCTGACCACGAACCTGTTCTGGGGCTACCTGTCGGACGCGCTGGGCCGCAAGCCGGTGATGCTGCTGGGCGCGCTGCTGCTGATGGGCTGCTTCTGCGTCTTTGGCTTCTGCACGGCGTACTGGCAGATTGTCGTGGTGCACGTGGCCATGGGCCTGCTCAACGGCAACGCGGCCGTCGTGCCGACGTGCCTGGGCGAGGTCACGGACCGCTCCAACCAGAGCAGCGCCTTTACGTGGCTGCCCATTGTCTACTCGCTCGGGTCCGTGACCGGGCCGGCCGTCGGCGGCCTGCTGGTCGGCAGCCTGGCGGGCGCGCACCCGTTCCTGGCGCCGAACCTGACGAGCGCCGCGCTGCTCGGTCTGGCCGTCGTCGTGCTCGGGGTCTGGTTCGACGAGACGCTCGACCCGCACGACCGCCGCGCGCTGCCGGCGCAGCTGCAGTGGATGGACGGCGCGTGGAAGTGGCTGTGCGCGTGGGGCAGCGCGCTGTCGGAGCCGGGGACGCCGGCCGACCCCTCGGGGGTGTCGAGCCCGCTGCTGGGCCGCGACGGCGGGTCTCGGGACGATTCGGAGACGACGAGCACGACTGTTGGCGACAGCACGCCGGCGGAGGCGGAGGCGGAGGCGGATGCGAATGCTGCCGACGCAGACACGCCGCCGCCGCCGCCGCCGTCCTCGCCGCCCTCCCTCCGCGAGCTGCTCAGCACCAAGACGGTGGTGCTGCTGTCGACGTACCTCATCTTCCAGCTGGCCAACATTGGCTTCAACAGCCTGTACCCGATCTTCTCGGCGGCGCCGCGGCCGACGGGCCGGAACCTGCCGCCGGACGAGATCGGCTTGCTGCTGTCGTTTGCCGGGGCGGCGACGATGGTGTTCCAGGGGACCGTGTTCCAGCCGCTCAAGACGCGGCTGGGCAACCTGGGCAGCTACCGCAGCGCGCTGTTTGGGCTGGCGCTCAGCATGCTGCTGATGCCGTGGGTGTGCAGCGGCGACGACAGCGAGGGCGGGCCGCGGCCGCCGCTGGGGGTGGGCACCAAGGCGTGGTGGCTGGACGGCGAGATGGCGGCGGTGCTGGTGCTGAAGAACATTTGCGCGATCGGGGGGTTGTCGAGCGTGATGTTGCTGGTATGTGCTCTTTCCTCCTACTCAACGGCCGCCTTCTAACTCTTCTCCCCAGATCAACAACTCCTGCCCGTCCAACGAGACGCTCGGGACGCTCAACGGCGTGGCGCAGACGCTGTCGGCGGCCGGGCGCAGCGTGGGCCCATTCCTGTCGGGCGCACTGTTCTCGGCGTCGACGCGGATCCGGCCCAAGGGCGAGCTGCTGTCGTGGAGCGTGTTTGGGGGCATTTCCGGGCTCGGCTGGCTGCTGAGTCTGCTGGTGAATGGCCGGGGGCTGGAGAGCGCCGACTGGGCGGGGAACGAGGAAGAGGAGGGGGAGGACAACGACGACAGCGACGACAACGACGACAACGACGACGACAACGAGGACTACGACCCGGAGGTGGCCGTGGTGGATGGCAACTGATCCCGAGCGCCGTTGCATCACGGGATTTGAATATTTTTTGGAAGGATTTTGGTCTAGAAAGCAACAGGGCGACGCCGGGATTTGCTTTTACGCGGGGGGAGAGCAGTGGCGGGGGAGGGGGTGCCGCGGGCGACCCGAATTGGATTCCAAACAGCGAGAGCAAACAGCGAAATGAAGCGACGTTTTACCATTGTTGGTTCCTCCCCGTCTGCCCAAAGGGCCTCGACCGCGCCGGCCACAGCCTCCCTGGAATCATGCGCCCATCAGTCATCCGTGAGAAATCACCGGCGGGGCGGGGCCAGGCCTTTTCAGCCTTACAGCACGGCGCTAGGCCTGAACGGGCGCTGGCGCGCGAGCGCAGACACCGCAGCAAAACAGCGGGGCCCCAGCTCCTGCGTATTATCGTTTTTCCCGCACAAACTGGGGCTGTCCTTGTCCTTGTATTAGTGGTGATGGCCTCCCTGCTGCATCGGCTTTGTTGGTTTTTGTCAGCCATGTGCGCGCGTGTTGGCGCCTTCGAGCGGATTCCATCGCGGGCCGTCGGCGTCGTTTCTCGGGGGAAGGGGGGCTGGCGCTGGCTGGCGCTGGCTGGCGCTGGCTGGCGCTGGCTGGCCCGTATATCCGCCGTGCCCGTCAGCGGCCTAGGAGGAAAAAAACGACAATGATTACGACGGCGCCTGTCAGCGACGGTGAGCGAACCCCCCCTCGTGTAAGCCGTGAGCGATGGAAATATCGGCGTTCCTGCGCTAGCCTGGCCTGCAGCGGCCAGTCCCGGACACGGGCTCTGCAGCTGACGGGGGCGGATCGCGCACAAAACGGCCAATGGGACTTATAGTCGGGCTGCCCTCCCCCCCCCACGGACAGATCGTCTGTCTCGTGTTGGCGATGGATTGACAACCACACGAGAACGTGCGGTGCCTCTTCGGTCGCCTTCTGTGGCTTGGTCACAGCATCGGGCGGTCCGGTCCTAGCCTGCGTTCGACGAGCGCGTACAGTCACCGCCTGGGCTGAGGTGAGTTCTTGACAAATCCAGGACGGGGCGTGGCCCTCAGACCATCGTGAAGCATCGCCGGCACTCGACTATAAGACGGTGATGATGCCATCGTGACGTCTTGTTCACTCTATCACTCGATCACTCTATCACCAGTCTACCAGTCGACCATCGTCTACCGTCCGTCTCAGAGCTCCAGTCCATCGCCCGCCACCATGTCGAACACGAACAGACCGTCCAGTGTACGTCAGACCTCTTGCTCTCGTCACCCCCCCCCCCCCCCATCCTAACCTCCCCCAGAAAACCATCCGCAACCTGATCGAGTCCCTCGAGACCCATCGCGTCAACACGCTGACCGAGCTGTGCCGCATCGAGCGCGTCGCCGCCGCCTGCCAGCACGCCGACGACGCCCGCGCCTTCCAGCAGCCCATGACGGCCGCCTGGACGTACTACGTCGTCGACAGCCGCCAGCTGCTGTCGGAGCTGCGCGGCCTGACGCCCAGCTACCCGTTTGCCGCCGCGCTGCTGGCCGACGCCCAGCAGCGCGTGCGCGCCGACCCGCGCTCCAACCGCAGCTGGAACCTGGCCTGGCTGTGCCTGACGTGCATGCGCGACGAGCAGCAGGGGCTGCTGGCCGCGTACGCCGCCGCCGAGGCGGCCAAGCCCGAGATGTGGGCCGGCTACGCGCCCGGGCCCGACGAGGTGTACCGGCTGGCGCGCTGCTTCGAGCGCGAGTGGACGCAGGCCGTCGACACGCTGCTGCGGCACTGGCCGACGCCGCCGACGTGGTGTTAGGCAGTATTAGAACAGGACCAGGGGAGGAGAAGAAGCGCAGGGGATGAAGTCTATAGGGTATCCATCTATAAATTGACCAGTGTTGATCGCCGCGTCCGCCTCACCGCTGCGTCGGCCACGCCAGCCACGCAAACGCAATCACCAGCTTCAGCCCCGCCGCAATCCACAGCGCGCCGCTCATGCCCGCGCTGCTGCGCTGCAGCCAGCCGCCGGCGATGCCGCCGACGAGCGTCAGCACGGCCGCCGCAATGCGCCGCGACCGCTTCGGGTTGCCGCTGATGACGGGCCCCGCAAACAGCTTCGGGTCCGACAGCAGATCGCAGTACAGCGACGTGAGCACGTTGGTCGGCACCTCGCCGAAGCCCAGCACGCGGCTCGTGAAGATCTGCCCGCCGAACTGGAAGGCCAGCAGCGCGATCGGCAGCAGCACGATCCAGTCGTTGGCCTGCGCCGCGCGCACCGGGTCCTCGTCGACCGTAATGGCCGTGCCCAGGCGCCGGTCGCCAAACGCGGGCACGACCTGGCGCTGCGCCAGCGCGGCCGCCACGACGACCAGCAGCGCCTGCGACAGGCACGACGCGAACACGGTCGCCTTGCGCTGCTTGCCCAAGTGGCGCGTCTGCCCGTACACGAAGCAGCCCAGCTGGAAGCACGCAATCGACACGAGCGCCTTGAGCCACAGCCGGTGCTGGCCCGACGGCAGATGCGACGCGCCGAGCGCGAGGAAGATGGTGTTGCCTGGTTGTCAGCGAACAAGGAGGATATGCAGAAGCATCAGGCGCGAAAAGAACCCACCCGTCTGCATGCTCACAAACACGCCCGACGCGTTAAACGCCACGCTGTCGCTCATCCCCGACACCAGACAGTACAGCAGCAGCGGCACGTAGCCGTACGTCACGTCCACGTTGTCGCCCATCCGCTGCAGCCACGACCGCGCCGGCGCCGCGACGGCCTCCTTGGCCGACGGGCTGGGCGACGCGTCCTTGCTCGCGCCGTTGCCATTGGCCGCCTGCACGGGCAGCGGCAGCTCGGCAGCAGCAGCCATTGTCGGTTGTCTATCGCTGGGGAATGGGAGTCGAGGAATTTGGGGGGCGAAGGAATTCAGCGCAGCGCGTTGGGAATTCGAGGGCTGAAGAGCAGGGTCGGCGACAACTGTTATAAACGAAGCATGTTAAGAAAAGAAAAGACAAGAGAATATTTCGGACGAAAACGAAAAAGAAAACAAATGAAGAAAAAAAAAAGAAAAAAAAAAACTCACCCCTAGATATGGGCGCGATCCGCTGCGGGTAATGCACCGACCGCGGACCAGGCGCCAGCCCATTTGTCACTTTGCGACCCGGCCTCCGCGCAAATCAGGGGCCGCGGCGCCGGTTGCGCGCAACGCCCCCAGAAGCACGCCAGCGATTTCGTCGGCGATAGGCGTCTAGGCGGGCGGACTGGGTCTATGCATCTAGGCGGGCGCATGGGGCGACCGCCGCCACCGGACTGATCCGCCGGCAAGGGAGACGAGCAGACGCAAGGGTGCGAGTTTAAGAGAACGGGAGAGAAAGAAGATGAGAAGAAGATGTAAGGAGACCAATCAATAAGAGTAGATGGAAAGTACCGGACGGGGGGGGAACTGTCCAGAAGGAAAGGCAAAAAAGAGGATTTAAAAAAAAAACGTCGATAAAAGTCCAAAATCAAAGTCAAAATCTGCCGGTCGACGACTGGAATGCTGGCGACGTCCATGCCGGATCCTTCTCCGCACCCGCCGCGGGTGGTGGGGAAACTTTGTTGACATCCGGTGGCATGACAGCGGATGCCTCCGTGGTTGAGCGCGTCCAAGACGAAAAACGGTAGACAGCACGAAAGCACCACAGAACAAGACGCAAGATAGAAAAAGGTAAATTGAAATAGTCAAAAAAATAGCAACGCCTCGGCGTGTTCATCATCGTCTCGGCTCTCCCAAAAGAACACATCTCGTCCACACAACAATCAGAGACAAAGGAAATCGGGCTGTAGAGAAGTAGAAAAGGAATCGCTCGCCACACACCGCCGCGCTCAGTCAACCTGGCCCTACACCAGCTCTCTGTGTTAATGCCCAGGCCCCCTTTGGCTCGCACGCCCAGTCGAGCCGCAGAAGAAAACCCACAAGGGGTGCAAAAGCACGAACAACCAAAAAAAAGGGAAAAACAGAGAAAAGGGGTATCGGCAAACCCAGCCTTTGCAGATCGGGCGGGTGACACAACGTAGTTCAAAAAAAAGAGTTGGACGAAGAAGCAGAATCAAAAAAGATGAAAAAAAGGGGGCGGCTGGCAACAGAGAGACGGGCGTCTGGGCGGATGGCGTGTGGCCACGAACCACACAAGGTGGGAGAAGAGGGAGAAAGATTTTTTAAAGGGTGTAGACAAAGGAAAGGAGAAGAAGAAAAAGAGAAAATGGCACATGGCAGTGGCAGACGACGCTCTCACAGGAACGCCGCCGCCGCGGCCACGGCCGCTGCACCCGCCAGCAGCGCGCCGCCGACGTTTTGCGCGCCGGCGCCGCTCTGGCTGGTGGCGGTGGCGATCGCGGGCGTCGTGGTGGTCGGGGTCATGACCAGGGTGACAGACGTGGCGACGGTGGTCGACGTGTGGGCGGACACGGTGCCGGTGCCGGTGGCGAAGCTGGAGCCGGTGCCGGTCGGGTAGTAGCTGGTGGTGTTGTGCATGGTGGCCGTCGTGGTCGAGACCACGCGCTTGAGCGTGACCGTCTTGTACAGCGTCGACGTCGACGTGCAGGTGGTGGTGCCCAAGTCGGCTGCGGCGCCGGCGGCCAGCAGCAGGACGGAGACGAGCGAGGAGAAGTGCATTGTGGTGGTGGTGGTGGTGGTTATGGTGGTGGTGAGCCGGGATCGAGTGCTTCCAGAGCAGCGCAAACGACGAGACCGAGATCGAGTGTTGTTTGTTTTGATTGTTGAGGTGTGATAGTGACGATGTCTGAGACGACGGGATGTGTTTGCTTGTTCGAACTGCAACGAAAAGAGCGGTATAGACTTTGCCAACGAAGTCCTGGGGGGTAACAGTGTTGAAGAGAGGGAGAGAAAAAAAGGAGAGGAAGAGAGTTTGATGCCAAGAGGGTGGAAAAAGAGAAAAACAAAAAGGAGCAGGCAGGACCGGGGGATCAGTCTGGCGTACTGGTACCTGCGCGCAGCCGGCCCACTTTGCTCTAATTGCGCTGGGCGAGCCTTCCTTCTTTGGTCGCATGGAGTGGGGCACTGCTCTGCCCCCCAGCGCCGGGCGCATGTTTCAGCGTACCGGATACGTGGCCACCCTGGCAAAACAGGAGGCGCGAAAAGTACCAGTGACCCCGGGAATCGACCGTTTAGCCAGGGGTCTAGCGTTGTGGGAAATTGCAGGCACGCACGCAATGTGCTGTTCGCTGCTGCCCTACGGCGCACGACGAGTACCAGTACGGCCGGTATTACAAGCAATACAAGCAATCGCGCGCACAATACAGGGCTCAGTCCCCCCGGTCGTCCGCACCAGGCCCTGAAACCGTTGGCCGGCGTCTGTCGCATCAACCGGGGGGGGCGCAGTTGCAGAACACGGAGCAAGCCCAGTGCCCCTCCTCGCGCTGGGGAGGGGTTCGCGTCCATCCATCCTGCAGCGCCTTCCCGCGTCGTGTGCTGCGGTGTTCGTACGCGCCTGCCGTGCAGTGCATGCCGTGTTCCCAGGTTCAGCGCACGCTGCCATTTTTTGCAAATATGCTCTCTCTTACTGATCTGAAAAATTGCGTACGTGCCACGTACCACGCACCACGCACCACGCAAACCCATAGGGCCAGCGCACGCGCCCAAAGCAGCGGTCGCAATTTCGCTCGCGGCCAATCCTGCGCCCGCGCCCCGCTCGGTTCATTTGACGATGGGCTGCATTTCGCCGGCCGCTCTCTTACGCGTTCTTCTGCCGGCTATGCGGCCAGTCCCACCGCATCGTTGTGCGCTGGCCCCAAATTCTTCAGGGCTGCGGGACGAGCTGCCCGGCGCAGCGCGTCTGCGTGCCAGCAGCAGCAGCAGCGGGCCAAATAGCCTCGGAAGACGCAAAGCATGCGTTCGCTGGCACGGATGACCTGGCCTGGCGTCTGATTGGCTGGTCTACAGTGAAAAATGGGGCCCGGTTGTCAGGGGAATCGGGGCGGCCTCAGGCATCCATGCCAAGCCGGCGCTTCCTAGATCGAGATCCTGGGGCCCGTGTCGTTGCCGGCAGGCCCAAACTCTCTTTCATCCACGCGTCGTCGCCTGCCACGCTTCCGTACCCCCCCCCCCCCTTCCACCGCACACCTGCGCGCGCATCTCCGCCCGTCTGCCCAGATCTCACCATGTCGGTGCGTCGTCGGAAGGACGCCAAGGGCGTCAAGGAAAAGGATGCTCCGTCCCATGTATGTTTTTCTGAATGCCATCACCATCATCATCGTCATCACTTCGGCCAATACTGACTGACCCCCAGCGCCTGAGCGTCGCCAAGCGGCGCAAGATCCGGTCGCTGGAGCGCCGCCTGTGGCTGTGGCCGCTGTACTTTGTCGTCGGCACGCTGGCCGTCTACGCCGTTCACCCGACCGAGACGAACCCGGTGTACCCGTTCCTGTTCCTGTCGTACCGGCAGCCGGCCACGGCGCCCGGCGAGCCCGTCCGCTACGGCAAGGGCCTCTGGGACATTGCGTTTGTCGCCTTTTACGTCGCCGTGCTCACCGTCACCAGCAAGTTCTGCCGCCAGGAGCTGTCGATCCCGCTGGCCCGCCGCTGGGGCGTGCCGCGGGCCAAGCGCGCGCGCTTCGCCGAGCAGATGTACACGGCGCTCTACATTGCCGTCAGCGGGCCGTGGGGGCTCTACATCATGAAGCACTCGCCCGTCTGGTACTTTGACACGCGCGGCATGTACGTCGGCTACCCGGACCGCCTGCTGACCGCCGGCTTCAAGGCCTACTACCTGGTCCAGGCCGCCTTCTGGGCCCAGCAGGTCGTCGTCATGGTCCTCGGCCTCGAGGAGCGCCGCAAGGACTTCCGCGAGTTTGTCGCCCACCACATTGTCACCGTCGCCCTCATCTCGCTCAGCTACCGCTTCCACTTCACCCACATGGGCATCGCCATCTACATCACCCACGACATTAGCGACTTTTTCCTCGCCATCTCCAAGTCGCTCAACTACCTGCAGGCCCGCAACCAGGGCGGGCCCTTTGCCCTGACCGTCGCCGTCTGGATCTACCTGCGCCACTACCTCAACCTGGCCGTGCTGTGGTCCATGCGCCCCGGCGGCGAGTTCAGCACCGTCGGGCCCTACACCCTCAACTGGGACACCCAGGAGTACAAGTGCCCGCTCGCCAACGTCATCACCTTCACCCTGCTCGCCCTGCTGCAGGCCCTCAACCTGTTCTGGCTCTACTGCCTGCTGCGCAGCGCCTACCGCTACGTCTTCATGGGCATTGCCAAGGACGACCGCTCCGAGGACGAGGCGCCCGTCGACGTCGACGGCGACGCCGAAGGCGACGACGCCGATGCCGACCCGGCCGGCGAGCCCCCGGCCATTGCCGACAAGCCGCAGGAGCCGGCCGTGCCTGCCGCCAGCACACGCAGCAAGAGCAAGAAGGCATAGACGCGCAATCGGCGACAGCCGGAAAGGCATACCCATCCCAATATACGAGCCGAGTTCCCCAAACACGGCCTCAAACGCAAGGCCAACAGAGCCTCGCTCTATCCGGCCCCGCCGCCTGCGTCTCGGGGCCCAGGCGGCCTCGACAAGGCGAACCGAAGAGAAAAAAGGACGCATTCTGGCACAGCTGCTGCTCGGCCTTTTTTTTTTTTTTTCTGTCGCCCGTTTCAGTGCGCCCGTTTCACCATTCTCACCCCCTTCTTCTTCTTCTTCTTCTTCTCTGCACAATCTGTTTCACCATATAATCCCATCATAATTAGACATTTTACCGGCGCCAGAAATGCCCGCGACGTTTCATACCAAGTGTTGTCCCCCCCCGTCCCGCGAAATGCGCTGCGTAATCGTTCATTTCGTCCGGTCCCTGGCCCGTCCCGGCCACAAGGCGGCGGCAGCGCCCTGTTCGTGTATGTTTATCCCGGCCCTTGCCCTGCCTGTCCCTGTGTCCCTTCGTCCTCCCGCGATGCCGCACGCTCCCGTTTTTCTATGCATTGCGTGTACATGTCTCACTCAATCTGCTTTTCGCACCCGATCCGGTTCAGAATCACCTTGCGGTCGCTGTGGCTGCTCAGCCGCAGGCCCGGCTTCTGCGACAGGTTGCGCCGCCGTGCCGCCGACAGGTCGATGGCGTCGACGCCGACCTCCTCCTCGATCACCAGGGTGTCGTTCTCCGTGCCGTCGTCCGCGACCTCGATGGCCGCCGCCGCCTTCTCATCCTCCGCCTCGACCTCGTCCTCCGCCTCGTCGTCGCTGCGCACGTCCTCGGCGCTGCCGCCCTTGAGCACGTTGATCGTCACGCGCACAATCAGGAACGACCACACGCTGATGACCAGCTCCAGCGCCAGCAGGCACACCAAGAAGCCCGTCGAGATGCCGCCCGTCCAGCACACGCGCCCCGCCGTGTCGTAGAACGGCTCGAGCAGGTGGGCCCAGCCGGACGCCGGCACCGGCAGCGGGCCCTCGAGCGCGCCGGCCGGGCCGCGGAAGCAGGTGCCGATGCCGATGAAGCGCGGCAGGTCGCGGTACACGCTCCAGACGGCCATGAGGTAGAAGACGTGGCGCGTCGAGAGCCAGGTGACGAGGAAGACGCCAAAGGTGGCGTCGCAGGCCGTCGTGCGGCCAATGTACTTGAGGCACTTGGCCAGCGGGAAGATGAGCTCCGACACGTCCATCAGCACCAGGATCACATGGCCGACGCGCGTCTGGTAGTAGGCGTACGCCGCCGCGATCAGCGACGTCGTGATCGCGTGGTGCACAATCATCTCCCAGTAGTCCTTGCGCCGCGCCTCCATGTTGACCACAATCGCCTGCTCGATCCAGTACGCCCACTGCACCAGCATGTACGCCTTGGTCAGCCCGTCCAGCTCCTTCTGCGGCCAGTCGACCCACAGCGCCTCGAGGTTCAGAAAGTAGGGCGAGTGGTAGTAGAGGTACTGGCGTGTTAGTACAAGCTGCCCGCCACCGTAATACAGAGGGGGAGAGGAACATACCATGCCCAGGGGCCAGGCTGCGCTGTAGTACATAAACATCCAGCCCTGCTCGGCAAAGCGGACGAGGTCCTTCTTCTTGGGCACGCCCAGGGACCGGCCCAGCGGCACCAGCACCTGCTGCATCATGGCCGCGCGGATGCCGATGCACAGCAGCACGCACAGCGCCAGGAAGCACAGGTCGCGCGGGCCCGTGGCGTACAGGCCCGTCTCCGGGTTGTAGTACGACAGCGCGAGGAACCGCTCCGTGTACGGCCGCGCGGCCGGCACCAGCACATGGGCCGCAACAAAGGGGAGGATGGCATGGAAGGAAAGGTCTGTCATGATACGGAAGCGACGGGCGATCAGCGAATTGGCCGGGGCAAGTAGATTGTGGAGGGGCTGTTGGAGCTCAAGAGGGTGCTAAGGGAGGTGCTAGAAGCAGTAGCCGCTTGTCGCTGGTCTTCTGCTCCCGCCCCCCCCCTCTCGCCCTCTCTCGTCTGCCGTGGGAGAGGAGAGCTCAACATACTGGCCTGGTTGTCAAAAAGCCATTCGGTCCATGTCTGCATCGAGCTGCCTGTGGCCCTTGTCGTCTTCTTCCCGCGCGCAGCGCGAGGCGGCGGACGCAATTGGGGGCTGGCCTCGCTCATGATGGTCAAAAAAGTCGGTGTGTGTTGGGAGGGGGGGGGGCCGCACTGCTCCCCCAGAATAACGGGAAGGGGAAAATGTTGGAGAATGGATACTGCGAGCTGGCCTGAAAAAAGTTCATGATCAGTCAGCAGGGGCTGCCAATTCAACAAATTTATAGCGGGCGTTAACCCCGCGGATATGCCCGCAAGGATCGCCAGGGGGGTCCGTTCGGGGAGCCAAAGGGGCTGTGCCCGTTCTGTTGGCCGACCGCAGTTCTCTTCGACTTCCTTCGCGCAAAAAATCGCGGCTGCTCGTTCGCTCTGTCTCAGACAACCCGGAATCTCGGCGTTCCGGCAGAACAATCAACTGATCGGCCGCGCATCTAGGTGGGCACCGGTGTCGCACAGCCCCACAGCCAACGACACCCTCACCGTCGCCCGTCCTTGGTGGCTTGGCTGCACGCTTGCCGCCAGTCGCTAGTGCACCGTGCAGCAGCACGAGCTCAGATTGGCTCGGCACTTGACAGAACCACACTCTCTTTATTCTGCGTCAAATCCCGTCGTCGATATACATGTATGGCTCAGCACATCTCGCAAAAGCAACTCTCCTCGGCAGGCCGGCCCCTCAGAAAACAAACGACATGTCACAGTTTGTCTGCGACGGCAGAGGAAGCGGAAATGCTTCGCCCAGCGATGGCAGAATCGTAGTTGTAGTCGTGGCGGCGGCGACTTCTGCCCTTCGGCCTGGCTTCTTCGCAGCTGCCTCGTGGACCGGCGACCGCAGGTCTCGCTTAGCGGCCGAAACATCGTGGCTTCTTTCTTGCTCCGCCTGCCGTTCCAAGTGACCGTCCGGGGCCCGCTTCGCACTTTCGCAAAGCTTCTGCCAATCCCCGAAGCAGATGTAACCGGACGCCAAGGACGACATGTCTGGGCCCTTGTCGGACCTGTGCGGATTGGACGTGCACTCTGCACTGTCATCCCCACTGCTGCAGCTGCCTTGTCCGATCTCAAAGTCAATGCCGAGCGAGCCCTGGTTCTGCTAGAACTTGAAAAGGGCAACGCAGGATGTGTAGCCCGCAACATTCTTCTCGTACGTCGCCACGTCCGTGCCCTGGCGGGTGATCATGCTCACAGATCCAATCGTGTTGAGGTTGTATATCTCAATCCCCGCCATTTCCTTCGCCGTAATGTCGCTTGTTACACTATCGTCGTTACATTCGACACCGCCATAAGCTGACCCATGAGAAAGTGCTCCTGCTGTCGTATTCTGTCCAGAGGCCGCTGATGTCCCAGCATAGACAAGACGGGCCTGGCAATGCTCGCCATTGCCCGGCGCACTGCACGAGGTGTTGTAGTTGTTAAAAAAGGAATACAGGCCAGCGCCGTAGATGCTGATATTGTGCGAATTGACGACGCGGAGCGCCCATGCCATGGCACAAGGCGCTTCGCCCGGCAGCCAAGTAACATTGGAACTCGCATTGCAATCTGTCTCAAAATCCGGGTCGTGCCGTGCCAGGTCGACGTCGGTGAATGGAGCCGGTGCTGCAGGATTCGGTTGGAAGTAGGGCGTTTCCGTCTGGATCAAACCCATCCACACATTGCGTGTATTGGCAAGTTGGTATTGGTATTTCACATGATGCTCCGCGCAAGTGCCAATCATCCAGATGCGGCCTTTCGTAGACTCGAGCAGAATACCACGGCCGCCAAACACGGAGATTTGCGAGCTCGAGCTGTCTTCGAGGTCATGGTCGGCGATCCAGAACCAGTTGTTCTCCATGTACAAATTGGATGCGTGGCGTGTAATGTGCAAACTCAGGTACGAGGCGATGCACGCTGGGTTGACGAAATTGTTGGCCGCGGGTGTCTTGTTGCATTGCGCAACTTGAAGCTGGGAACCAGCAAACCCGCCAACACGCACATGGACATCCCACATGCCCGATGGTGGGTATAGTGCGGTGCAGGGCCCCGTCGGGGTCTCCAGGTTGTATTCGATGAGAATGGCACCTGCCATCGGACCCTGTGTGGAAATAATCATGTCCGACCACTCAATGTAACCTGTCTCGCCAGGTCGAGCAACTTGCACGACTGGCCGCGGCGCACTCATGTTTGCAAAATTCGGGCCAGATGCCAAAATGACTGCAGCCAGGGCTTCGCCGACGATGCGCACATTTGGCGGGATGCGGACAGTATCGGTGACCAGATAGTACCCGGCATCAACAAAGGCGACCGAAGTCGTGAATTTGTCGGATGCCCGTTGAAAGAATGCATTCAAGGCCGCCGTGTCATCTGTGACTCCATCGCCTTTGGCACCTGCGGCCCTCGCCGACAGAAAATTCGCTGCAGGAACATTATCGTACTGGGGCTTGGACCGTTCAAAATACTTGTTGCCCAACTTGAGATCGGATATTTCCGGAAAATATGCGTCGTTGAAGGCTTGGTATACGTTGGGGCCATTTGGCACATAGATGTTTCCCTGTCGATTTTTCGGTGTCAATATGCAATCATGAATACAAACCCCGTGGATTAGGACCTACATATGCGTAGCCATTTTTAACAACCGATCCAGTCTCATCACTGTTGACCACTGCGCCGTGTGGCCCGGTGACAGCAGTGTCCACTTTGCGGAACACCACATTCTCCATGATGAGCGATCCGGCACCTGGCACCGTAGCGTTGGATGGCGAGCGTCCAGAGACAATACCAGTAGGCGTATTGTAAAACAGAGAGTCTAACATGGTGACGGAATGGACGACAGGACCACTCATGTTGAGACCGATGCGGCAGTCGTAGATGTAGATCGATTTGTAGGTAAACGACCAGCTCCAAATCTGTAGAATGGCCGTGTCGGCATTGAAAAACGTGAGGTTGCGCATGGTGTACTGTTGACTGCCAAGCTGGCAACCGTATTGGCCACCATAGAAGACGAGGTCGGAAACAAAACCGCCGCTTCCCTCCTCCATGAACAAGCCAATATGCTGACGCGACGGATCTGGTGACAAGACAAATACGCAGTTCTGAATAGATGTTGCCTGGGCCGACGGCCAGTGCACGGCTGTGACGGTGCCTGGGACATCGGTGGTGTCAAAGCGGAGGTTGCGCAGTTGCCTATGAAAGACATTGGTTGAGGCGTACTTGAGCTTTCCGTTGATGTAAACGTCACCGTCGAGCATCCCGGTAATGCTGGGCACAAAGTTGCTCATGGCCTTGATAGTCGGCATGTCCCGCGGGTCGCCTATGATTTGCGTGTAGTAATAGTCGACAATGGACGAAGAGATCATGTAAGTTCTAGCAGATGTTGTCAGTATTTAAGCAGATAATAGCACGGTAGGTGGCATCGTTTAACATACCCGGAAGGGAAATATACAACGGCGGGTGTTATTGTCGAGCCCACACATCGATTAAGTCCACCACAGCGGTTTCCATCACTGATGGCAGCGTTAATGGCGTCTGTATCGTCGGTCACTATCCAGACCCTGTCAGCTGAGGTCTTGTATGTGACTTCCTTTGGCCAGCAACCCAGTGCTCACCTCCGTCTCCTTTTGCTCCGTAGTCTTTCACGTTCCGGAAAACGGTGTAGGACTTGTCAGGGTTAAAGGAAGAAATGCCCCTGTGCTCTATGCCGTCCATCCAGTACGGCACATCGTCGGCTTTGGCAAAGTGCAGTCCAAAAAAGCAGGCCGCGAAGAGCCTGATAACGTCGAGCAGCCGCATGGCCAAACAATTTGACGTGTAAGATAAAACAAGATCTTTATGATGGAAAATGAGAAAAAAGGGCCTGGAAATGTAGCTGTCTAACTGCCTGAAGGAGTGAGGTCTGTCAAGGAACGCCGAGGAGTTTGGGGCGGCGTCTTGTAAGTCTGAAGGAGAAGAAAGAAAGCAAAAAGAACGTAGGCAGAGAAAAAGGAGAGTGAGGAAAAAGGAGACGAAGAGACGCGCGGCATTCTCAAGGAACAAGCCGTTCCTTCTCCTTATGGATGTGCGCCCTCCTGCCTTGGGCTCGCACAGAACCAGTGGCCTGCTTACATGCTACTTCTGGCAAGAGCGATGCAACGGAGGATACCGGCGTGGCTCGCCTTCAAAAAGCGCTCCGCGAGGAAGGTGCGAGGCACGCGCGTGCAGGTCGCGCGGGTTACGATGACACGTGGTGACCCCGTGACAAGCCGCTGATACGGTACAGCATGGCCCGTTGGCATGGCGGCAGGCCGCATCCGAGCAGCGACACGGGGGACCGGGGCGCACGGCGAGCTGTGCCGACATTCTGCCGAGATGGCCAGGACTGGTGACGCGCAGACGGTGCAGAGACCAAGGTACTACGCTGGTGGCAGAAGAGCCGAGATGGTGCTACTGGCATCGATCGTTGCATTGCACGCACTGCCAACGAAAAACGACAGAGTGGCCAGGAACTGACCAAAGAATACAGATAGAGAACAGATATGAAAACAGAGAAATAAACACAAGAGGACCGCCAGATTTGCCCAGATCCCAGGTATTGAAACACACATACCTCCAGCCGACCAGCCGACCGACCAACCAAAGAAACCAGAAAGAAAAAACAAGGAAAGGAAAACCCCACCAATATGTACACAAATGCAATCCTACACAGACACAGACGTCCCAAACACGCCGGAGAGGAGACACAGGCCCCCCCTGCGGCGTCCTCGCTTCTCACATGCCACCCATTTGCATGTCGGCAGCGTCGCCCAGCACCGTTGCGTCCAGGAAATCGGCCTCATCGAAATCCATATTCTCCTGGTCCTGCGCCAGCCATGCCGGCTTGCAGCGCACTTCTGGCGCCGGCGATTCCTGTTGCTGCTGATGCTGCTGCTGCTGCTGCTGCCGCCGCCGTGGCACGGCCAGCACCCGCCGGCCATTCTGGAGGTAGTGCGGAGTGCTTGTGTGGTGCAACGGCTGCGACTGGGATGGTAGTGACGGCGATGGTGACGGTACCGGCGACTGCGCCACTGCACTGCCGGTGAGCCAGCCGTTGATGGACGACGATGGCGCCGCGAACGATGGGTACAGCACGTCACCCCCGTGTCGTGTGCGGTCGCCGAGGTCGTCCAAATCCTCGTCCTCGCTGTCGTCGTCGCCGTACGCCCGCTTGTTCGTCTTTGTCACTTCCCACCGCGGCGGCGATAGGCGGTAGTACTGCGACGGTCGGCGGGACCAAGAGGGGTAAACAGGGTTTGCCGTGCCAGAGATGCTGCTGCCGTTGCTGTCCGTCGACGAGACAGTCTCCAGGCTGCTGATCAGGCTCGGCGGATCCGGCATGATGTCGCCGTCCATGCCACCAAACAGCGACGAGGCGAACAGCGGCCGGTCGGCATTGCCGTCACCAGGCGACTGCACCCCGAGCCCGCCCACTTTGTGCAGGCCGCAGAACGGGACCAATTCGCGGTCAGTCCGTGGCGATGTTGCTGCTGCTGCTGCAGGGGACCAGGGCGACGGGGACGCCCGCGCAGCGCCGTGGCTGGCCGTGGCTGCCCATGGGTCGTCATCATCCTTGGCGGTCTTGTATCCTTCGGGCACGGATTTCCGCACGCGCATGCCGACGGCCAGCAGATTGGCCTGTACGGATGCGGGCAGGCGGGGTGTGGTGGATTCGTGTGGCGCCGGGCGGTCGGCCGTGGTCTCGTGCTCGTTGCGAGAGAAAAACGACGTGATTTGGCGCTGGGCCGGGTCGCTGGCCGCGCCGGCAAAGGGGCGCTTGACCCGAGGCGCTGTCATGGCGATGAAAAAAAGATGTTGCAGTCGCAATCGGATGGAAATCGTGCAGAGCGGGGGAGGGGTGGTGGGATTGTCGAGCAGCAGATGCAAAAGAAGGGAGGAAAAAGAGAATGGCTGGAACAATGACGCTGGCGTCGACTTTCAGAGTGGATCCCACACGACACGTACAAAGAGCGGCAATTAAACTGGACGCGTCGTAGCGTGTGTCTCAGTCATGGCGGCGCTCACCGCCCGCAGCCCCTCCAAAGAAGCCGGCAGAAAAAAAAAGCTGGCTTAGAAATGATGACGGTGCGAACCCGCGCAGCACCTCCTTCCGCCTGCGAACGCAGTTTTTGACCTCATAGACTTTGGTCAAGCAGGCTTCCACATACGCACCCCCCCCCGATCATGGCGCACAACGACCCCCACGGCGCGGCGCCGCTCGACGACGTCGACTCGGAGCCCGAGATGCTCGGCGCCGACGACGCCCTCGAGGAGATTGACGGCGACCTGGGCGGCGACGGCGAGGACGTGGCCATGGACAGCGGTGATGACGACGACGACGACGACATGGACGACGAGCCTGAGGAGCTGCAGCTGGTCAACGACAGCATTGCGTACTTTGACGGCCACAAGGACTCCGTCTTTGCCATTGCCCAGCACCCGCTGTACCCGGCGCTCGTGGCCACCGGCGGCAGCGAGGGCGCCGAGGACGACGCCCCCGGCAAGGGCTACGTGCTGGACACGTCGGCTGCCGAGGCCGAGCGGCCGCTGCTGCCGGCCAGCTACAGCAACGACCCGGCCGCCGCCGCCGCCGCCGCCGCCCAGACGCCCGCGCTGGCGCCGCTCTTCGCCCTCGACGGCCACACCGACTCCATCAACGCGCTCGCCTTCACGCTGCCGCGCGGCGACTTCCTCGTGTCGGGCGGCATGGACGGCCGCATGCGCGTCGTCAGCGTCGCCGTCGACCCGGCCGCCGCCCGCGCCCCGGCCTTTGCCTTTGTCGGCGAGGCCCAGGAGGTCCCCGAGATCAACTGGCTCGCTGCCTGCCCGGTGCCGGCCAACTCTGCGGCCTCTTCGTCTCCCCACCCCGCCAACACCATTGCCCTCGGCGCCTCTGACGGCTCCGTCTGGGTCTACACCATCGACCCGGCCAGCGACCCGGCCAACCCGCTGCAGATCGTCCAGTCGTACTTTTTGCACACGGCCTCCTGCACCGCCGGCGCCTGGACGCCCGACGGCAACCTGCTCGCCACCGTGGCCGAGGACAGCAGCCTGCACGTCTGGGACGTCTGGGGCGCCGCCGCCGCGCGCGGCCTCGTGCCCGACCGCGGCCAGACCGTCGTCTCGCTCACCGCCGCCGACCAGCGCTTCGAGGTCGAGGGCGGCCTCTACTCCGTGGCCGTGTCGCCCGGCGGCGGCGTTGTGGCTGTCGGCGGTGCCGGCGGCGTCATCAAGGTGGTCGGTCTGCCGCGGCTGACCGACAACGCGGCCCCGGCCGGCGGCGCGGCGGGAAAGCAGAAGAGGCAGCCGGGCGGCGGCGGCGGCGGTGCGGGCGGCAAGCGCGGCGCAGACGCTGCGGCCTCGGCCGCTGCCGGCCAGGCCGGCATGATCCTGGCGTCGCTGCAGGTGCAGGCGGACGGCGTCGAGACGCTGTCGTTTGCGCCGCCGCCGCTGACGCTGCTGGCGGCCGGGTCCGTCGACGGCAGCGTGGCCGTCTACGACGCGGCCCGGTCGTTTGCTGTGCGCCGGCACATCCCCAGCGCGCACGACGAGTTCTCCGTTGTCAAGGTCGAGTGGGTGCGGTCGCCGCCGGCTGGCCCTGGCGCCGGTGCCGGTGCCGGTGCCGGGGGCAGCAGCGCTGCCGCCGCCGCCGGCGGTCCTGCGCAGTGGCTGCTGACGAGCTGCGGCATGGACGGCGTGGTGCGGCGGTGGGACCTGCGGGGCGCGACGACGACGCAGAAGAACGTGGCAGACGGCGCCGTGACCGGCCTGGTCAAGGAGTGGCGCGGCCACCGGGGCGACGGCGAGGGCGGCGGCGTGCTGGGGTTCGTGCAGGGCGAGACGGGCGAGCGGGTGGTGACCGCGGGCGACGACGGCGTGGTGCTCGTGTTTGAGGCATAGATATCTTTGGTGGAGCAAATAGCATAAGAGAATGAGAACGTTACGCAGCAGTACTACTCCTTCCGGGAGCCGAGTCGGTGAACGAGCTCGTTCTGCCGCCGAGCTGGGCGGTGAGCGTTCTTCGGAAAGCCGTGTCACGTGCTCTATTTTGTTTACTTCCATTCCCGACGTGCCCCTCCATTCTCGCGCCGCGACGACGACGACGGCGACGGCGATCCTATCGACACCCGCAATCTGCCTGCATTGCACTGGTTTCTGTGGGATTAGTATAGACAGGCGAGCACACGGAAAACACACCCGCAGGCCATGGCAGCCCTGCCCAACACGCTCGCGCTGTACGGCGACTGCGTCGCGTCGCTGCGGTCCGCCCTGGGCTTCCTCGAGACGTCCGTCGCCACGCTCGACGCCGGCGTGCAAGACATGCCGCGCATGCAGGGTGTTCTCAAGACGATTCGGGTGTGTTTTTTTTTCCCGTCGTTTTTGTTCGTCCTATCCCGTGAACTCCTTCTGACAAACCAAACCAAAGCACTATGAGCTCATCGCCCAGCCCACGCTCGCCAGCGCCGAGGCGTCGCTGCAGACCGAGATCGGCCCGGCCGTGGCCACGCTGCTCGACCGCGCGGCGCACCAGCTTGCGCGCCAGGCGCGGCGCATCGACACGCTGCAGGCGCGGGCCGCGCTGCAGGCCGGGCGGCTCGAGGGCGGGGGCGATGAGGAGGCGTCTGCGTCGACGGCGGCCGCGGCCGCGGCAAAAGCGACCGCGGCAACGACGACAGACCGGCGGACAACCACGGGCGGCGCTTCGTCCGTCTCGCTGCGCGCCCGCATGGTCCACCAGCGCCGCGAACAGCTCAAGTACAGCGTGGCGCGGCTGGAGCGCGAACTCGCACAGAAGGAACGCGAGCTGCGGCAACGGCTGCGGCAGTCGACTGTGATGCAGTGAATGAAGGATATAATGCAGCCTGTACGAATAACAAGAGAATGCCAGCGCCGATTCTACTGTGATGCGGTCAATGGCGGCATTGCGTCCCTCGTGAAGAACCTTGCCCATCTTAATAATGAAATTCTCGAGTCGCGGTGGTCTCCGAAATCTGATTTGCTGCCTACTGCAGTTCTCGGAGTGGTTCTAGTCCTTCCGTGGGTGCTGCACGCAATACTATAATTGCTAGTACAGCGCTGCTATTGTTGAAGTGCTCACTCATTCCAGCGTTGTGCAAAGAGGCAGTGGGAATCTTTCCTGACCCCACTCCAAATGCTCACATGAGTAGACGGCTGTTCCTTCCGGGGGATCTAAAGTGACTCTGTTCTAGTTAAAGCCCCGATCCACGTTCCAGCCCGGCTCCTTTGCCCGGCCATGCGCCGAGTTGGAGCACCCCCGTCTGCGGCAGAGATCAAACACATGTTGCTCAACCAGAGCCAGCACCATCTGAAGTCCCCGTCTACGGCCATAATAATGGTATAGCCGTATGCCCTTCAGAGCCCGAGGCACAGGATGCCTTGCACAAAATATCTTTGTGCGTCTTCAGGGTGTGGGGCCGATCGTCAACATCCGATTAGCGCAGAGAGCATCATCAAACAAAATAAATCGCACAACTCTCTCCGATGGGCACAATAATTCCCAACGAGGCTAGTGCTTGGGTCCAAAGCAGGTGTAAGTCGACTCGCAGGAAAGGCCGCATCGCCCATCGTTGTAATCCTTTCGCTAATACCCCCACTCCTTTCCCTTTGTGAAGGCACAAGTTGCCGTATTAGGAAAGAGCCATGAATCACATTGTGTTTTTTTGTCGACGCGTGACGGGTCTCGTCGTCACTTCAATCGTCCCTCCGCCACTTCAATCGTCACTTCTGTCGGCACTTCTGCCTCGCCACCAACAGCTGCTTTTCTGGATCCACCAAGCGCAGAAGCATGACTCCATCGCCAGCACAATCTTCCTTCAAAACCTCATCATTGCCACTAGCCACAGAATATAGCTGGCTGATGATGCAGTCATGATGGACTTTTGCTCAGGCCGTGCGTGCATCCAAGGCGTCCACGACCACAATAACACCTCTCTGGCCCAGATCCACGGCTTATGCCACTCCAGACCACCCAGGCCCGCGTCATCGGATCACCTCTTTGCTTCGATGGGCCACAATTTTATGACGATGGAAAGATGAGCCAACAATGCAAAAGCAGAGCGGTGGCGAGGAGACGTCACTTGTGGAGAGTGTGGCCTCGGCTTACCTCGACTTTCCGCACAGAATCAGGGCTGACCCTACTTCCAATACAGCATCAGCGTACTCTGCGAGGACAACTGCACGAGTTTGGGCAGACAACTACGTATGGCCTCTACGTCTCGCCCACCGTACTGTCTTGTATAAATTTTGCGCCTTCCCTTGCTCTTTCTCATGCTCTTTCTTATGAAATTTATCTACTCATATCCATCATTCAAACCGTCAAATTCCCAATCCTCATCCAGCCTTACACTGAAACAACAGCTCCAAACACTTGCTTTCTCTGTGTAGCTGGATCAATTGTCCCCCAGCCTTACCATGTCACATAGCACATCCGCCTTGGACATGGACATCGTTTGGGACCAGAATTGCCTCAGAGGCACCAATGCCTCTTTGCAACTCCTCGACATGGCTGCCCGCGCGCTGCCTGCCGAGTGGAAAGTGGGAATCCCGTGCGACGAGAGTGCTGCTCCGTGCATCCAGCGCTTGATGAACCATGGCTCGGCGATGGACTCAGCCCTGATGCACATACGTGTCAAGGCCGAGCTGGAGCCGGGCGCGAAGCCAACGACGTTCACGGTCACGAGCAATCTGGAAGTGATTCGGGAACGCCCTGCCAGTGTCAGGGAGTTCCACTGCTTCTCGCGCCTGCCAAAGGAGCTGCGGGACACGATCTGGGAACGCGCCGCCAATCCGCCACCCTGCGAGCACTATCTGCGCCGCCTGGAGCTCGAACGGCAGACGCCGCAGGGGCGGAAGAAAAGGCGGTCCGCGAACGTGGTCCTGCGCGGCCGGCAGCCCGTGTCCGTTGTGCTTGGCGACGCCGGCCTGTGGTCAGCCTGTCGCGAGTCGCGCGAGGCCGTGCGGCGAGCCTACGGGCTGTGGAAAGTGCAGTTTGCACGCTGGGTGCCGCCGCCGCCCGTCGACGGTGCCCCGCCGCCGAAGAAATGGATGCCCGTGTCGTATCCATGCAGAACGGCCAACTTTGGCGTCGAGATGATCCTCCGTCATCTCGACAACCTCAACCGGCACTTCTGCGAGATCAAAAAAATCGTCCCCAAGATCCGCCCGTATCTCGAGCGCAGGGGCATTTTTGATCTCGAGGCTCGGCTGCGGGAGCACTTTGGGCCGGAAAACCCTCTGACGGCCTACTTGAAGGGGCTCTACGGGATTCCCCAAACGCAGGTGCTGGAGGGTGACCGACCGTTCCGCGATCTGCGGCTGCCCCTCGAGAATGCCATCGGCCGCCTGTTTGATCCCTGGAGTCCTGCAAGCTAGGTCTATGAGGGCCTCCTGTCCAAAGCGAAGGCGTGGGCGCTGCTTGTGTTCTGTCGGTCATGGTTTTTTTTAAGCGATTGATACCCTCATCTTGTTTTTCTAAAGAGCTTTCGTCTCTCATTCATAGTTTAATTCAATTATTCTCGGCTTTGTGTGATGTTTCTTGCTTTCGGTGATACACTGTCGTCCAGTTTATAGCAGTTTATAGCAGGTTACGCAAAGGGTTTAGCGCCTTTGCCCCTAACCTTCCCCATAAAAAGCACCAGAGCCACGCTACGCCAAACACGTCCAAACGGACGACGCCGCAACACGATACGAGTACGCCCCGCGTACACTGCCGTACACCGCTCACCAACCGCAGAGACATGGACAGCTTCGACACGATCGCCACCGACGCCGCGGGCGAGGCCACCGTGGCGCTGCTCGAGGCGCGGCTGCGGCGGCTCGAGCACCTGCTGTACGGGCCGACGCTGGCCGAGGACGTGCGCAGCGGCGACGAGCCCGCGGCCGGGCTGCCGGCGACGCCGACCATCGACGCGCTGGCGGCGCTGGAGCGGCGCTTCTCGTCGCTGGTGGCGGGCGCGCGCGTCTACGGGGAGTTGTTGCGGATATGTGAGTAGTGCTTCCTCTCTTGGTCTCTTGCTCACCACTTTGGGCGGTCAGGGGCTGACGACCAGACCACGCCCACCCCTCGCTCTTCCAGAGCCCGCCGGCGGGCACGCCGCCGACGCAGCTGGACACGGACGGGCTGCGGGCGGTGGTGCTGAGCTACGCCAGCGCGTTCCCGGCGACGGCGTCGGCGCTGAGCGCGGCGACGGTGGACACGCCGGTGCCGGACGCGGCGCTGAGCGCGCAGCTGGTGCAGCTGGTGCCGCGGATGCAGGCGGCGGCGGCGCGGCAGGCGGCGACGGGCGGCGACGTGGCGGCGCTGCGGCGGCGCAGCGAGGCGCTGGTGCGGCAGTTCTACGAGCGGCGGGCGCTGGCGCCGTCGGAGGCGGTGGCGGGCGCGGAGGCGCGGCTGGCGCGGGTCGAGGGCCAGGTGCGGCGGCGCGAGAAGGCGGCGGAGGATTTGTGAGGGTGGGGGGGGGGGGCAGCGAGAGGGAAGCCGGAGGAAGCCGTCACGCTGTGAACCCACGGGGGGCGATCAGCAGTTTCAGTTTGTCTGCCGGACGCACCGGCCAACCGTTTGAGACGGCTTGAGACGCTGCGACCTTGGCGGTTGAGACGCAAAAAGCGTTGAGACGCTGCGACACTGCAACGCTGCAGGTGCTTCGCTGCTCGATGCCCGGGACAGAGAGCATCGTCCGAACCGGCCGAGTTCTGAGGACAGCAAATACGTACGAGTACAATAAATACGATGAACGCTCCGTGTGCGCACGTACGTGGAAAAAAAAAAAAGGACATGGCGGCCGCATGCAGGGCCGATGGAACGGTTTGATGTGCTCGGCGCGATCGGTCGGGGGTTTGCGCAGATGCACCGGCCGATCGCACGACTGCGCCAAGTCGAGTGCATTTCTCTTCTCTCCTACGGAGTAATGCTGCACAATATCCCGTCCCCTTAGCCCAGGATCGCTCCCGTTGTTGCTAGCCCCTTCCGGACGCTGAAACACGGCTCTGCGGTGCCCAGTCTGCCCTGCGGACCCTGCGCCTGCCCTGCGGCGGCCTGCCCTACGCCGCTGCCCCCTGCAGGCGGCGTAGGGCGCCCAGTAGTTTAGAGCAGTGCTGTACTTTAGTGCTATAGTGCTATGGTGCTCTGGGCATTATATTGCAGGGGTGCCCAGTGCGAGGGAGAGGCTTGGCCAGGCGACCCAAAACTTCGTACGAGCTCTGCAGGCGCTGCGGGCACTGCAAGGAGCACCCAGCGCCAGGGCCCGGCTGCACCCGCACACCTCCGCACCGTCTCTCCCCATCACAAGTCCCTCGCTCGTACCGGGGCTCGTGTCGCGCTCGTATCGCACAGTGCCCGGCCACAAACGGTGGCGCCGCTTCCAGGAACGTGTGACACTAGCGCCGCCGCTGCCCCTTTTCTCTACTCCGTAGCACGACCCCCCCAGGAACGCGACGGAGCTACGAGGCGTCCGGCCGTCCGTTTCACTTTCCATCCGTTTGGTGCTGGCACTGGCTGCTGCTTGCTGCTGCTGCTGCTGCTGCCCTGCGCTGTGTGCCCTTTCTGCCCCTCCGTATCGAAAAGACTCCTTTTTCTCTTTCTCTTTCTCTCTTCTCCCTTTGTTCCATCGCGTTTTCGTCCATCTTTTCCCACCCATCCACCCATCTGTCATTCTCTCTCTCTCTCTCTCACTTTACTGTCCTTCTTTTCGTTTTTCTTTCTTCATCGCTTTTTTTTTGTTATCGCCCATCACTTTCCTCCCCCCTTTTTTTCCCAAGCGACCTGCCGGCAGACGCAACACCAACCACCTATCCGTACGCCCATCTTCCATCCGAGCGCAGCGAAAATCCCGATTGGACCCTCGTCGCCCACGGCCTGCGCGTCTCGCCCAACGCCCCGATCCGTTTCGCCGACTCTGCAGAAACTGCCCAAAGCGGCTGTGAGGATTTGATCAGCGGCTCGAGCAAAAGTCGATCGTTTCCCGTCTGCCATCGACTGTGTTTTCACGCACGACGTACGGAGTATTCCCTCGTCGACAGGCCCTTGCACGCACCCTGATCCCGGCCGCGTCACTCCTTGCATTCCAACACGTCTGGTAAAGTTCTTCTGTCGCCCTTCGCCCTTGGCCGCCCTGGCCCTGCCTGCCCGTGTCGGCGGATCCACTCCCCTGTCCAGCCCAGACTAACAACTCGTAGCAGCCCATCTGCCCCGAAACGGCACCACCCAAAACGCCAAAACACCGCCACACCGCCCATTCCTGCGCTCCCACCCGCTAATTCGAGTGCCTGGCCCCCCCCCAGTCACCCCCCAGTCACCCCCAGCCTCTCACTCCATCCAACGAAAGTCGCTCCGGCCTTTTCGCCTGAATTTTCTCGCCCTTACCCACCAACCCCTTCCTCTCTGGTTTTCCCACCCGTCTTCGTATTCCGCGTCGTCCGTCGTCTTCGCTGTTTCTTTCTGTTCGCGTCGCCTGGTCCTTATGCCCTCCTACGGCTCGCTGCATTCACCCTCGCTGCGCAAAATGGAACAGTCGCGCGCTCAATACCCGCGCCGCAAAGGCATCAACCTGGGGAACATCATCGGCGACCCCTTTGCCCTGGCCACGATTTCGATCTCTGCCGTAAGTCTGCAGAAGCGCCCGCGATTGAACTTTTTTGCAGTTTTTACTAACATCTCAGCTCGCATGGATCATCGCCTTCATCTCCTCCATCGTCGCCCAGGTCCAGACAAAGAAGGACTTCCCGACCTTTACCTGGTGGACAAACGTCTACTATTTCTTTGTCATTGCCGGTGTCTTTGTCGTCGTCGCCTCCGACACCGTCCACACCTACCACATTGCCGTGGTCGGCTACCTGGCCTGCGGCCTGGTTCTGGCCACGTCGTCGGTCAACGGCCTGGTCTACTCGAGCAACGGTGCTAAGGAAGCTGCTGCCGCCGGGTTCATTCTGTTGTCTATGGTGACGGTATGTCGGAATCGTGCACTGCACATGCACATTGGTGCTGGGAACAAAGATAACTAACAAGGACAGATTGTCTGGATCTTCTACTTTGGCTCCGCCCCGTCCGCCGTCCCGCGCGCCTACCTCGACTCGTTTGCCCTGGCCAAGGAGTCCACCATGACGAGCCAGCCCATGGTGGGCGCGTACGGCGCCAGCGCCATGCACCCCGAGACGTCGGCGTCCATGCCGCCGCCGCAGATGTACACGTCGGCACAGCTCAACGGCTTCGAGAACTCGTCGCCGGCCGCGAACCTGAACCGCAACTCGACGCTCAACGGCGGCAGCGGTGCCGGTGCCTTTGGCGCCCAGGCCACCAAGACGGGCGCCGGCGGCGCGCCGGGCGGTGCCGATGGCGAGATAGTGCCTCCCACCGAGTACCCGTACCGGGCCAAGGCGATCTACAGCTACGAGGCCAACCCCGACGACGCCAACGAGATCAGCTTCGCCAAGCACGAGATCCTCGAGATCTCGGACGTCAGCGGCCGCTGGTGGCAGGCGCGCAAGGAGAACGGCGACACGGGCATTGCGCCCAGCAACTACCTGATCCTGTTATAAGCTGGGTAGGCGACGCGCGCGTCCACCACCACCCCCTCTCGGATGGGAAGGCAGGCCTATCTCAACCTCCTACATACGGCGCCCCGTACCTTTTTTTTTTCTTCTCTCTCTCTCTTCTTCTTTCATTTGTCTATATTATCATATACCCTCTCATCCACCGGCTCTGGTGCCTGTCTGGTTTCAGGCCAGAACCATCTGGGCTTTTGTGCCGACTCTTTTTGCAGAACGAACGACAAGACGTTCACACACCTCTCTGGACCTGTTCGGCTGGGATTTGGGACGAGCCACTTGCTGCCATTGTTTTGTTTTTGGGTGTCTTGCGCTTTTCTCTGTTCTCTTCCTTTGCCACACACACACACACACACACACACACTGATACCCCCCCCTGGTGACACAACACTACGAGAGGTACCAACATCGACTGTATTATCTTCCCATTCTTACCCACCCCTTTTTTTTGTCCTTGCGTCTTCTTCTGCGCCTTTTTTTTTTTTTTGTTTTCCTTTTCCTTTTTTTTTTGCGACTACTACCACGAGACGAGGTTACGGCTATGGGAAAGAGACCAACACCTGGGGTTCGGGTCCTTGTTTATATTAGGTCGAATCGAGGCGGTTTATCCACGCGTGTCAGTCTGTCGTGCTGTCGTACTTTGTAGGATGTCACTGGCAGAACCCCCCCTGTAAAGCTATTTCCTGTTCTGTGCTGTGATTGGTCGGCAGCTCCATGCCCAGCCAGCCCAATCTTAGTGTCCGCTGCTGTACGAGCCGTTCACGAGGACGTCCAGCAGCAAGCCAAGAAAGACAGCAAGGCAAGAATCATTTCTCCGAGGATGCATGACAAAGGAGCTCTCGGCATGGCGTGCTCTCTGCTGCCTCGCTCTGGCCCGTTTCCCCGGGCATCGCTGCAGCATTGCGCCATCGTGGGTCGTGATGACTAAGCACCGACCCCCAGCCGGAATACGATTGGCGGCTTCGCACGGCTCGAAAAGCTCCCGAGGACACATTGCGTGTTGCGTTGGGCCATCGACGGAGAACGTGCACGACAGCGACTCTTTTTTTTTGCATTTCTTTCTTTTTGTTTTTCAACGCGATACACGGAGCGTTTGATCGACGACGCCGACCCGGAAAACGAACCTCGCCGACGGGATTGCGTGCGGGATTTCGGGGGGAGCGGCCGCGGGAGCTGCTGAGCGATGCCGAATTACGCCACGATTGCAACCGAGGGGCGAACGAGTCCGATGGGGTGGGTGCATTTCCCGGGAGCCGGGCGATCCATGCAGAGCAGACACTGACTCGTTTAGACGCCGACGCACACGCAGCCCCAAGGGCGGCGGCGGGCAGGCCTCGGTGGTCAGCAGCATCATCAACCTGCTCAACACGATTGTCGGGGCGGGCACGCTGGCGATGCCGGCGGCCATGTCGCACATGGGCGTGGCGCTGGGCACGGGCGTGATCCTGTGGTCGGCGCTGACGGCGGCGTTTGGGCTGTACCTGCAGGGGCGGTGTGCGCGGTACCTGGACCGGGGCGCGGCGTCGTTTTTCGCGCTGTCGCAGATCACGTACCCGAACGCGGCCGTGGTGTTTGACACGGCGATTGCGGTCAAGTGCTTTGGCGTGGGCGTGTCGTACCTGATTATCATTGGGGACCTGATGCCGGGCGTGGTGGCGGGCTTTCTGGGCGCCGGCCCGGGGACGGCGGCGGCGCTGCTGCTGCAGGCGTACCCGCCCTTTCTCTTTGACCGGCACTTTTGGATCACGGCGTTTATGCTGGTGATTGTGCCGCTCGCGTTCCTGCGCCGGCTCGACTCGCTCAAGTACACGAGCGTGGTGGCGCTGGTGTCGATCAGCTACCTGGTGGTGCTGGTGGTGTACCACTACGCGGCGGCCGACGTGACGGGCCCCGGCCACCCGCGCGGCGCGATCCGCTACGTGGCGTGGGACGGCCCCGTGGCGCTGCTGCGCAGCCTGCCGGTCGTCGTGTTTGCCTACACGTGCCACCAGAACATGTTCTCGATCCTCAACGAGATCCACGACGACTCGCCCGCCGGCACGGTCGCCGTCGTCGGCACCAGCATCGGCTCGGCCGCCGCCATCTACGTGCTCGTTGCCATTACGGGCTACCTGACCTTTGGCAGCAACGTCGTGGGCAACATTGTGTCGATGTGTGAGTGCCGCGCCCGTGTTTCTTTCATTCCTTCTCTTTCGCTTTCTGCCTGCGGCACCGCGCTAACGGACAGACCCCCCCAACCTCGCATCCACCATCGGCAAGGCTGCCATTGTCGTGCTCGTCATGTTCAGCGTCCCGCTGCAGGTGCACCCGTGCCGCGCGTCGCTCGACGCCGTGCTGCGCTGGCGGCCCAACCGGTCGGCGGCGATCCTGCCGCCGCCGGCGCCTGCAGCATCCGGCAGCGCGGGCGGCAGCAGCAGCAGCAGCAGCAGCCAGGCCCTCTTGCCCTCGCGCACAGCAGCAGCAGCAGCAACAAGCCCCGGCGAGACCGACAGCCACGGCGCGCCCGTGGTGGCGCTGTCGGACATGCGCTTTGCGCTGCTGACGACGGTCATCCTGGTCGGCAGCTACGCGACGGCGCTGGGCGTGGCCAGCCTGGACCGCGTGCTGGCGTACGTGGGCAGCACGGGCTCGACGTCCATCTCGTTTATCCTGCCGGGCCTCTTCTTCTACAAGATCAGCGACCCGGACAGCCGCCACCAGCAGCGGCTGGCCAAGGCCGACGACGACGCGGCCGTGCCCGGGCACACGGCGGGGCGGCGGCGGCTGCTCGACGACGACTCGTCCGACGGCAGCATCGACAGCGAGACCGAGATCGACCCGCGCGAGGCGTCGCTGCTGGCGGGCGCAGCCGTGCCGCGGGACGCCTCGGCGCACGCCGCGCTGGATGCGCTGCACCGGCAGGAACAGCAGCAGCAGCGGCGGCGGCAGCGCCAGCACCGGCGGCGGCGGCGGTGGCGGTGGGACCTGGAGCACCTGGAGCACGGGCTGCTGCGCAAGCTGGCGCTGGGGCTGGCGGCGTACGGGGGGTGTGTGATGGTGGTGTGTCTGGGGATGAATCTGTTTGGGGGGGGAGGGGGGCACTGACAAGACGTTGGTTGCGCACTTGCATTGTGAGAGAGTGGGAGAGAGTATCTTGCTGACCTAAGCGAATTGATTCTATACACACACACACCTCACGGCAACAGCCGCTTGGGCGTCCGCGGGTAGTACGCGGCCAGCTGGACGCTGGGCAGGTTGAGGAAGAAGGTGACGACGCGGTCGAGGCCGATGCCGCCGCCGCCGTGGGGCGGGACGCCGGCCTGGCGGAAGACGTCGACGTACTCCTTGAGCCCCGGGCTGGCCGGGTCGAGGTCGCGGCGGCGCATGCGGGCCTCGAGCGCGGCCGGGTCGTGGATGCGCTGGCCGCCGCTGAGGATCTCCTGGCCGCGCATGAAAAAGTCAAACGCGTTGCACACGGCCGGGTTGGCCGGGTCCTCCATGGTGTAGAAGGGGCGCGCGCCCTGGGGGAACTTGTCGAGCACGTAGAACTCGGTGTGGAAGCGCTGGCGCACGACCTCGCCGAGCGCCTTCTCCTGCGGCGTCGTCATGTCCTCGTCGTCGGACACGTTGCGGAACTCGGCGGGCCCGTGCTCGCGCAGCAGCTGCTGGCCCTCGGCAAACGTCAGGCGCACCTCCTTGCCCGGCTCGGGCAGCAGGAAGTCGGTCGACGGGTACACGGCGCGCACCGTCTCAATGTCGGCGGCGCAGCGCGTGCGCAGGCCGCGGAAGATGTGCAGCAGCACGGCCTCGAGCATGTGCAGCACCTCGTGGTAGCTGTCGCGGATCTCCATCTCCATGTCGAGCCCCGTGAACTCGGTCATGTGGCGCGGCGTGTTGCTGTTCTCGGCGCGGTACACGGGGCCGACGCAGAACACGCGCTTGCGCCCGCCGGCGATCTCGTACTGCTTGTAGAACTGCGGGCTCTGCGCCAGGAACGCGTCCTTGCCAAAGTACCCGAGCCGGAACACGTTGGCGCCGCCCTCCGACGCCGCCCCGATCAGCCCGGGCGCCTGGAAGCCCTTGAAGCCCTGCCCGTCGAGGAACTCGCGGAACAGCTTCTCCGTCTCGTACCGCACGTTTGCAATCGCCTGCTGCACCGGCGCCCGCTTGTGCATCACAATGTTGTCCAGGTGCGTGCCCAGCGCCGCGCCCGCCACCGCGTCCGTCACCGCCAGCTTGTCGACGCCGGCCGCCACCGCCTCGTCCTCGGCCGTCTGCGTCTTCGTCTTCGCCTCGTCGTCGGCCGCTGCCGGGCCCCCCGCCGTGTCGTCAAAGTTCGTCACCGCCTTGTTCGCCGACGCCAGCGTCAGCCCCAGCAGCGCCGGCGCCGCCGCCACGCAGAACAGCTTCGTCACGTGCAGCTCAAACCCGCGCACCTTGCAGCTCTTGACCGGCTCCGGCGTCCGCCGCACCACCGCCTCCACCGCCACGTACGACTCCAGCGACAGCCCGCCCACCCACTTGACCATGGCCCGCGACACCACGTCCGCCGTGTCCGCGCCCGGCGCCGTCGCCGCCACCACCCCCTGCACCGTCCAGTCCTGCTGCTCGCGCAGCTCCACAAAGCACATCTTGGCCCCCTGCATCCGCGCGTTCTGCACCCACCCGTACAGCCGCACCCGCTGGTCCGCGTGCGCCTCGCCCAGCTGCGGCAGCGCCACCGCCTCCGCGCCCGCCGTGAACCGCATGCCCACGCCCCGCGCCGCCAGCGCCGCCACGTCGCCGTAGTTGTCCTTGGCCAGGTCCTCGTCGCCCGCACCCGCGCCGCCCGAGGCCGCCTTGGCCGCCGCCTCGGCCGCCGCCCGCTCCGCTGCCCGCTGCGCCTTGAGCGCCTCCTTCTTGGCCTTGGCCTCGGCCTTCTTGGCCGCCTTCTTCGACGGGCCCTCGCCGGCGGCGTCCTCAGCAGGCGCTGCTGCCGCCGCCGGGGCTGCTGCCGCCGGGGCTGCTGCCGCCGGAGCTTCCGCCGGAGTATTTTCAGTAGGAGGGACTGCAGACATTGTTCGATGCGCGTTGTTCGTGGTCGGAGAAAGGTCAGGTGTGTCGTCAGTGGGCGTGTGAAGCTGAAAAGAAAAGACGAGTCGTGCAGAGCAAGAATTTACGGCGGGGTGGTGGGGCTGCCGCGCTAATCTAATCGTTCTTTGTTTACGGTGGCGTGAGAAGGAGCGACGCAGACAGGAGTCATATTCAAAGATATATATATATATATATATATATGTAAAGAGTAATTCAAAGGAATAAATATAAAAAAATAAAGAGAAGAGTAATTAATATTCTCTATTCAACCCGGGGAATCTCGCACGGACACACGCCCGTCAGACATTAAGCAAAAGCAACGAATCATACCAGCCAAAACGCCGACATCGACAACCACCTCATTACCCTCTCGTCTCCATATCGTCTTCCTCATTCTCCATAGCATCGTCTTTCTCCCACTTCTTCACCCTGCGTCTTCCTAAAACGCCCGCTCCGTCGACGCCGTGTACAGGTTCACATGAAAGTCGCCGCGCGCCGCACACGCCAGCATCAGCCGGTGCGGGTGGAAGGCCGTCGCCGCAATCGGCGTGCTGCGGCTCTGCAGGAAGCCCGAGTACGGCTCCGTCCGCGACAGCTCCCGCCCATCCAGATTGAACACCTTGACCACCCGCGCCGCCGTGCCCACCGCAAAGATCGGCAGGTGCTCGTGCACGCTGGCCGTGCGCAGCGTCTCGGCCGGGCCCGCCGCCGCCGCCGCCGCCGCCGCCGCCCCCGTCGTCGTCGTCAGCGCCGTCGCCCCCGTCGTCGTGCCGGCCGTCAGCAGACTCGAATGGTTGGCCGTCGTCGTCGTCGTCGTCGTCGTCGTCGTCTCAATCGTCCGCAGCGGCCGGTCCCGCCGAATGTCCCACACCTTGACCTTGCCGTCGCGCGCCGCCGACACCAGCTCGCGCTGCCCGCCGCGCTGCATGTGCACGCTCTTGATCCACACCCGGTCCGCGTCGTCCTTCCACTTGCGCACCATGGCGTCCTGCGGCCGGTGCCGCGTGTCAAACACCCGCAGCGCCCCGTCCCCAAAGCCCGCCACAAACACGCTGCCCGTCATCTGGTCGCTCGTCAGCGACGTCACGCACGACCCCGACCGCGCCGGGATGTCCGCCACGCACGCCTCCCGCCCCGCGTTCCACACCCGCACCACCCGCACGTCGCCCGCCACCAGCACGTTGCCCGTCACCTGCTGCCAGTCAAACACCATGCCCGCGTGCACGTTGCTCGGCACCATGTCCGTCAGCGCCCGCCACGCCGACGCCAGCTCCACCGCCCGCCCGCTCTCGTAGTGCCGGTACACCCGCAGCACCCCGTCCGACGACCCGGCCATCAGCAGCGCCTGGTCGTCCTCGTTGATGTACTTGATGTCGCTCACGTGCGACCCCGGCGGGTTGCCGTTCGAGAACCGGCTCAGCAGCTCGTGCGTCCGCCAGTCCCACACCTGCACCGTGTTGCCGTCGTCCGCCACCGCCAGGTGGTCCTCGAACTGGTGGAACGCCATGCACCGCGGCTGCGACCCGTTGTTGATCATCCCCTGCTGGTTCGTCCACTTGTGCGACCCGGCGTACGCCTTCTGCGGCTGCGTCTCCCGCAGCACGCTCTCGTTGCGCGTCCGCCGCCAGTTGCGCTGGTTGTACTCCGTGCTGCCCGGCTCGTCCGACTCCACCTTGCGCATCTGCGGCTCCCGGAAGTACTCCGTCGACCAGTCCAGGTACGTGCTCTCCAGCGGCACCGTCAGCGGGCCTGTCGTCGCCGGCACCGGCCGCCCCGCCTCGTCCCGCAGCGGCGTCGGCTCCGGCGCCACGTTGTACGGCGACGCAATCGTCTCACGCTCGCTCTCCTCCGGCGGTGCCTCGGCCCGGTCCGCCGACAGCGGCCCGCCCGCCAGCATCACCCCGAGGCCCACCGGCGCCCGCTTGCGGCTCGCGCTGCTCCGCTGCGACAGCGTCGCCGACCGCAGCAGCCCCGGCGACGACGGCGCGCCCCCCTGGCTGTACGCAGACCCGGGACGCGCGCTGCCGCCGCCAGCGCCGCCGCCAGCGCCGCCGCCGCCGCTCGTCGCCGACAGCGGGCTGCCCGGCGTCGTGCTGCTGTCCGAGCCGCCGCCGGGGCCGCCAAAGAAGGGCGAGAACAGCGTGCTCACCGTCCGCCGCAGCAAGCCCGGCGACGGGTACGGCGGCGGCGTGCCGTCCGTCTCCGTGCTGCCGCCGTCCGTCTCGCTGCTGTTCAGCAACAGCCCGCCCATGTCCGGCACGCCCGTCAGGCTCATGCTGTGCCGCGGGCTGTGCCCGTGCAGCACGCTCGCCACACCCTGCGACGCCTGCGCCAGCCGCCCCCGCCGCGCCAGCCGCAAGTGGCTCTTCTGGATGTCCTCCATCAGCGCCTGCGCCTGCATCCCCACCGGCGACGCCAGCAGCGCCTCGTGCAGGTAGTCCACAACCGTCGTCGCCAGTTCCTGCACGTCTGGATGCGGGTCGACCGTCAGCACCAGCAGCTGCTTCCAGTACGCCGTGAAGATCGTGTTGTGCGACAGCCCCTTTGTCTGCTGCTGCTGCTGCTGTTGCTGTTGTTGCTGCTTCTGCGACGACGGCGCCGACGACGACGGCGCCACTGGCCGTTGCCGCGACGCCACAGAGCCCTCGGCCAGCCGCACATGCTGCAGGCCCGCTTTGTGGCCGGCGCCCGCATCCATGGCCGAAAACTGCATAAACTCCTTCTCCTCTTGCAGGTGCTCGAACGCGGCCACCAAAAACTTATTCTCGTAGCGCACCAAAAAGTGCGACATGAAGACGACGAGCTCCTTGCGCACCATCGGGCTCCCGTCGTTGGCCATGTCCAGCACCGTCCAGGCAATCGACTCCTCGACGCGGGCCACCTCGTCCGTCACATCTGGGATCCCCAGCAGCGTCGTCATGGCGTGCAGCATGGCGCAGCGCACCTCGCAGATCGGGTCCTTGGCCAGGAACGACAGCCGCAGCGGCGCGCTCTCGCGGATGCCGCGCCACTTGGCCTCCGGCAGGTCCTGCCACAGCTGGCTAAGACATAGACACGACCACTGCCGCAGCAGCGGGTTCTCCTCGTTGCGCAGGTGCACAATGCACGACGACATGATGTCCGTCTGGTTGCACACCATCTGCCCGGACTTGTAGCCCTTGCACAGCATCGCCAGGATGAACGCGCACATGGCCTTGTGCTCGTCCGTGTTGACCACCGGCAGACCCTCGGTCGGCCGCAGAATCGACGCAAAGTAGCTGTACCCGCTATCCTTAATCAGGTCCTGCTGACACGATATGTCGACTGCGAGCACGCGCGTCCAGATAAACACCATCACCGGCTTGAGCTCCGAGGTGGCCGACTGCAGCAACTTCAGCACATAAGGGAAGATGCCAATGCTCAGCGCCAGCTGCACAGCCCAGGGGCCCAGGTCCAGGAAGCGGCCCAGCAGAATCAGCGCGCGCACGCGGTGCTGCTGGCTAAGCAGCACCTGCAGCACGACGGGGAGCTGCTCCGGCAGCTTGCGCTGGATGGCGTCGCCACGGGTCAGGTAGCGCTCAAAGGCCGTCAGCTGATCCGCGAAAAACGTCGAGTTGCGGTACTCGTAGTCAATGTGCTCTGCCTCCTCGCGCTCGAGCATGGGCAGCTGGTCCAGGGCCTGGTCGATCGCCAGGTCCCAGCTCGCCCACAGCGGGTGCTGGCGCGTGTCGGGCAGCTGCGGAACCGACTGCGGGTGGCAGCCGTACACGGACATGATGCGCTGGGCCAGGAGGAAGTTGCGGAAGAGCGCGGCCACGAGCAGATCCTGGCGGAAGAACTTGCGGAACAGGTCGCGTGACAGCGTCGTCCAGGCGATCGTGTCAGTGATCGCGGTGAAGATCCAGTTCAGCTCGCCGAGCGGCGTCCGGCGGTCTTGGAGCCGTCCGGGCAGTTTCCGGGCACGCTCGGGGGTCAGGTTGGTCTTGAGGGGGTTCTGCTGCACAAAGAACCAGAGCGCCATCTCCATGGGCGTCGTCAGGCACGCGCTGAAGATATCGGCAGGGATGAGCGGGTTCGTGGGCAGGTTCTCCTTGGCCGCACAGGCGGCCAGGTGGACAAACGGACGGAAGTTGGTCTTCTCGTACGACGGGTCGGCGGCTTTGGCGTCGTTCTCTTCCTGTTCGTGCTTGACGACAAATCGCTCGTAGTTGGTGAGAATGTTTCCAGCCTCCGAGCAATCCCAGACATAGATGGTCGGCGCCTGGAGCCAGCTCTGCATGTCGTAGAGGGAGATGGGGATGTACTGGGTGTAATTCTTATTAAACACCCAGATCTCCCCGGATGCCGTCGGCTTCGGCACACCATGGCCGTTGTAGTGCAGCAGCACCCGCTCGTCCTTCGCGTTGCGTCGTAGCGAGATGCAGAAACGCTTAGTTTCCTCGACGGAGGGGTCGAGATACTGCTTGTATCGCGGGCGAATCGCGAGGGCCTCGTACTGGCTGACAAGGGCCTTGCCAATGTTCTCGAGCACCTTATGCGCGGGTGGCACGGTGGTGTCTTGCCAGGCCTCCAGACGTGCGCCGGGGTTGGTGCGCAACTGATCTGGCGGTTCGACGCCAATGTTCAGGCAGACGGCAATGACGGCCGAGACCGTCTTTAGGCGGTCTCGCATGCGCCACTCCTCGACCTTGCGGATGGGCTGGAGCAGTCTTCCATTGGATTCGTGGCGCTTGTCCGTGAAATACATGTACCAGCTCTGGAAACGTTAGAGGGGCTTAATAAATTAAAGAGACAAAGGAGGAGGCGGCAGTGCGTACGTTAGCCAGTTGTGCGATTTGCTCAGACTGGTAGTGGCTTTCGAAGCCGTGACGGGCGCCCCAGTGATTCAGCTCTCTGCCGTTCTCGTCGTCGTCCGCATCGGCGTCTGCGCCGGCCTTCGATCGAGCGTCGTGGCGTGTCATTGCAACGTGGTTTTCGTCGCGGTGTGTCATTGCAACGTGGTTTTCGTCGCCAGGGCGCACAAAGTCGCTCTTCGACCGGAGCAATGGCGGCTTTCCCGAGGCAGTATTGCCATTATTTAGCCGGCTACTGCTCCAGCTGTGCTGTTGCTGCTGATTCCGCTGTGTCTCCTGCTGCTGAGGCTGTTGCTGCGCCCCTTGTTGCTGTTGCCGCCGGCGCTCGGCGGCAGCGCGATCAAACCCGTCGGTTGTGCCCCGTTTTGCCGCGCGCATGGTGAGCCCGCGGCCGCCATTCCGTGGCCCTGTGCTGTCATCATCGCTGCTAACAGACTCGCCGGTGGATGGCGCTGACGCAGAGGTTGCTGTGGGCGGCGCTGCGCGGTTGGCGCCCGGCGCGTTGTTTTCTGCGGCAACACCGGATGTTGCCCGAGCTGCGGGATTTGCTACCGCAGAGTTATTTGTTGCTGTGATATCCGTACGAGCAGGCATAATGCTGGTGCTAATGCTGGTGCTGGTGCTGGTACTGGTGCCGAAGTGGGATGGGGCGAACCGATGGGGTCGGTGGGAAAGGGTGGGAGACGTCGCTGGCCAGGAATGCTAAAGTGCTGCAGATGATCGGCGCCAGAGAGAATGCGACCCGGACGCACGCGGAGGGTGTGGCCGAGGAGGGGCACGCCGCCTGCGGTGTTCTAGATGCAGAACATCAACCGATTGGGGGTGTGCTCCTTTTTTTTAGGGGGGGGGGGGGGGGGGGGGGGGGGGTTTGGAAACAGACGACCCGGGTGTTTTGGGTTTTTACGGGGGGCCGGGGCGCCCGGGGCACCCCGCCACGG
>JADHKF010000006.1:0-162905 GCA_019925685.1 Ceratocystiopsis sp. VPRI43766 | reverse complement strand
CCGGCCCCCCCCCCCCCCCCCCCCCCCCCCCCCCCCCCCCCCCCCCCCCCCCCCCGATGTGGCTGTCGGCTTTGGCGACCACGGGAGGTCGCGACGGGCACCGCAAGGGTGACACGCAGCCGGCGGAGAGAAAGGAAAAAGGTGAGAGCAATACTGAAAAAAGCTTAGACAGAGCACAAGCGTTAGAAACAGGCCTCAGAGTGAATCAAAACAGGGCAGAGAGCAGTGTGTGTCTCTGTTTGGTCGCGTTTGTGCCTCGTTCCGCCGTAGTTGGGAGCTTCGGGCGCGAGTTTTCCTCTCGAGCAGGCCCACGGCCTCGGTGCATCGCTGCCCGCAGCAGCTCCAAGCTTTGTTGCTGTGGTTTTGGCGTTTTTCGCGGCGAGGTCGGCGATGGAAGGCGTCGGGAAAAGCGGCGAACGGCGAGGAAAGAAAGGTGACGCCCAACCGGCAAACAAGATCCGACAGAAAAGACAAAGAGGTCGCTTACCGAGCAAGAGGCGTAGAAACCTAGGGGAGCGCGCAGCGGAAGACGGCGTGCGCAAGGGCGTGTTGGCGGAGAAGACGAATGGCGATGATTTTCCAACGGGGATCGCGAGACGGGGAGGGTCAGGGAAGGTGACGAGGTGGATGCAAGCGGCGATGGCTCCTTCCTTCTCTGCTCACGGCGGCGGCCAATCTTAGCCTCATTCGGAGATACTTCTGCGGCAGGCGCGACATGCGCCAGAGACGAAGTACACATATTACTAACATCTGCAGAGCTACGGGTTTTTTCTCCACTCAGCATCTCGTGATGGGGTTTTGAGAGGAAAGTGGGGCAGGTTCATGAGCGCTGCTGCACCTGAGCACTGGGCACCAAAAAGAACAAAGCACAAGGCAAAACAAAGCACGGGCAATTGGCCTCGAGCATATAAGCCGCATCTAAGTGTAAGAGCTGTGTGGTTGAGTGGTATTCAAGGGGTACAGGGTCAGAGACAAAAGAGAGAATACAGGGAATGGGATTGGTGAATTATTCCTCCGTATCAGTTGTTTGAAAACGGAACGAAATTCAAACTGCAAAAAAGTATGAAAAATGAGAAAAAAAAAACGAAAGGCAAAGCTGCAGAAGACATTGAAAATTTTCATGCCCAAACAGACTGCTGAATTGTTTACAATCCACCCGCTATTGCATGCATGCTTGTTGTTATCAGATCGCCACGATGAAGCATGTTCGGACGGAACGTGGCTGTTCCAACGACCACAGAGGGTGTCAGGCAATGCGAGACATCGTCTGCTGGGTGGGAGCGCCCCTTTTACGAGGTGGGCAAGGTGGGCAAGATTGAGACATGGAAGAGAGAGAAAACAGGCCTGGGGGGTTGCACGAAAAGCCCCAATTCCGGCAGACACGGGGGTCGCACGGGTAGACGAGAACGTGGAAGAGAGCTCTTTTTCTGCAGAATCTCTGAGGCAAGCTGCTCGAAACTCCAAAACCAAAGCTGCAACTCGACTTGCACGGAGAACGACTCTGCACTGCATGCCTGGGTCATCTGTCATATATACTCGCCGCACAACAGGGCCATGACAAGGAATGCATCGCATCGACCAGCCACAGATCGGAACTGCAATAGTAAGACACGGAGAAGCCAGAAGCCAGAGGCAACAGAAGCAAGGCTCGGCTTGCCGCACGGGCTCTCTCTCTCTTATTGGTTGCGAGGCCAGCCTCTCTGTTTTTGCTCTACGCGCCAAACGCATGCCAGTGCCAACAACCAGGGTCCTGCCCAGCCTTTCTTGGACTTGGCGAATAAGACAGCCGTGGGAATATGTGGAATTACTCATAATACTCCGCCGTGCTGTACTCTGGTTGCTGGACCCTTCGTATTCCGCGAGCTCGTAAAATTCAAAAGATGGCAAAGCAAACTCTGCCAACCACCGCAAAACGGGCAAATAGCACTTTGTAGAGGCGGGGAACCGGCACAGCGGGCAAACGGAACGAAACGGAGGGAAAACGGAGCCTGTGCTAGGGCATCGCAACTGCCCTGGAGAACACCAGATGCTGTTTCTACAGGTCCGCTCCCCCCCCCGGCCCCCTTTTCTGTCAGCCCAAACAAGGCAAGAACGATCCGGCGGGACAGGGGCGCTGTGACAGCCCCAGCCACACTAAGGCGAATGGAGATAAGCCCTCCTTCCTCGCACGGAGTACGGAGTACGTACGCGCAGCACGGCGCCGCAATACGACCTCTCAGCGCCCAACCGCCGCGTTTTTGCCCCCTTTCCCCCCCTATTCGCCTCGTGCATTACGTCCCATCGTCCGTACTGGTGCTCCGTACTTGCTCCGTAATCCTGACGCAGTGCCGTTCGCTATTGCCTACCCATCGATCCTGCGCAATCGTCCTGCAGCTTTCCAGCAGCGCCCGCCCGCAGACCCACTGGCCGTCCCTCCACTCCTCCCTAATAGCGGGTCCCTGCCTCTTCTCTTTCGACCTCCTTTTTTTGCCCTGGCGTCTCTGTCTCGGTGCAAAGTCTCCCTTGCATTGCGACCTCTTCACCATCTCTCCCCATCGCCTTTTGGTCCCGGCCCCTTTTGACCAGCCCCCGAGCGCAAATCCCCCTGGTCACGGCGAACGCGCCATTCTTTCCGAGCCAACGAACCATCGACGCGGCTGTTCCTGCAGCTTTCCCCGGAACATCGCCATCACCACCACCACGACGACCTCGAGGATCGTCTTCCATCGCGAACGCCCGTCTTTCGCATCGCTCCCGGCGCCGATCTTTTTCTCTCCTGCACATGCATCACAACCCGCCATCTGACCCGACTCCTGGTTCTCACGACATCGTTGTCGTCGCTTCTGATCGCGACGCTGCTCCCGCTCTCCCACCCCTGCCAAAAGCCCCAAAAACGCACCCCCTTTGACCAGTAGCTGCTGCTCCCGGCGGCTCGTCTCGGCGCGATGGCGTTTCTCTTCAAATCCAAGAAAAACCACGACCGCGAGAAAGACCGCGTTCTGTCCAGTCGCGATGGCCCGCCGCCCCTGAGCGGCAGCGGCTCGCAGTCGTCCTCCATCATCAGCACCAGTGCCGCGCGTCTCGCGCGCGACGAGAAGTCGTCGCTCCAGCGGTCAACACCGACCGGCAGCCTCAATTCGCTCGAGAACGACCATTCGGCCAGCCCCGAGCAGGCCAACAACACATATGCCCGCCGGCCAGGAACGTCCGGCGACAGCGGCGAGAAGTCCGATCTGCAGGTACGCGCGCCCCAAAAGATGAACAGAATCGTGTTTTCCACCCCATCGTGTAGCTAACCCGTCAGCTTCGCAACGGCCCTGGCCCAGCCCTCAACAACCCCAACATGTCCCTCTACCCCTGGTCGCAACGGCGACTCACCTACACCTCCTCCTCCACGAGCCCCTTCCCGCGCTATGGCGCCGCCGTCAACGCGACCAGCTCCAAGGAGGGCGACATCTACGTCATGGGCGGCCTGATCAACAGCCAGACCGTCAAGGGCGACCTGTGGATGATCGAAGCCGGCGGCAACATGACCTGCTATCAGCTGGCGACCACGTCCGAGGGCCCCAGCCCCCGCGTCGGTCACTCCAGTTTGCTTGTGGGCAATGCTTTCATCGTCTACGGCGGCGACACCAAGGTCGACCAGTCGGACATTCTCGACGAGACCCTCTACTTGCTGAACACATGTATGTTTTTTTTTTTTTTTTTCTTCGTGATCGGTTTTGGTTTTCCGCACATGCACTGACTTTTCCAAGCTACCAAGCAGTGGTCGCGCGCATTGCCCGCCGGTCCACGACCCTCTGGCCGGTATGGCCACTCGCTCAACATCCTCGGCTCCAAGATCTTCATTTTTGGCGGCCAAGTCGAGGGGTATTTCATGAACGACCTGGCCGCCTTTGACCTGAACCAGCTGCAGATGCCCAACAACCGCTGGGAGATCATCTCGCCCAACAGCGATGCGCCGAACAGCAGAATACCGCCCGCCCGCACAAACCATTCCATGGTTTCGTACAACGACAAGATGTACCTGTAAGTACTATCTTGTACCAACTTTCTGGGCCGGTGTGCGCCGTATGCAGATTCTGACAACGGCTTCTAGTTTTGGCGGGACAAACGGTTTCCAGTGGTTCAACGACGTCTGGTGCTTTGACCCCGCGACCAACAGCTGGACCCAGCTGGACTGTATAGGGTACATCCCGGTCGAGCGCGAAGGCCATGCTGCGGCCCTGGTCGACGATGTCATGTACATTTTCGGCGGCCGCACTGAAGACGGGGCCGACCTGGACGATCTGGCCGCCTTCCGCATCACATCGCGTCGCTGGTATACATTCCAGAACATGGGCCCCTCGCCCTCGCCCCGCTCCGGTCACAGCATGACGGCCGTGGGCAAGTCGGTGATCGTGCTGGGCGGCGAGCCAAGCGAGCCGAGCGTTTCCGTCAACGACCTCGCCCTTGTCTACGTCTTGGACACGACCAAGATTCGGTATCCCGACTCCCAAGCCGCCCAGAAGCCGCCGCAGGGCGTGCGCCGTCCCAGCCAGACCGACGGCAGCCGCGGCCTGCAGTCCCGCGATGGCTCAATGGACCCTGGCGACCGGAAACAACGCACCATTGCGCCGGGCCACGTCACGAGCCCGACCAACGGCTTCCGGTCGCCCAACGGCAACGATGCCAACTCGCCGTCGTCTCTGAACGGCGTATCCAAGATTCCCAGAACCGCCATCAGCCCGGCAGGACCGCCACCACAAGGGCAACCCCCAAGGCCGTCGCTCGCTAACAACGTGGCCGCGGCTGCAGGGAGGGGGCGGAACACGTCGGCTGAACGGGGCAATTACGCCGTGTCGCCGGTCAGCAATTCCAGCCAGAACCAGTCACCGATTACGCAGGAGCCGGCAAAAGAATACGGAAATGCAGCCGTCAATGGTAGCCGCGCAGTGGACATGCAGCGCCCGCCGCAGCAGTCTATGCAACAGCAGCAGCAGCAGCAGCAGCAGCAGCAGCAGCAGCAGGCACCTAGAGGTGGCCCTCCTACGATGGGCTTACCAGGGGCACCGCCGGGAGCACCCCCTGGACCCGGTGCTACCAGCGCAGCCGCAGCTGCCGATGGCGCTGCTGCGGCGGGAGCAGCGGTGGGTCCTCCGCCAGCGCCGAGGTCCAAGCCCCCGCGGCAAAGAGGCCCGGGGTCGATGGACAGCACCGGAGAGCGCTCGGTGGGCAACCGGCCGTCTTCGCCGCCGCCGCCCTCGCGGCAAGGCGGTGGCAACCCGTTGACACGGCGACTCTCTGCACGCAACTCGCAGACGGTGTCACTTCTGAAAGAACTGGACGCGGCTAGAAACCGGAACGCGTGGTATGCCTCGGAGCTGGAGCTGGCGCGGAAGTCGGGCTATACCCCCAGCACGATGCCGAGCCCGCTGCTCGACGGCCGTGGCACCGAGGCCTTTGACGACGACGACAAGCCTCTGATCGAGGCGCTGCTCGCGATGCGCCAGGAGCTGGCGAACGTGCAAAGCTCAGTCGACAAGCAGGCGATCCTCGCCGCCAAGAAGATTGCCGAAGCCGAAAAGCAGCGCGACGCCGCGATCCAAGAGGCCGTGTACGCCAAGGCCAAGCTGGCGGCGCACGGAGGCGGCACGCGCAGCGCCAACAGCACGCCGCAGCTGGATGGCGAGTCGGAAGACCGCGTCGAGAGCCTGAGCCGGAAGCTGGCGGCCGCCCTGAACACGCAGAAGCAGCTGCAGGCGCAGCTGGAGCGGGCGACGACGGAGGCTGAGGCAGAGAAGCGGGCGCGACAGCTGGCGGACGACACGATGAACGCGGCGCAGAAGCGGATGACGGACCTGGAGACGTACAAGCAGCAGACGTCGTACGAGATCGAGGGCCTCAAGTCGGAGCTGCACAACGCGCAGCGCGAGGCGCGCGAGCAGTCGGTGCTGGCGGCCGAGGCGACGGCGGCGATGCAACTGCTGCAGCTGGACAAGGGCGACTTGGAGCGGCGGGTGACGGACGCGGCCGGGTCGGCCAAGGAGCACGACGACTCGTTTGAGTCGCTGCGGGCGGCGCTGGTGTCGTCGAGCGAGATCCGGGCAATGCTGGAGGCGAAGCTGCAGGAGGAGCGCAACCAGCGGGAGGCGGCACTGAGCAAGCTGGCGAGCGTCAAGGCGGAGCTGGAGGCGCGGACGGTGGAGGTGACGACGCTGACGCAGCGGCTGCAGGACGCGGAGGAGCTGGCGGAGAAGCACGCGAACGAGGCGCACATCCACCGGAAGGCGGTGCTGGCGAGCCTGGACAAGGTGACGGCGCGCAGCCTGAGCCCGCCGTCGAGCGCGGACGCGGAGCGGGTGGCGACGCTGCAGGCGCAGCTGGAGGCGGCCAACGGGCTGGTGAAGAAGCACCAGCAGGACGCGGATGCGGCGGCACACCGGCTGCGCAGCGCGGAGGAGCGGATCGCCGGGCTGGAGGCGTACCAGGAGCAGTCGAGCCGGGAGGGCGTGAGCATTCGGCGGCAGCTGCAGGCGGCGCTGCGGGAGACGCAGACGCTGCAGGCGCAGAACACGGAGATGCGCAACACGCTGGCGAACCAGCAGCTGGAGACGAACGCGATGGCGGTGCAGCACGGCGCGCTTAAGAACCTGCTGAGCGAGCGCGGCATCAGCCCGACGGCAGCAACCAGCAGCGCGGCTAATGGGACGCGGGGCATGTCTGCGGCAGCGGCGACGCCGGAGCACGAGGAGCGGATCCGGGGCCTGGAGCAGCAGCTGGTGTCGGCGCGGACGGCGCACGAGGAGACGAAGCAGCAGCTGTCGGTGCAGGCGTCGGAGGCGGAGGCGGCGTACCGGGAGAAGCTGACGCAGCTGGAGAACGACTATCAGTCGGCAGTGCACTACGTCAAGGGCACGGAGAAGATGCTGAAGCAGATGAAGGAGCAGCTGGGGCGGTACAAGGCGGAGAACAGCCGGCTGAAGGCGGAGGTGGAGGCGCTGGAGAGCAGCGGCGGCGGTGCCCGGGATGCGGCCGGCGCGGCAGCAGCAGCGCCGGCGGACTGGGAGGCGGAGCGCGACCTGCTGACGCACAAGGTGGAGGCGCTGCAGAGCGACGTGGCGGCGGCGCGTTTGCAGCTGGAGAAGCAGGTGGCGGCGGTGCGGCAGGAGCTGGAGGCGGTGCAGCAGGAGCGGGACGCGGCGCAGCGGGCGCAGGAGGCGACGGCGGGCCAGCTGGCGTCGGCGCAGCGCAGCTTTGAGGCGCTGCAGCAGGAGCGGGTGCTGCTGGAGCGGCGGGCGCAGGACGCGGAGCAGCGGGTCGGGCTGCTGCTGGACCAGGTGGGCTCGTCTGTGGGCAACTACCGGCGGCGGAGCCGGCAGGTGCACATGGGCGGGGATGCGGCGGCAGCCACGGGAGCAGCGGGCACGGCGGCGGCGGCGGCGGCAACAACCAACGGGACTCAGCACTCGGGGGCGGCGGCGGCGACAACGACGACGACGACCGGCGGCCACGTGCGGCAGGACAGCTCGGAGGCGGACGACAGCGTGTACGGGGAGAGCACGGCGGGCGACGTGCGCAACAGCGCGGCGCTGGACAGCCTGGCGAACGAGCTGGAGACGCTGCGGACGCACTGGGAGGCGACGAACAAGAACTACCGGCTGAGCAACGCGTTTGACTTTGAGTCGCCGGGGGCCGTGGGCGGCGGGAGCAGCGGCGTGGTCGGCCTCGGCACCAGCCACGCGGGCGTGGGCGCGGCGGCGGGCGGCGGCAAGGACGAGGGCGGGCTGGGGCTGAGCGAGAGCCTGGCGGACTGGCGGAAGCGGCTGGACGACTGAAGGTGTTTTTGCAGTGTTTTGATACGCGGTTGGTTCTCTGTATCTGGCGTTGGGGGCTTTGATTGGTTTTTTGATTCTCTTGTTGTGTTCTTTTCTTGTGTTCTTTTCTCCTTTTCTTCTTCTTGGTCTCATGTATCATTTGGTTCTTGGCCTCTTCAATTGGATTGTCAAACATTGATGGCATTGCTGTCTCCTTGGCACTTGTCGTTCGTCGGCGGCGTGCGGCGTGCATCGGGCCTAGGGTGCAGCCGCTGTGCAGTCGCTGTGCAGTCGCTGTGCAGCCGCTGCAGCAAGATACAGAGCGCAGGTGCTGCGTGCCGACCGTTGTGCCTGCCCCAGCGCCCGCGGCAGCCGGCGCAAAACGGCCTAGCGCGCCACGGCCGCCCTGGTCTCCTGCATTAGCGCCGTCCAGGCCAGCTGGCAGGAGGGTCCCGCGGGCAGCTGGGCTCTTAGGGGCTCTTAGGGGCTCTTAGGGGGTTCGGGCGAAATTGCCTCGACCTGGGCGACCTCCCGGGGGGGTCCTTTGTCTTTCCCTTTCCCTTGTCTCTTGTGTCTTGTTGTTCGTTGTGCCCCCTCCTCTCTGTCCATCTCGCGTCTTTGCGTCATTGGGTATTTTCCAGCGCTGCATTCCTTGTGTTGTCATTTGTCTTTTCTTTCTTTCATTTCGCCTCGCTCTCTCTTTTTTCTTGTCGTACTTTTTCTTGTCTTTCTTGTCTCTGTTTTCTTTTTCTTTTTTCCACTTCTCTCCACAACAAAAGGAACAACAGACAGCCTCGATCCCCAAATCCCCCCCTGCGTCCGCGTCTCGATCGCCCTCGAGCATCTGACCATCGACGACGGCGACGACTGCGCGACGACGACAAAGTGCGCGACGACAACGACAGCGACAGCGACGACACTCGGCTACACGAAACCATCCCCTCCCGTCTTCGTCTCCCGTCTTCGTCCCCGTCCCCCACAACGGTCCCGCCCACGATGCCCTTCCCGTGCGGCGGCAACAAGACGGTGCAGCGCAAGCTCGTCCTGCTGGGCGACGGCGCGTGCGGCAAGACGTCGCTGCTGAATGTGTTTACGCGAGGGTGGGTGCTGGTGCTGCCTGCCTCGGGCTGCCGACGCGAACGCGTGCTGACCTCTGTGCAGCTACTTTCCCACCGTCTACGAGCCGACCGTGTTTGAGAACTATGTGCATGGTGGGTTTGCGAGCTGGGCACCGATAGGGGCGACGATGCGACACGACGCGACGCTAACCCGCAGACATCTTTGTCGACAATGTGCACATTGAGCTGTCGCTCTGGGACACGGCCGGCCAGGAGGAGTTTGACCGGCTGCGCAGTCTCTCGTACGGTGGGTGGTGGTGTCTGCCTTCTTTCGCTCTTGCCTGCTCCCTCTAACCGACTCCAGACGACACCGATCTGATCATGCTGTGCTACAGCGTCGACAGCAGGGATTCGCTCGAGAACGTCGAGTCCAAGTGGGTGGGCGAGATTGCCGACAACTGCCCGGGCGTCAAGCTGGTGCTGGTGGCGCTCAAGTGCGATCTGCGCGAGGCCGGCGACGAGGACGACGAGGCCGGCGACGGCGCGGCGGCGGCCGGTGCGAACGGCGGCGCGGGCGGCGGCGCTGCTGCCGCCGCAGGCACGCCCGCAGGCACGCCCGCAGCAGCAGCAGCACCAACAGCAGCGGCGGCGGCGGCAGCAGCGACACCAGCGGCGGCAACGACGGCGACAACAACCCCCCGCGAGAAAAAGCCCATGATCAACTACGAGCAGGGCCTGGAGGTGGCGCGGCGGATCCACGCGATGCGGTACCTGGAGTGCTCGGCGATGCGCAACCGCGGCGTCAACGAGGCCTTTACCGAGGCGGCGCGCGTGGCGCTGAGCGTCAAGAAGCCGAGCGAGGACAGCAGCTGCGCCGTGATGTAGGGCGTGGCGGGCGCGGCGGGCGCGGGCCTGGCGTCGGTGGCGGCGTCGGCAGTGGCGTCGGCGGCGAGCGCATGCCTGTGTCTGGAGTGAGGGCCGCGTGGGTGCTGCGTCGTGGTGTTTTCGTGGGTGTTTTTCTTTTCTTTTTTTCTTTCCCTCTTTTTCTCACTGTTCGTCGTCTTTTTTTCTTTTCCCTCTTTCCCTCTTTCCTCCCTCTGTACTTTTATTGTCTCCTACATTTATACCATGCTTGCCTTGTACAGCTAATACACTGTTGGACTGTTGGTCTTTTGGTCTTTTGGTCTTTTGGTCTTTTGTCTTTTGCAAACCGTGTTCGTTGACGCCCGCTCACCGCCTTTGATGGCGATGTGGCAGAATTTTGTTGCACTAGCGTTTTCTCTCATTCCCACTGACCACACCATACAACAGCACACACACCACACACCAAACACCACACACCACACACACCATGGCCGCCCTCGCGCACTCCTTTTCCTCGAGCCGGCCGGCGCAGCTGGCGGCGACGGCGGTGGTGTCGGGCGCGGTGGCTGTCGGGCTGGTGCTGGGGATGCAGCAGCGGTCGCGGGCCGGGCGTCTGCGGCGGCTGAAGCGGGCAGTGGCCGAGGCCGAGGCGGAAGCCGCAGCGAAGGGGGGGGTAGCACAGAAAGAGGCGGCCGACGCCGGCGCGGAGCAGGGCCTGGACGAAGAGGAGCAGCGCGCGCTGGCGCTGGCCCGCCGCGCGCAGGCGGGCGACTACAGCGAGGAGGTGGTGCTGGAGCAGCTGACGCGGACGCAGGCGTTCCTGACGGCGGCGGGCCTGGCGCGGGTGCGCGGCGCGTTTGTCGTGGTGGTGGGCTGCGGCGGCGTGGGCTCGCACTGCGCGGCGGCGCTGGCGCGGTCGGGCGTGGGCCGGGTGCGGCTGGTGGACTTTGACCAGGTGTCGCTCAGCTCGCTCAACCGGCACGCCGTCGCGACGCTGGCCGACGTGGGCCGGCCCAAGGTGCACGTGCTGGCGCGGCGGCTGCAGGCGGTGGCGCCGTGGGTGCAGTTTGACGCGTGCGTGGCCAAGTTTGAGGCGGGCGCCGTGGCGGACGGGCTCCTGTGTCCGTGGACGGGCCCCTTCTCGGGAGAGCGGCCGCCGGCCCCCGACTTTATCATTGATGCCATCGACAACATCGACACCAAGGTCGCGCTGCTGCGCCACTGCCACGAGCGCGGCCTGCGCGTCGTCGCCGCCATGGGCGCCGGCACCAAGAGCGACCCGACGCGCGTCGTCGTCGGCGACCTGGCCGCCAGCGCCGAGGACGGGCTCGCCCGCGCCGTGCGCCGCCGCCTCAAGCTGCTCGGCATCACCGCCGGCATCCCCGCCGTCTACTCGACCGAGCCCGCGCCCGCGCCGGGCGACGGCCGCGCCGCGCTGCTGCCGCTGCCCGACGAGCAGTTTGCGCGCCTCGGGCCGGCCGGCGTGCGCGAGCTCGGCGCCCTGCCCTCGTTCCGCGTGCGCATCCTGCCGGTGCTGGGCACGCTGCCGGCCGTGTTTGGCTACACGGCGGCGAACCACGTGGTGCTGACGTTGTCGGGTGGGTGTTTTTTTTTTCCTTTCTCTTTCTTTTTTTTCTTCTTCTTTTTTTTTTTTTTTTTCTTTTCTCCCTTTTTTTTCTCTTTCTTTTTCTCCTTTCTCTCCTTCTTTTCTAACCCCCAGGCTACCCCTACGAATACTCCGCCCTCAAAGGCCGCGACAAGCTGTACGACCAGGTCCTGGCCGCCGTGCACGGCTTCGAGGAGAAGCTCGTGCGCCACCGTGAGCAGCAGCAGCCGGCCCAGACAAAAACAAAGGCCGAGGCCGCCGCCGCGTCCGCCGCCGTCGGCCTGCGCGTGCCCCTGACCGCCGGCGACGTCGCCTTCCTGCTCGAAGAGGTCTACCGCGGCCGCAGCGCCGTGTCCGGCCTGGCCACGCGCACCACTCTCGTGCGCTGGGCGCTGCCGGCGGGCGACGACGCCAGCACGGTGGACGGGCTGCTGGACCGCGTGACGGTGCCGCCGGAGGCGAGGGCCGTCGCTGCCGACGCCGCCGCTGCCGATGCCACCGACGCCGCCGCCGCAGACCTCCTCCCCGAGCAGCGCTCCGCCCGCCTGCGCCTCGCCGACCTCGTCTGCATGACCCGCGAAGAGGCCGCCCGCCACCAGGCCGCCGTCCTGCTCGGCGGCCAGCCCGCCAGCGCGCTCTACGACGCCGCCACGCTGGCCCGCATCGACGCCCGCCGCCGGGATGCCGCCCAGTGGGAGGAGTACCGGGTGTGATGATAGAAATCGCTTGCTACAACCTGACAGACATCTTACCTCCTAGTCCTCCACCCGCTGCAGCCCCTGCCGCCCCCCCCGCCCCAGCCGCTCCGCCAGCCCCATCTCGCCCACCCGCCGCCGCAGGCTCGTGCCCAGCCCGCCCCGCCCGTCCGGCGCCGCCGCCCGCGCCCGCGCGTCCTCGGCCTGCGCCGCCGCCTCGCGCGCCTCGATCGCCGCCAGCCGCTGCGCGCGCGCCACGTCCAGCGCGGCCGCGTCCGCCTGCATGGCGGCCAGCTTGCGCGCGCGCTCGGCGGCGGCGGTGTCGTCATCCCTGCTCCCTTGCGGTGGCTTCTTTGCACTGCCGTAGTCCCGGGGCGGCCGTGCCGGCGACCGCCGTGGTGACCGCGGTGAACGTCGTGGCGACCGTGGCGACCGTGCCACCTTCCGTGCTGGCGACCGCGACCGTGACCGCGACGCGGCCCGACCACGCCGATCCCGCTCTGAGCTGCTCCTGTCTCTGCTGGACGGCCTGGGCGACGACGAGTCCCTGCGCGGCCGCTTGTGCCGCCGGTCGTCGCGGTCGTCGTCCCGCCGGCTTCTCCGGTCGTCGTGCCTCCCATCATCGTGCCGGTCGTCGTGCCTCCGGTCGTCGTGCCTCCGATCATGTCTCCGATCATGTCTCCGGTCATGTCCCCGGTCATCGTGCCTCCGGTCGTCATGCCTCCGATCATGTCTCCGGTCATGTCTCCGGTGACTCCGGTGCCGGTGCCCGCCCTTGTCCTCGTCCTCCGGCGCCAGCCCCATCGACGCCAGCACCTGCCGCCGCCGCAGCGGGTCCTTGGCCGCCGCCGCAAACGCCTCCTGCTCGCGCCGCTTGATGGCCAGCAGCGGGTCCTCGCGGATCTTGAGCGCGAGGTCGCGCTGCGCCGCAACGCCCGTCAGCCCGGCCCCGGTGCCATCCACGGCGGCCGTCACCCTGGCCAGGCCGCCACCGCCGCTACCATTCGTGCTCGTGCCCTCGACCTGCTGGCGGTCGTCGCCGCGCACCAGCGCGTCGATGCGCCGCTTGCCCAGCAGAAACGCCTCGGCCTCCTCCGTGACCATGCCGCCGTTCTCGGCCGACGGGCCCTGGTACATCCAGTCGACGCGGTCGACGCGCTTCTGCCCGCCGGCCGCCTCGAGCTGCTTGGCCAGCTCCTCCTCCTGGCGCTCCTTGCGCAGCTCCTCGACGCGCTCCTGTGTCTTCTTGCGCTCCGCCAGCGCCTGCTGCTCGGCCTCCCATACGCGGCGCTGGTTCTTGAGGTTGGCGACGTGCCAGCTCTTCTTGGCGTTGAGGTCGCCGCTGCCCATGGTTGGATGATGCGGCAGATGCGAAAAAGAGGGATGGAAGGGTGGTGATGATGGTGATGGTGGTTGGTGATGATGGTGGCGGGTGATGAGAAAGTTGGCCGTAAAAGCAAAAGCGGTGACCCGTGTGCACGTGACATGTGGGTCGCTCAAGCGGGGCAGAGCTCAACGTCGAGCTTCAAACAGCATCGTCGTTGTCCAGGCATCACGATCTCCGTCTCCGTCTCCGTCTCCGTTTCCGTTGCAGCTTGCTCCTTGCTCACGACCCTCCCTCCACCTCCACCATGTCCGACGACGACTTCATGCAGGACTCCGACGAGGAGGAGTACGACTTTGAGTACGAGGACGACGACGACAACGAGCCCGACGCCGGCGAGGTCACCATCGAGAACAAGTACTACAACGCCAAGCAGACCAAGCTGACGGACCCGGACGAGGCCATTGGCGAGTTTCTCGGCATCCCCGCGCTCGAGGCCGACAAGGGCGAGTGGGGCTTCAAGGGCCTGAAGCAGGCGATCAAGCTCGAGTTTGGCCTGGGCCGCTTCGACGACGCCGTCGCCCACTACCGCGAGCTGCTGACGTACGTGCGGTCGGCCGTGACGCGCAACTACTCGGAGAAGAGCATCAACAACCTGCTCGACTTCTTCGAGAAGGGCGCCGCCGGCGGCCGCGCGGCCGACGCCGAGCGCGCCCTGGCCGCGCTGTACGAGCTGACGCTGGCCTGCTTCCAGACGACGCACAACGAGCGGCTCTGGCTCAAGACGAGCATCAAGCAGGCGCGCCTGCTGCTGGCGCGCGCCCAGTACGGCGCCGTGGCCGCGCGGCTGCGCGCGCTGCACGCCGCCTGCCAGCGCGCCGACGGCGGCGGCGACGACCCCAGCAAGGGCACGTACCTGCTCGAGATCTACGCGCTCGAGATCCAGATGCACGCCGCCCGCCGCAACACCAAGCAGCTGCGCCCGCTGTACGAGCGCGCGCTGGCCGTGCGCTCCGCCGTGCCGCACCCGCGCATCATGGGCATCATCCGCGAGTGCGGCGGCAAGATGCACATGGCCGAGGAGAACTGGACCCAGGCCCAGAGCGCCTTCTTCGAGAGCTTCCGCAACTACGACGAGGCCGGCTCGCTGCAGCGCATCCAGGTCCTCAAGTACCTGCTGCTGACCACCATGCTCATGCGCTCCGACATCAACCCCTTTGAGAGCCAGGAGACCAAGCCCTACCGCCACGACCCCCGCATCGCCGCCATGACCGCCCTCGTCGACGCCTACCAGCACGACGACATCCGCCGCTACGAGGCCGTCCTGCACGCCCACCCGGACCTGCTCGACGACGCCTTCATCGCCGAGAACATTGACGAGGTCACCCGCACCATGCGCACCAAGGCCGTCCTGCGCCTCATCGCCCCCTACACCCGCCTGCGCACCCGCTGGATCGCCGACCAGATCCGCATCGCCGACGCCGAGGTCCTCGACATCCTCGGCTTCTTGATTCTCGACGGCCGCATCCGCGGCGCCATCGACGAGCACGCCGGCATCCTCGAGATCGACTCCTGCATCGACGCCGACCGCATCCACGCCCTCGCCCACCTCTCCTCCGCCGTCGCCGCCCTCGCCGACATTGTCCTGCGCAACACCGCCGTCATGTCGCTGCGCGGCAGCGGTGGTGGTGGCGGTGGTGGCGGTGCCGTTGGTGGTGTCGGCGCGGGTGCCGCCGGCGTCGGCATCGGCGCCGCCGGGCTCGCCCTCGAAATGGCCGACGGCCCGGACGGCGGCTACCTGGCACCGCAGTCCCTCGACACCCTCGGCGTCGTCGTCGGCGGCGCCGGCCAGCGCCGCAAGCGCGTATGAGCTCAGTTCATTGCCTTGCTGTGACATTTTGCTGTGACATTTTGCTGTCACGGGGTCGCGTTTTCCGAGCTTTTTTTTTTCTCCTTTTTTTTCCTTTTTTCTCCCTTTTTTTCCTTCTTTCACGTATCCTTATGATCAATTACGGCTTCAATCAAAACTCCTTAACCCCCCAATCTCATCAAGCCGAAGCAACCCGGCGTCAGACAACCGCACACCGGTTGCCCCCCCCCCTTCGCCTTGTACGAGGGTGTGTTTCCAATATAAATGCAGCCAAAAAAACCACCCGAAACATCGTCCTGCAGATGCACGGCGACGAACCCCTCCCCCCTCTCACCCTCCCCACCCCGTCCCCGTGGCCTGGCCCGGCGTTTCGCATTCAGTGTTCAGCTGCCGTGGTCTTCACGGAAACGCCACCCACGCCACCCGCCGCCCATGCCACCGTGCCACCAGCCGCCAATGGTTCGTAGCATCCGGCGCACAACAGGCCGACCGGCCTCGCAGAATAGGCCAAGGGGGCCAAAGACCAAAGAAAAAAGAAAAAAAAGTGAAAAAATCGGCCGGAAGGGGCGGAACAGGGATCAAAGGGCGGAGTCGCGCTGGCGCGGTGTGCTGCTGTGTCGCAGCGCCGGTCTTGCTCGTCATTTTGTGACAGCTCGCATTTGTTCGGCGCGGTGTGCATGATCGACCTGCCCGCAGATTGCCCAGCTGCCTCGGTGTCTCCCCTTCCCCCTCCCCCCTGGGCCTCCTGGGCCTCCTGTGCCTGCAGCGGCCGGCTCTCGTCGATTCCCTTTTCCCTCGATTTTTAATTTGCTTCGTCGCGCATCCCCGGCCACGCCAGCCGCGTATTCGTATTCGTTGGCTCGCGCGCCTGCGCCCGCCGCACTCTCACTCGCTCACTCGCCCGCACAACGACGGTGTATGTAAGATACGGAGCAATAGACGTCGTTCGTATCGTGCCGCACGCACGCACGCACGCACGCACGCACGTCTGCCTCCTCTCCTCCGGCACTCTGCCGATCGGGCTCAGCGGTGTCGATCGCCTGGCTAGGCTGCGTCCGGGCATACCACCGACGCCGAATGAGAATTCGAAGAAGCCACTGGTGCCATCGATGGAGTGATGTGCCGCGGCCTCTCTGCTTGGAGCCAGGCCCGGACGGGAAAGGCTGGCCAGCCAAGAGAGATAAGAGGGGCAAAACGGCCGAACGCTTGCCCTGGGAGGGGATTCAACCGCTTGGTTCCATTGTCCTGTCCTCCTGGTCCACGGTGCAGGTGCAGGTGCAGGTGCAGGTGCAGGGTGCGTGAGGTGGTGGTTACATCTTCACGCTCGTATTCCCTTTTCTTCCTACCCCTGTTGCTTTGTTGCGTTGCCTTTTTTTTTCCTCGCCGTTTTTTCTGTCGTTCGGCTGCAACGTTGTCAGCCACTCTGCGTCTTTGCGTTGCACAACTTGTGCGCAGGTGAGACAAGAACACGAGCAAACAAGAGAACGGAAAAAACGAGGAACGAGCGACGTACATACACAGAGATGCCAAGACGCCTTCGCTCTGGCAGGCCCTGCTTCCCGTCATGTCAGTGCCAGTCAGACGTGGGTCTTGGCGAGAACGCAGCAGCATGTTTCGCCTACCGCCCGGTGACCGCCGCCCCTGCTCCCCACGCCTTCCCCGCCTTCGCTGGTGTTTCTTTGGATTCCTTGGGGTGTGGCCTAGGTAGCATCGGTCAGCGTGCACGCCCTGCTAGCAGGGACCTGGGCACCAGCTGGCTGGACTGGCGTGTCTCAGCTACTCCGTAGCTACAGAGTAGCACACTAGAGCGTGCAGCAAGCGCAGAAGACGAAATTGAAGCCGTTCGACCACGCCCTTATACCACGCTGGCAAGCCCCAGCCAGGCGCACCGGCTAGGCCACGATCGACAAACTGTTGGCCACGCTAAATGGGAAACAATCCCGAGGGAACGGGGGAAAATGTGTATGAAAAGGGAAATATGATCCCGTCCGGCGCACGCACGCCTTCGTACTCGTATCCGAACGATTGTCGTGCACAAGACCGGCCGCCCTGCTGATGAACTGGGGGGAGGGGGGGCATACGGCAATGTGCGACCGCTGCTCGTTGCCCGCTGCCCGCTCTTCTTGTCAGGTGTATCGTTGTATGTGTGTGCCTTGTACCCCCGTCCGTCCGCAGGCACATCTCGGCAGTCGTCCAGTCCACCCACCCACCCACACACCCACCGTATCTGGCCGCCCGCAGAGGAGAGAGACCGCGGCGCACGCTACCTACCCCGTACGATGCGTGAGATGCGTCCTCGTACTCCGTACTTTCATAGCACGATGATACGGCTCTGTCCGCTCTGCCGCGCCGGCAAGATGCCTCGTTGTGTGTGTGTCCGAGCGTGGCGGGCACAGACGTCCCACACGGGCCGCCGCACAGGGCTTCCGTTGTTGGGTGCATGGCATTGCCCCCCCCGTCCCCCCCTCCCCCTTCTTCTTCCCCCCCCCCCCCCGTCTGGCTACCACATATAGTAGAAAGCCCACTAAACACACGCGACGGCCTCGCTGTTGTCGTCTTCTTGCTCGTCCCCTGTTCCCTGCCGGCCAGCTCCACCTTGTGCCGATAACAACAACGACGGTCGTTTCTTTAACGGGCAGTTCAAGGCCGCTTTTCTTCCGCTGCGGAGCTTCGAGTTGTCGGCACTAGCTTGCGCAGTATCGTGTGTGTTGTCTTGTTTGCCAGCATTGCGTGCATGTACCCATTCGCTCATCCGCGCATTGGCCCCTTGTCAGAGGTGATGCAGGACGGGAACTTTTTTTGAGTAAAGGAGCCACGGTTGCGCAGGACAGGAAATAGAACAACTGCAGGCGGCACCCGGCAGCCACCGGTATTATCTTATTACGCGACGTGTAAGATACCGCACCAGGAAGCTACGACCTACTGGGTATGACAGTCGCAGTCCGACCTCACTTGCAGCTTTTCCCAACGGGTGTTTTTTGCTCCATAATATTCTCTGGGTTTGCTGGGAGGGGGTGTGGCCTTGTTCGCTCCTTCTTCTTCTTCTTTCTTCTTATATATTGCATTCCGTCCTGTTTCCTCTTTCTCCTCTTTGACGGACCGCACGCTTGATTTTTCCTCTTTCTCACCTTGCCTTTTTCCTGCTATTCCTGCCCATCGCTCTTTCTCCTTCTCTATGCTTCTTCCCGGCGGGGAAGCAGGTCAACCTATGCCGACATCGGGCGTGATCAGCCCATGCGCGATCACCGTCGAGTTCGCCGATTACCCGAGCTTCAAGCACCACCAGACGCGGCAGGAGCAATACCGCATCGCCTGCCGGCAGCAGCAGCAACAGCAGCGGCAGCAACAGCAGAAGCAGCAGAAGCAGCAACAACAACACCTACTACTACAACAGACGTCCAGACAAAAACACGCCAGCATCCTGCAGAAACGCCCGAGACAGGATTCGGGCGACTGGCAGGAAAAAAATTACGGCCCCCAAGAGGAACAATACGCAGGAGGCGCCCCGCTGCCCCAGCAGCAGCTGCAGCAACGACCCGCTCTTGGCAGCGTCGAACGCTCCCCGGGCTTCTACGAGTATGCGGGCAACAGCATCCGTGGTAGCAGCGACAACGACTTTTTCTACTCGTTCCACGGTAAGAGCGACCTGTCTCCGCAAACGGCGGAAAACGTCTTCGTCGAGGCAGCCGCTGGGTGCAGCAGGCGCTATGGAGACGACGCTCAGCGAGGCCTTTTTTCAACCTCCTTTGCAAGCGGAGACGGCAGGCGCGGCCCGTCGAACGGTCTAGCCAGCACAGCTGTGGCAACTGCCAGCAGCGATCAAGACAAGGCCCCGGCGCCTGGCGCAGAACAGGCGACGGAGCTAGAGAAGGAGCGACAGCGGCAGGAGCGGCAGGAGCGGCAGGAGCGGCTGCGGCGGCAGGAGCAGCAGGAGCACCAGCGGGAACAGCAGGAGCACCAGCACCAGCGGCAGGAGCACGACGACCAGAGCCGCCGGAAAGAGCAGGAGCAGCTCGACCTGCTGCCACTAGGACAGCCGCTGTACGACCAGATTCGCCAGCCGCCTCTTACTCGTACGAGTCGCACCGCAAGTGCCTCTGTGTTAGCGCCTGGCGGATCCACTGCCGCCGCTACAGACGCAGCCGCCGTGGCCGTCGCTGCTGCCAGTCCGGCGTGTACGAGCAGCTCTCCTGCTTGCTCCCCACCTTTTTGCTCCCCTCCTCCTCCTCTGTCACTGTTTGCTCGACGCCGCCCGAGCCAGGGTCACCACCACTACCAACACCAACACCACCAACACCACCAACACAACCACCACCACCACCACCACCACCACCACCCTCAACACCCACACCCACACCACAACCTGTTGTACAGCTGCCACCACAGCAGCCACAGCAGCCACAACAGCCACAGCGGTTACAGCAGCCACGTTCAGCAGCTCACCCAGCGTCGTAGGCCCAAGACGACGGCCACGGCTGCCTACAGCCAACAGCAGCAGCAGCAGCAGCAACAACACCCTGCCTCGCCGGCTGCCTCGTCTGCTGCACCAGTCCTGCCTTCGTCGCCGACCGTCTTCCCCAACCAGGCCATCCCCGTCCTGTCTGCCTCGTCTGCGTCAGCCGCACCGTTCTACCAGCCGCCTGACCACCTCGCGCTTGCAGTCGCCATGGACGACCACCGCCCCGACAGCGGCGGCGACGCCAGCGGCGGCAGCAATGCCTACAACATGAGCACAGCGGACGACATTGCTGCACAAGAACTGGCTGCACGGGACTACCGACCCGATCTGACGGTGCGTTTCTCTCTCTCTCTGTGTACCCCTCCGTAGCAAATTTCCAGTTCTCTCGCTGACCTCTTGCTGGCGACTAGGGCCCCTGCATCAACGAAATCCGACCGACCGACGAGATCGCCCGGTACTATGCCGGCGGCGACGCAGTCCTGGCACAAAAGGCAGCAGTCAGTCAATACCGTGGGCGTGTTGCGACCGCGTTGTTTTGCGTTTTGCCGACGTGTGGGCGGGCGCTGACGTCTTCGCCGTTTTAGAATCTGCCTGCCGACTACCCTTTCTACCGAGCTGTTCGCGGCGACGGCAACTGCGGCTGGCGAGGTAGGCTGCACTTTTTATTTTTTTTCTCTCTCTCTCTCGTCTATGCCAGGCCAACAACTGACGGTCAGCTATTGGTTTCTGCTACTTTGAAGCGCTGATCAACGCCGGCGACATTGACCAGATCCGCCGCGAGCGGACCCGCCTCTCAGAACTGAACGCCTTTATCCGCGATGTCGGCGGCTACGACCCCTACGTCTATGAAGACATGGTCGAGGAGACGGACATTCTGTTTGGCGCCATTCTCGACGCCATGCCCGACACGGCCAAGGCCGTCACGGCCGTCGTCGACGCTTTCAACGACGACTCCGCCGGCAATGCCATCATCTACCACCTGCGCCTGCTGTCCGCCTCTTTTCTCAAGGACAACGTGGCGCACTACGAGGGCTTCCTGGCCCACGAAGGCGGCGCGGCCGGCTACTGTCTCGAGTTCATCGAGCGCCCCAACTGCGAGATTGACCACCTGCGCATGGAGCTGTTGACGCACATCCTGCTGGTGCCCACGGATATGTACCTCGAGATTGCCTACCTGGACCGCAGCCCCACGCACGACAACACCGTGTTTGTCTACGTGCTGCCCGACGCCAATGTGGGCCGCGACGAGCAGACCATCTCCATGCGCATCTCGCTGCTCTTCCGCCCAGACCACTACGACATCTTGTACCGGCGCGCAAGCCAGACCACGGCCTACGCTGCTGCGGGCCAGCTTCTTTCGGTTGGCGCCGGCTCGGCCTCCATCGGCGCCAGCCAAGAAAGCGCGTCTTTCCAATCCGGTGCAGCGGCCGACTCGCAGCCATTCGCCGCGCCCAGTGCAGACCTGCCGGGTGCGCCGAGCCTGCCGACCAACCAAGCCATGGCTGCCTTCCAGGCTGGCCCGGACGATGGCATCACGTCCGCTGCCACTGCCGCTGCCACTGGGCAGTACAACACGGTAGGCCTGGGGTACTTTGAGGCCCTGGGAAACATGCTGTCGTCTACGGTGGTGCCGGCGCCGCCTGCCGAGCAGGACGTTGTGTCGGACCTGGGATCGTCGTTGCCGACAGCATCGCCGACGTCTGCAGTGACAACGCCCGCCCTGTCGGTCACATCCCACGGTGGCGGCCCATCCAAGACCGACATGGTGGCGCCGCCCATCCACCCGCCAATGATGGAGAGCCATGCCAAGGCGGCACACGCGTCGTTGGACACGCTGCCGCGAGCGACACCGCCGCCGCCGCCGCTGGCACACGACATCCAAGTGCACCGCGTGTCGACGGCGCCATTTGCCGGCGCCACCCAGTCCGTGGCGCGGCTGGACACGTTTGCCAACGCCGACCTGAGCGTGCTGGGGTTTCTGCCCAACATGTTTGGCTCGTACATGCCACAACAGTCGACCGGGCTCTTTTCATCCGGGAATCTGGGAGGTGCTCTAGGCGGACCTCTCGGGGGACCGTTGGGCGGGCCGCTAGGAGGAACGCTCGGGGGACCGCTTGGCGGGTCGCTGGGGGGGCCACTCGGGACGCCGCTTGGTGGCTCATTTGGGATGCAGCCAGCAGGCTTTGGGGACGTGTTTGCTCCGTCGCCCATGACGCACTGTGCGCCGCCTCCGCGGATAGACGGCATGTCGCCGGTGTCGCCGGTGGCTGCAGCGTCACCTGCGACGTCGACAGGTGTGCTGTCGGACGACGCCTCCTCGCAGCCGCTGGGACCGGGATCGGGGCCGACCGTGGACGAGCCGGCGACACGGAGACCAAGCGCCAGCGCGGACGTGGGCTTCTCGCCGACGGACATGTCGGGCCGGGTCGATATCCCCATGAGCCGGACGCCGACACCGGCGGCGCAGGTGGACGGCAGCAGCGGCGGTGGCGGTGTGTCGCGGCCGGCCACACCGCTGTCGACGCTGTCAACCAGCGTGGGCACGTCGTCGGCGGCGGCGGCGGTGGAGGCGAACCCGGTGCGGTTCACCAAGTGGCACTTTGAGCGGCGACCAGAGCAGGAGCCGCCAGAGGGCAGCCAGGCGAGCGCGGTGCCGCCGCGCAGCAACCAGCGGCTGAACCTGGCGCACTTTAGCAACCCGTCGTTCCGGCCGGAGGAGTACCGGCCGGCGGACGACGACACGGACAGCGGGCGGGGGCATCCGGGAGCGCGGAGTCGGCGGCGCAGCCGGCGAGAGTCAGGGGCTCGGCGCGCGGACAAGGAGCAGGGCAAGGGACACGGGCGGGAGTGACGGTGACGGTGACGTTGTGCTGCTGGTCATGACATGGGTGGTGACGGACGGCCGAACTAGCGGTGACTGGTGTGTAAGAACCCAGGAGCTTTTTTGGCCATTGGCTCCCTTGCTCCGCATTGACTTCATTAACCTCCTTTAGGCTTGGCCAGCCGTTTGCACTGGTCTATTTATTTATCTCCGGGGCCCCTCTTTCTCCCTCATTTCCTCGTCTCCTTTCTTTCCATCTTCTTTCATCTGTGCATAACTCTCGTTGACAACAATCATCGTACCGACCGCCAAGATGGGCAAGGACTACAGCTACACGAGCTCGGGCACCAACAGCCAGGTGGGTGTTGCATTGTCAGTCTCGGCCGAACAGACTCTGACCTCTGCAGGGCAACCACTACTGCTCGCGCGACTACGGCAACGGGTCCAACTCGTACCACTACTCGAACAGGTAGGTCGCTCGTCTCTCGTCTCTCGGCTGGGTTTTCTATTTCCTTTGTCTGACAGCCCAGCAACGGCTCGTACTACTACGCCAACCCCAACGGCAGCACGTACTACAACAACGGCAGCGGCGGCAGCACGTACACGTCGCCGTCGGGCTACTCGACGTCGTCCGGGTACGGCAGCAGCAGCAGCGGCAGCGGCAGCGGCAGCAGCGGGTCGTCGTCGGGCCAGAAGTAGGCGGGCAGACGGCCTTGTAGCGTACGGTCACGATGCGTGACGGCGTAGTGGGGGAGAGGGCCGATGGGAGACGGGCAGCGAATTTGCGCAGGCTTGCCGGGGAGGACATTGTGGATGGCCCGGACAATCGTTTCTAGGAATCACAGTTCTTATTCACTGGCAGGTGCCCGGATGCGTGACATGCTGGCGTGAATGGCAGCTGGACTGCAGGCTGCCTAATGTTCTTTGTTCTGCGTTTGCAGGTCTCGTTCCGTGTTTGTTCTGCGTTGCAGGTCTCGTTCCGTGTTTGTTCTGCGTTGCAGGTCTCATTCCGTGTTTTTGTTCAGTTCCATCTGATTTTCTATTTATACGTCTCTTCTCTTCCCCCTTCTCGTCCTCTTGATTTTCTTCCTCGCTTCATCCTCGTCTACAACCAGGGACGCAGCACTTTAGACAACTCTCGAATCCAGCTATCAACATGGGCAAGAAATCGAATTGCAAGGGCTCCGGCTCCAACGCCTCCGGCTCCAAGAATTGTGTGCGTGTTCTTTATCTGTCTCTTCTGGCGGCATTTACTGACTGTTGGTTGGAAACAGGACCGTGTCAGCCAGTCCACGCACACGCCGGCCGCAGTCTCGGCGGTGGGCTTTGTCTGCACCTTGCCCACGTTCGCCGACGGCACGGGCAGCCCGCTCATCATGGGCGGCACCACGGCGTCGGCTACGCCGTCCACCGCCACCGCGCCCCCCGCCAATCCGCAGTAGCATTGAGGACGTGCTGCCAACTGTCTGTCGAACCCCGGCCGGCTGGTGTATGTGAAGCGCAGCCGCGGCTGCTCGTGTGAAGAGTGTGCCGAGCACCGGGCGCGTGGAGGCTGTGTTATCTACTGTTGATGGTCGGCAGAACGGGTATTATCAGACACGGGTGGAGGAAAAAACGTACGATTGAAAAAGGAAAAGAAAATCAAATGATAGATCAACGACAAAATCAATAAAATAAATCAATAAATCAAAAATTAGAACAAAAAGACGACAAAAACCAGTCTCTCCCTCCTCTCTCCCTCCCTTCCCTCGCCCTTTCTCCGTTTCACCATCTCTTCTATCTTTGGATCGCCTGTTTCGTCAGTCCGGCCGCTCTCGTCCGTCCGGCCGTCGTGTGGTCGACTCCGTTGGTGCCCCCTCGGCCGCCGCAGGAGCGGCCGCTGGCGCTTAGACGCGGCGAGCGGGGCAGCGCCTGCAATCCACTACTCTTGCAGCGGGCTGCAGCGGGGGTTGCACCCGACATTCCCAGCAGCCAACGCTCCTGCAGCGGGCTGCACGTCCTGCAGCGCGCACCACTCAGGTGCTGTCGTTAGCCGCCGTGGGGGCCGGGGGGCCGCCGACCCGATCGGCCGGGGCTGTGTCTGATGCGCCCCCTGTTCTCTCGATGTGGCTAAGCCTATTGCGGTATTGTCTGGCGATGGTGGCGTCGCCGTCTGCGCGCCCGGCCTGGAAACACTGAAACAGGCCCGGCCGGCCGGGCGGCGGCCCCCCCGGGGGCTGCGACACAGCGGCGGCGGCGGCGGCTGTTTTTGCGCCCCCAGCGCACGCGGCTATTTTGTCGAGGGGTCGTCGCTCGACCTGGTTGACGACCTGGCCGACGACCGCCGCAGACCAGGGCGTTGCCAGGCGAGGGATTGGGTGAGAGCAGCGCGCAGCCGGCCAGGCCGCCTTTTCCTGGACATGTTTCTTCTTTACGACGACCGGGCCCGGATGCAGCATAAATAGATGCTGTGCACCGTGAAGAAGAGGAAGAGGAAGAACAGACGCAGGCCGTTTCAACTTGTTTTTCTTCTTCTCTCGCCGCGGCCATGACTCGCACATCCTACCCGTTTGCCGCCGGCGGCAGCAGCAGCAGCAGCAGCAGCAGCAGCAGCAGCAGCAGCAGCAGCAGCAGCAGCAGCAGCAGTGCCAGCAGTGCCAGCAGTGCCAGCAAGACCGGCCACCGCAGCCGGCGCAGTGGCCACACGACAATCATCATCGGGGGGCGTGACAGAAGCGACGGCGATGCCCGTGGGCGCAGCCGCTCGCGGCCGCCGTCGGCGCCATCGGCGTTTGTCGCTGCCCCGCGCTCACGCCGGGCTTCCGTTGACGCCGCCAGCGACTGCACGTTTGCGGACCTCTTGGACAAGGAAGATTACCACCAGCGCCACTGCCGCCCCCGCCGCGACAGCATCCACGGCCTGGCGCCGATCCCGCCGACCGGCCGCATGCGTCCGCCGTCGCCGCCGTCGCCGCCGCTGAAGCCGCTGCAGCCGCTGGCCCCCCTGAAGGCACCCCGGGATGCACCGCTGGCACCGCTGGCACCGCTGCAGGCACCGCCGCCGGCACACCGGCGGTGGTCGTCGTGGCCGGCCGGGGCGGTGCAGTCTGTCGTGGTGGTGCCTGCTGCACCCCCTGCACCCCCTGCACCCCCCGCACCGGCACCGCCGCCCCTCCGCCGCCGGCCGCCGCCGCCGCCGATCCGCACGGACGTCGGGCCATCGGGCCGCGTGGTGGGCCAGGCGGTGGGCCAGGCGGTGCGCGGGACAGTGCTGACGCTGCTGACGCCGATCACGCCGCGGACGCCGCGGACGACGCCGCGGCGCGCCAGCCGGCCGACGCGGGGGGTGCGCATGCGGACGCCGCGGACGCCACGCACGCCACGCACGCCCCTGTCGGCACGCACGCCCCTGTCGGCACGCACGCCCGCGGCACGCACGCCCCCGGCGACGCCCCGCCCCCGCGGCCGCCGCCGCTCGCCCAGCCCGGCGGGCAGCTACGTGCGGACGCGGTCCGGGTCGCGGGACCGGCGGACGCGGCGGCGGGCGGCGGCAGCAGCAGCAGCAGCGGCGGCAGCAGCAGCAGCAGCGGCCGTGCACAATCGCGGTGGCCGGCGCAAGGTGCGGTGGAAGGACGAGGAGGCGGCCGTGCACCGGGCGCCGGCGCCGGCGCTGGCGCGGCGCAGCAGCAGCAGCAGCAAGACGTACTACGAGGTGCCGGCGGGGGCGTATTCGCGACTGGGCAGCAGCAAAGTGCCGCGGCTGGACGAGCTGCTGGCGTTTGTGCGGCCGGGGCGGCGGGCGTCGTCGTCGTCGGCGATGGCGATGGTGATGTCGTCGTCGTCCATGGGCATGGATGCCGGCGACCGACACGCCTGGTCGCCGCGCACGCTGCGGGCGCGCTTTGACCGGGGGCATGCCGACGAGCGGCAGCCGCTGTTTGCATCGCCGCGGGCGGCGGCGGAGCGGCGGGGTATTCGGTGTTGATGTGTGTTGATGTTCAATGTGTTATGGTTATGTGCTGTGTTGTGTTATGTGTTATGTTATGTTGATGAATACGAGCTCTGTGAATTAGCGCCGCCCCACTCCCTGGTCGCGTGCCCTAGCGCGCCCCTCTGCAGAAAACGCGTGGATCGTGGCCGAGCTTCCGGCGACGAGACCAGACGACGACCGCCGGCCGTCCAGCACCGCATCCATGGCCGACGAACCCGCCCTGCCGCCCATGCCGTCGCAGGCGGCGCGAGCCGTGTTTGGCGCGGCGGCGCGCAAGCGCGTGCGGCTGGGCCTGGACGGCGCGCAGCAGCAGCCGCTGCAGTCATTGCAGCAGCCCCTTTTGCCACAGCAACAGCAGCATCTGTTCAATTCCAGCGACCCGGCCGTCTTTTCCAGCGACGACGACCCGGCCCTGGACAACTACGCGCCCGAGCAGACGGGGCGGCGGCGCAAGAAGCGGTACGTGGGCGCGTGGTTTGCGCAGCACCCGGCGTCGACGGACTCGGGGTGGGGGGGGGACATGCCGGACAGCGGCAGCGGCAGCGGCAGCGGCGTGCCCGGGCTGTCGCCGCTGCGGCGGCCGCGGAAGCGGCAATTGGAGCGGCAGGACGACAGCGGCGTGTGGGTGGGGGGGGAGATGGCCGTCGACGACAATGCCGCCGACAACGACGACAACAACGACGACTCGGCATCGACATCGTCCCAGCTGTCGCTGGTGCCGCCGGCGCTGGAGCCGGCTGCTGCGCCCCCCGAGACGCCGCCGCCGCACCCCCACCCCCCCCGCCGCGTCTTCCAGCGCGTGCCCAGCCTGGCCGTCGACAGCGCCGAGGCGGCCGCGCGCGCCGAGATCCAGGCGTGCGTCGAGGCCGGCAACGAGGAGGTCGTGCTGATCGGGCGCCAGCTGGCGCGGCTGTCGGACGCGACGGTCGAGCCGCTGTCGCGGCTGGTGCCGATCCCGCTCGTCGTCGGCGCCGACGTGGCCTTTGAGCAGCGCGACCCGGCGCTGCAGCTGTTCCTGTCGAGCAACCGCCTCGCCCGCCTGCCCGCCGCGCTCTTCGACCTGCAGCACCTGACCGTGCTGAGCCTGCGCGGCAACCTGCTGGCCGCGCTGCCGCCCGCCCTGGGCCGCCTGCGCGCGCTGCGCTCGCTCAACGTCTCGCTCAACGCGCTGCGCGCGCTGCCGGCCGAGCTGCTGGCGCTGCTGCCGGCCGCGGGGCGGGGGGGCCGCCTGACGGAGCTGCTGGCGCACCCGAATCCGTTCTACCAGCGAGACGACGGCTCTTCCGACGACGACCCCCCCGAGAAACGGCCCCTCGGCCTGCCGCCCACCCGCGTCGCCCGCTCGCCCGTCCACTACCGCGACAGCACGGGCGCCGCGCGCTCGGCGTTCCGGCTGGACCCGGCGGCGGACGTCTTGCCGGTGGAGGCGGCGTCGTCGGCGGCGGCGGCGACAACACCCCCATCGCCATCATCACCGCCATCCTCCCGCGTCCCCACCCTCCTCGCCCTCGCCCTCGCCACCTGCTACCACTCCCCCCAGCTCGCCCACCTGCCGCTGCTGCTGCCCGCCGACGCCCCGCCGCACCTGGCCGCCCAGCTGGCCCGCGCCCAGGCCGTGCGCGCCGAGGGCGGCGCCGCGTGCAGCGTGTGCGGCAGTCGCCGGCCGCTGGTGGCGCCGATGGCCGAGTGGGTGGAGTGGTACTCGTTTGCCGTGGGGGATTTGCTGGGGACGGGGGGCAGTGGTGCCGGCGTCCCTGCCGACGCCGACGCCGGGCCCGATGCCGCCGGAGCCGCCGACGCCGACGCCGCCGCCGACGACGCCACCGACGTCAGCGTGCAGCTGCCGTTTGTCTTCCGCGGCTGCTCCTGGGGCTGTGTGCCGGCGGACGCCCGGCGCGACGTTCGGCGGCGGTAGCGGTGTGCGTGCAGGTGCGTGCAGGGGCGTGCAGGGGCGTGGCGGGTGTAGTCGTTGATGCGGTGTGCATATCAACTTTATAGTTCTTACAGCGAATGAATTCGGACAGATCCGCAAAAGTGGGACTACAGCGAAGCTGCCTTCAGTATGAGAGAACAGGCGCGGCAGATGCCGCACGGAAGATGCCGAGACGATGATATCGCAGGAACAGGAAATGGTCAAAACGCGAGGAGAGGGAATTCAGAACACCTGCCAGAAAGGCGACCGACGACGACGACCAAGTTGGTACGGAGTTGGTACGGCTGAGTTCGGAGTTCGGCGTACGGGGTAGGCGAGGTGAACAGTAAGACACGTCCGTGTCTCTCTGCCTAGGACCAGAGAAATGCTGTCCGGCGGCCCGCGGTGCCCCGACCAATCAGTGCGCCGCATGAAAACGAGGCGGCGCCTCAGCGGGTCACTGAGGTGCGAGTGTGTACACCGATTAGGCAAAGTTCGGAAGTGGGTCCTTGGGACAGCCTTGGGAATATGGCGTGTATCATCCTCCCTGGAGCATATCCCGTACGGAATCCCCCCCTGAAAGTTGGCATGGATCCAAGCAATATTACAAGTTTTTCCCTCCGCTAGCTCCTCTGCTGTCTGACAATTCCCTCCACGTACTCCGTCATCCATCGTCTAGGCCGGATTTCCGTTTATCCGCCTTGGCCAACGACGCCCCGGTTTCGTGTTCCATTGTTGAAATGGTGTTTGTCGCCTGCAATGCCTCGTTTGCTGTTTGCAGCACACACGGCGCCTCGGGCGCGTGAGGCGCTTCGGGCGCCGGGGGAGGGCCTGTAGTGTCTGTCCTGTTCTCGGGCGTTCCGTCAGCCTCTGTCTCTGCCCTGTTCTCAGCCGTGTCGGGCGTCACGCCCAGGGGCACTCGCTCCTCGGGCACGCTCGCATCCTTCCCGTCGCACTCGGGCGCTGGTGCATCCTCCATGGTCGTGTCCTCATTGGGTGCATCCACAGGAGCTTCGTCCGTGGGTGCCTCCGCAGGAGCTTCGTCTGTGGGCGCCTCCGCAGAACCCTCGTCCGCGGGCGCCTCACCCCCATGCCCCTCGTCCTTGTCGTCCCCCTCGTCGTCCCCCCACGGTGCCGCCACGCGGAACGCGGGCACCGCCGCATCGTACACCAGCCACTTCTGCGCCCGCGCCAGCCGCACCGCCAGCCACAGACACCGCTGCATGCGCGGCACCACCATGGACGCCGCCTCCAGCAGGCGCTCGCCGTCGTCGATGCCGTCGGGCACGGCAAACCAGCGCGGCGGGAACAGCCGGTCGGCAAACAGCAGGCTCTGCAGCGCCCAGTCCTCGGGCAGCGGGCGCGCGGCGCGCGGCGGCGGCGGGTGCGGCGTGCCGTCGGCGGGGTAGGGGGTCGTGGCCGTAGAGGACATTGATGCAGCCGACGATGCAGCCGACGACGCCTGCAGGCGGGCGGCGGCCGCGCGCGCGGCCAGCGACGACTCGCGGTCGTCGGGCGGGGGGGACTCCATCAGGACGTCGGCCTCGATGCTGGCGTAGAGGTCGTCGTTGTTGCTGTTGTTGTTGTTGTTGTTGTTGTTGTTGTTGTTGTTGTTGTTGTTGTTGTTGTTGTTGTTGTTGTTGCTGTTGCTGTCGTCGTTGTTGTTGTTGTTGCTTCTGCTGCTGTCCGTGTCGTCGTCCACCGCCTTGCCCTTCCCCTTCCCCCCCCCCGCCACCACGCGGTACGCCGCCAGCAGCTGGTTCAGGTACAGCGCCAGCGCCGCCCACGGCACGTCGCGCTCGACGTACGCCATCAGCGCCGGCAGCCGCGCCGCCATCTCCCAGAACACCAGCCGCACGTGCACGTAGCCGAGCGTGTTGGGGTCGCCGACGCGCGCCAGCACGATGCCGTCCATGGCGCGCACGAGGGCGGCGGCCGGCGCAATGGCGGCGGCGGCGGCGGGGTCGACCAAAACCTCCCCCTCCATCTGCGACTGCGCGACGCCCGCCGCGCCGTCGACGTCGGCCGCCGCCGCCGCCAGCGCCGCCAGCAGCGGGTTCGCCGGCTCGGCGCCGTACTGCAGCACGGCGCAGCTGTTGACAATGGCCATCTGGGCGCCGACGGGGATCCACGCGCGCGCGGCGCGGTGGATCGACGCGTCCAGCCCGGTCAGCAGCGTGCGGCGGTGCGCGGCGACGGCCTCCTGGGCGGCGGGCGCGGCCGCGTCGGCCAGCGGGCTGCGGCTGGCCGAGCTCGTCGTATGGAAAAAAAGCAGGCCGTGGCTGCGCACAAAGGCCAGCTCGACGCCGTAGCCGGGGGTGGTGGCGGCGGCGAATCCCGAGGAGGAGGAGCCGGAGCCGGCCGAGCCGGAGCCGGCCGGCTGCGAGTCCGGGTGCAGCGCCGGCTCCAGCAGGGTCAGGATGGACTCGCGCGTGGCGGCAAACGGCACGGGCACGCACAGGGCCTTGACGTACCAGAACAGCTGGGCCACGACGCGCGGGCGGGCCAGGATGGCCAGGTGGTGGTACAGGCGCCCCGTGGCGGGCGCGTGGTCCGACGCCAGCGTGTACCAGCGGCGGGCGACGGCGGCCCAGACGTCGCGCGTGTGCTGGCTGGCGTCCTCAATGGCCATGCGGTAGCGGGCGACGTCGCCGAGACACTCGATCCACGTGTTCTCAAAGGCCGGCACCGTCTCGTACAGCAGCGCCAGCATCGCGTACGCCACGTACAGGAACGTCTCCATGTGCTCGCGGCTGGCCGGCAGGTGGCGGCGCAGCAGCTCGAGGAAGCCGTGGATCCCGTGCCGCCACAGCCGCGCCGGCGTCGCGTACTTGGCCGCCACCCGCCGCAGCGCGCTGCTGGCCGCCGGGTGCTGCGTCGCCAGCAGCAGGTCGTGGTGCTCGTGCAGCAGCGTGCGGTGCAGCGCCGCGAGCGACTGCCACTGGTCGTCGGTCAGCGTCGGCGGCGGCGGCGGCTGCTCGCCGCTGCGGCGGCTTGCCGCCACGGCCGCCTCCCACGCCGCCAGCCGCTGGCTCTGCGTGGCCACGACCTCGATCGCCTTGGCCTCGACCAGTGTCAGCCCGACGTAGATGCTGCGCGTCTCCGTCTCCAGCTGCCCGCTCGTGATGTCGGCCGTCTCGAGCGCGCGCTCGATCGCGGGGTACTGCGGGTTGACCGGCGTGTAGAGGGAGTTGCGGTGGTGGTGCAGCTGCTGGTGCTGCTGGTGCTGCTGGTGCGTCGCCGGCGACGCCGTCGACGACGACGCCGTCGGCGTCCCCGACACGGCGGGCGCCGGCTGGATGTACTCGGGCTCGTCGGCAAACTTGATCGTGCGTCCGCCCGCGTGCGTGGCCAGGTTGTCGTCTGGCACGGCCGCCGGTGCCGGCGACGGCGATGCCGACCGCGCCGGGCCGGCCGATGGGGTCGACGGCACGACGGCAGCCACGGCCGTTGGTGTGCTGGGGCTGGGGCTGGGGCTGGGGCTGGTGGGCATGATTGACTGCAGGCTCTGGTTGGCCGGGGGACTGGCCGGGCTGCTGGCCAAACGCGGCGGATGCTCCTGCACCACCTTTGGCCGCAGCCGCGGCGTCCGGATCTGCGGACTGGCGCTCTGGCGCTGTCGCAGCAGCCTGGCCCTCTCCGTGGCCGGGCTGGCGGCGCGGTCCTCGGGCGCGGCCTTTTCCTGCCCCGCGTCGCTCATCGACCGCAGCATGGGCGGCGAGCGGGTGCAGTTGTTGTTGTCGTTGTCGTTTCCGTTGCCGTGGGTGTAGTTGTTGTCGTGGGTGTAGCCGCTGTCGTTAATGCCCCGTCCATACTCCCATAGAGGACGATGCTCGGCCGACGCCTCCGAGCTGCGGGAACTGACCCTTCTGGCGCGTTTCTTTGCGCGGAACGAGCCCACTGATGAGGCAGAAGTATTCGGTGGTCTACGCGTGTTTAAACACGCTAGGTGGGTGGGGGTCACGTGCGAACTCATGGGTGCTCGACAGAAATAGAAGAAACTGACAACAATATGGAGCTGTGAGAAAAGCAGGAGGCAAGAAGAGCAGTAGGCAGTGGGAAGAAACAGTAGGTAGTGGGAAGAAACTGTCCGACTTCTTGCTGTCCGACTTTTTGTTATCCGGGACCTCAAAGACGTGTTCTTGGCCATTTTATAATTATGAGCGGTTCGCGTTAGTCCGCACTGAAGAAGTGCAGTTTTTATTCAGACACCCCTAACATATTATGCACGCCCCTCCTGTGCAATGCTGGCAATAACACAGGGCGGTGGCTTCTGAGAGCAGCACTGGGACTCCTCTGTATGCCATGGAAGGCTGTATCTATCGTACGTAGGGAGGCACCTACTATAGCCACGGCTGTGGTAGCCTGCACAAGCATGCTATAGTGTCCTACACCCTATAGTGCCCTATAGCTACAGTGCCCTATACGCTAAAGTAGCCTGTAGCTACAGTGCCCTACACAGCAGCTGCAGTGCCCTGTATAGCACCTACCGTTAGTAGCAGTGGTGGTGGTGGTAGCGGTGCTGGTGGCAGCAGTGGTGGTAGTGGCAGCGGTCGCCAGAAAATCTGGAATAAAGCCATGAAATTCAGGCATCTACTGTTTTTGCAGGGGGGGACGTGCATGGCTCAAGGCCACGCAGCACCAGCTTCGCCATCTGACCACGCGTTGCCCTGGCATGTCCTGAGCCCGACTCGCTCCTCGACCAGCCCATTCGCCCTGTGCTCCGCCCCTTTTCTTGCGGAATCAGTTTCTGTTTTGCCTCGCCACACTCTCGACAACCATGCGGCTGTCTGGTCTCGCCCGGCTGGCCGCCATGTTGTTGGCGTCGCCTACCACAGCGGCTATCTTCCGAGACCAGATCGGGCAAATCGACTTCCATCACGCCTTGGTTGGCCTTCCCCGAGACGATGCAGCCTCGACCTTTTTTTATTGCCCCAGGGCGAACAACGACAAGGCCAGCCTGCTCTACACGTTGACCGACGCGGCTGGTGGCGTGCTCGCCGCCGTGAACCCGAGCAATGGGGCGCTCGTGTGGCGACAGCTGCTGGCCGAAGGCGAGGAGGACGAGGAGGCGGACGCCGCCGCCCCCCAGGTCCTGGCCATCCCCGGCGAGGGCTGGCTGGCCACGGGCCGCGGCGGCGCCGTCAGTGCGTGGAGCGCCGTGTCGGGCCGTGCGCTGTGGCGGGCAGCCCCGGCGGCGGCGGCGGGCGGTGCCGCGGTGGCCGGGCTGGCGGCGGTGGCGCCGGCGGCCGCCGCGGGCCTCGGCGCCGGCCACGACGTGCTGGCCCTCTGGTCGGAAGCGGCCGGGGCCGTCCTGCGCCGGCTCTCGGGCCGGGACGGCCGCGTCCTGTGGGAGGCCCGCGACGGCGGCCACGGCCTGCGCCCGCTGCACGTCGTCGTCGCCGGCGACCACGCCTTTGTCGTCGGCCTGCACGGCAGCCAGCTCAAGGCCGTCGTCTTCGACACGGCGACCGGCCACCGCGCCGGCGAGCACGCCCTCGGCGGCAGCGACGTGGCCGCTGCCGACAGCGTGCGCTACGTCGGCAGCGGCGGCGCCAGCACCAGCACCAGCGCGCCCATCGTCGTCTGGACCGACAGCGCCCTCGCAAAATTGCGCGTGCAGGTGCTGACAGCGACCAGACACCTGCCCGCCGCCCAGACGTTTGCCCTGCCGCCCGACTCCGCCGAGGTGCACGTGCACGCGCTGCGTCAGCCGCAGCTGACCACCACCCCGTTGCACTTTCTTGTGCACATCCGCGCGGCTGACGGCGCCAGCCACCGCGCCCAGGTCTACCACGTGGATCCCGACTCGCACGCGGCCGCGCTCGCCTACGCGATGCCCCCCGCCCCGGGCGCGGGCGCCTTTGCCGTCAGCCCGGGCGGCGCCTCGGGCGCCTCGGGCGGCTCGGGCGATGACGCCGCGGGCGTCTACTTTGCGCGCCTCACCGACGACGCGCTCGTGCTGACGGCGTCGACCGCGGCCACCGAGCTCGCGCGCTGGCCGCTGGTGCCTCTGCCCGCGTCGTCCGCCTCGCCCCGGATCCCGCGCCTCGCCGCTGCCGGCGCCGCCGCCGCCGCCGAGATCCTCGTCAAGCCAGGCACCACCCCCGACTTCGCCGTCCGCGCCGCCCTCGCCACCGCCGACGACGACTGGGTGCTCGTGCGCAACGGCCAGGCCGCCTGGGTGCGCCCCGAGGGCCTCGCCGGCACCGCCGGCCCCGCCGCCGCCGTGCTCGCCGACCCGCCGCCCGCCGCCGCCCAGCAGCTCGTCCGCGCCCTTGCCCAGGAGGCCCACAGCGGCCTGCTGGCCGCCTACGCGCACCGCCTGCGCCGCCACGCCGCCGCGCTGCAGCGGGCGCCGGCGTACATCCGCTCGCTCCTCCAGTCAGCGACGACGACGACAACGACGACGACACCCACGACGGCCCGGCCCGACCCCTTTGGCTTCCACAAGATCGCCGTCCTCGCCACCCGCCGCGGCCGCCTCTACGGCCTCGACGCCGCCAGCCCCGGCGCCGTGCTGTGGACGACGCGCGTGCCGCTGCCGCGGGGGACGCGCCCCTGGGCCGTCCAGCGCATCCACGTCGACGAGGCCGCGGGCCGCGCGCTCGTCGTCGGGCCCACGGCGCGCGCGTCCGTCGTCGTCGACATTGCCACGGGCGCGCTGGTGCCGCTGACCCGCGACGACGACGACGTGCCAGCGTTTGCCGCCGCGTTTGCCGCCATCGAAGCCGACGCCCCGCTGGCCAGCTCGACCTGGGTCACGGCCGCCGACGGCGCGCGCTGGGTGCTGCCCGTGTTGAAGACCGCCGGCGGCGACGACGCGGCGCAGGCCGTGCCGGCAGGCGTGCTCTCGCCCGCCAACTGCCCCCAGGAGTCCATCGCCGTGCGCACCGCGGCCGGCCTGGCGGGCGTGCGCTTCGCGTCCGGCGACCACTGCACCCCCCACACCACCTGGACGTTTGCGCCGCCGCCCGGCTTCCGCGTCGCCGCCGTCGCCGCGCGCCCCGCCCACGAGCCCGTCGCGTCGATCGGCCGCGTCCTGGCCGACCGCCGCGTGCTGTACAAGTACCTCAACGCCAACGTCGCCGTCGTCGCCGCCGTCGACGACGCCGCCGCCGCCCTGCTGACCGTCCTGCTCGACACCGTGTCGGGGCAGGTGCTGGCGACCGCCGCGCACGCCGGCGTCGACGGCCGCAAGCCCGTCGACTGCCTCGTCGTCGAGAACAGCGTGGCCTGCACCTTCTTCGCCGACGGGGGCGGCAATGGCGCCAAAGGCTACCTGCTGGCGCTCAGCGACCTGTACGAGTCGGCGACGCCGAATGTGCACACCACCACCACCACCAACGTGTCGGCCGTGCAGCCGCTCGGCACCGCGCCGGCCGACCTGCTGCCCGCCGTCTTCGCGCAGACCTGGGTCCTCCCGACGCGCCTGACCGCGCTCGCCGTCACCCAGACGCGCCAGGGCATCAGCGTGCGCGAGCTGCTGGCGGTGGCGCCGCGCCGCCACGGCATTGTCGGCCTGCCGCGCGTCGGCGCCGTGCTCGACGCGCGCCGGCCCGTCGGCCGCGACGCGACGCCCGCCGAGGCCGCGGACGAGGGGCTCGCGCGGTACGCGCCCGTGCTGGCGCCGCAGCTGGACGGCGGCGACGCCCGCCTGCTGCTGTCGCACGCCCGCGACGTCGCCGGCGTCGCCGCCCTCGCCGCCGCGCCCACCCACGTCGAGAGCTCCAGCCTCGTGCTCGCGCACGGCGCGCTCGACGTCTTCGGCGCGCGCGTCGCCCCCAGCGGCGCCTTCGACCTGCTCGACCGCGGCTTCAACAAGGCGTCCATGCTCGCCACCGTCGCCGCCCTCGCCGCCGGCGTCGCCCTGCTGCGCCCGCTCGTCGCCCGCAAGCAGATCAACCTGCGCTGGGGGGCGCCCATGTGAGCAGACCAGGCAGAACAGGAGGCATTCGGAGGAAAAACCAAGTCGTCATTCTTTAGCACATTATGTCTAGCAAAACGCATAACACACATCATCCCTCACTCCCACGGCAGCCCCATCCACACCAGGTGCGCCGTCATCCCCAGCGCCGCCCAGTGCGCCCGCTCCGCCGCGTCCCGCAGCCACAGCAGCCCCAGCATCCCCAGCGACCCGGCCCCCGTGCCCTGCCGCCCGCCCCGCCGCCGCGGCACCAGGCACATCCACCGCGGCGTCAGCACCACGTTGTAGTCCGTCGTGCTGGCGCGCTGGGCGGGCGCCGGCGCCGGCGGCGTCGCCAGGAGCGCCGGCGGCAGCGCGTGCACGTCGCTGGGCGGCGGCGTGGCTGCGGGCGTCGCCGCCGGCGTGCTGTCGCTGCTGCCGCCCGTGTCGTCGGGGTGCGCGGCCGCGTACGCCGCGTGGGCGGCGCGCACGCGCGCCAGCAGCCGGCGGTACACGGGCAGCAGCACGGCCGCGGCGGCGGCGGGGTCCGTCTCGGCGGCCAGGCGCGGCGGCAGCGGCGTGATGAAGTGCTGGAAGGGGACGCCGGGGTGGTGGAGGACGGGCCGGGCGGCGGGGGTGTCCGCGTCCTCCTCGGCGGCGGCAGCGGGGGTGTCCGCCGCCCACTGCGCCACCACCTCCTCCGGAAACAGCACAAAGCCCGGCTGCGGCTCGTCAAAGATCTGCACGTGCTTGTGGCCCTGGGACGCGCCGCCGTCGTAGCCGCAGTTGTAGATCAGCATGGGCGCAGAGCCGGCGCCGGCGCCGGCGGCCATGGCGGCCATGACGGCCCACGACGCGGCCAGGTCGCCCGCATCCAGGGCGTCGGTCTGCGGCGCAAACAGCCGCGTGTGCAGCACGTAGTGCGGGCGGAACATGGCGTGCATGCTCAGCTCGACGACGTGGTCCGGGCCGGGGCGGCCGACGACAAAGCGCGGGTCGGGGTCGACAAAGGGGCCGCCGCGGCCGCGGCGCTCCGGCGCGTTGGCGGGCAGCACGGGCTTGCGGGCGATGGACGGCGAGATTTTGAATTCGAACTGGGATGAGTGGCCGAAACGAAAGAAGAAGAGAAAACAGAAAAAACAGAAAAAACAGAAAAAAAGAACCAACCTTGAAGCCATTGGCCTCGACGACCTCGCCCGCCACCGGGTAGTAGAACAGCAGGCCGTCGGCGCGCAGGCGGTCGAAGCGGGCCACGGCCGCCTCGGCAAAGTCTGGCGGCAGGTGCATATCCATGATGAGGGCGCGTATGAATCGAGGGAAGAGAGAAGAGAAGAGAAGAGAGAGGACAGATTGAAGCTCAGGATCTACACCGCGTTTCCGGCACGTGACCTGTGCGACCGATCTTGCGGTGTGTCGCGTCTTGTCTCGCATCGCCGGACGGCAGGCACGCGTGCTGGGGCGGCGGCTTCCCCCGTCATCATGCTGCCGGCCTGTTGTTTCCGTTTCGGTGTGTGTGTTCACGCGTGCCTTCCGTGTTGACGGGACGACGTTTGGCGTTTCGTCGCGTCGCACGACCACACACACAGTGTGCCATTGGCCGTGGCAGACGGAGCAGGGAACAAAACCACAAGCCAGACAACAACAGCGAGAAGCACGCAGACAAGAAGAGACGCAGAAACAGACAATACGATGCTACGATCGAGCAGGGGGAAAAGCACATCCGGACGCTCGCTGACGATGTCCGGAAATGACTAAGCCGCGGTTCTCGGCAGAGAGCCGAAGCGGTTTTCCCCGGTCGGCAATCACGACGAACACGGAGTCATGAACAAGACAGCCCAGAATACAACTCGGAAAGACCACGAACACTACGAACACCACCACCACCACCACCACCACCACCACCACCCACACCACCCACACCACCCACACCTCCCCCAACATGCCCCCGACCGCTGATCCGCTGGTGCCGCTGGCGCACGGCGCGCTGGCGACGCTGCTGCCGCCGTCGTGGAAGGCGCAGGTGGGCGCGTGGCTGGCCGAGGACACGCCGTCGTTTGACTACGGCGGCTTTGTCGTGGGCGACGCGCCGCGCACGGCGACGCTGTGGGCCAAGAGCCCGGGCGTGCTGGCGGGCGTGGCGTTTGTCGACGAGATCTTTGCGCAGTGCGGGTGTGCGGTGCAGTGGGGGGCGGGCATGGTGGACGGCGCGGCCGTCGGCGAGAACGGGACAAAGACCGCCGTGGCGGTCGTGTCGGGCCCGGCCCGCGGGCTGCTGCTCGGCGAGCGCGTCGCGCTCAACGTGCTGGCGCGCTGCGCCGGCATCGCGACGCGCACGGCGGCCGTCGTGCGCGCGCTGCGGGCGGCCGGCTTCCGCGGGCGCGTCGCCGGCACGCGCAAGACCACGCCCGGCTTCCGCCTCGTCGAGAAGTACGGCATGCTCGCCGGCGGCGCCGACATGCACCGCGTCGACCTCAGCAGCATGGTCATGCTCAAGGACAACCACGTCTGGAGCCGCGGCAGCATCCCCGACGCCGTCGCCGCCGCCCGCGCCGTCGCCGGCTTCGCCCTCAAAATCGAGGTCGAGGTCCAGTCCGAGGCCGAGGCCGACGAGGCCCTCGCCGCCGGCGCCGACGTCGTCATGCTCGACAACTTTTCCGCCGAGGGCGCCGCCGCCGCCGCCGCCAGCCTGCGCGCCCGCTGGGCCGAGCGCGCCCGCGACACGGCCGCCGCCGGCGGGCGCGCGCACGGCTTCCTCATCGAGGTGTCGGGCGGCCTGACGGCCGACAATGTGGCGCCGTACGCGAGCAATGGTAGGTGTTGTGTGTTGTGTGTTGTGGTTTTCTCCTTTTTCCCTTTTCCTTTTTCCTCTTTCTTTTCCCTCTCCCTCCACTAACACCCCAGACATCGACATCATTTCCACCAGCTACATCCACCAGGGCGTGCCGCACGTCGACTTTTCCCTCAAGATCAACCACTAGGCAGAAGAAAAGAAAAGAAGAAGAAAAAAAAAGTGATTATTTGCCTCTCAACTCGTATTGCCATACACTACGCTCGTATACGTCCGGTGCGTACTTTCTCTGCTCAGAGAATGTTCTTTCCTCGCCCGCTCCTTGCAGAGATAAACACCCTTTTGGAAGGAGCGCACAGGTGTTTCATGCACCTGCCGCCAGTGACGGGATCGACATTGCCGGTATGCTGCAGCGCCTTGGACTTTCTTGTTTTGGACGAAATGTGGAAAAAAAAGAAAGCAAAGGAAGCAAAGAAAGCAGACGAACGGCAGGAACGCATGAGAGAATACGGCAGGAGAGAAATTAGTGCCCCCTAAAACAAGAAGGCGCGCTGAAACGCCCCGGACGAAGGACGAACCGCTTTCCAGAACAAAGAAGCTCCACCCCGTGGGCCCTTGCCGCCTGCGGCCGAGCGTCGTCAGTGCCCCCCACCGGGGGGGCGGCCGCCGCCTATGGAGTAGCTCGCACGCAGCCCCTGACGCGTCCGTCCCAGGCGTCCCGCAGAATCCGCTTTTTTTTTTCCTGCGCACGTCGTCCACTGTCCCAATTCCTTGGCATTCTGGGACGACGCCCGCACGGCACGCACGACGACGACGACAGCAGCAGCAAACAACCGACAAACGGATGGCCAGCACCCGCCGCGAGCCGTGAAGCGTCAAGAGGAGGCCGTTGGCAGTTTTTCCATCTGTCTCAGGGCTGTCAGCGATTGTTTGTTCAGTCCGATCGAGCTTAGTTGCAGTCTTTTCTTTGTTTTCTCCTTTCTTCTGCTTCTCGTCATTCTCTTTCTCTTCTCTCTTGTCATTTCTTTCTCTTCTCTCTTGTCATTATCATTCTCTTCTCTCTCCTCTCTCTCTCCCCCGTGCACTTTGCCCCGTGCACTCCCCCGCCATGCTCGCCTTTAAAAGGGCCATCGTCTTGGCCATCTTCATCCTCGCCGTCTTCCTCCTCGCCACCCGCTCCCACACATCGTCCACCAGCCCATTACGACAGGCCGCTGCTGCCGACCACAGCACAGATGGCACTGCAAAGACCGACAACTCCGACGGCACCGGTGCCGCCGCCCTAGACAGCTCCAACGCCCGCCCCCCCAACCCCAAGACCCAGCAACAACCGATCCCCAACCTCGACAAGCTCTCGCTCTACGACAAGCTCGCATACCAGTTCCCCTACGACGTCGACAGCAAGTTCCCCAACGCCATCTGGCAGACGTGGAAGTACACGCCCGCCAGCGGCGACTTCACCTTCCGCGAGCAGGAGGCCAGCTGGACCGAGCTGCACCCGGGCTTCGTCCACGAGGTCATCACCGACGCCGTCGCCCTCAAGCTGCTGCGCCTGCTGTACGCCGCCGTGCCCGAGGTCGTCGCCGCGTACCGCGCCCTGCCGCTGCCCGTGCTGCGCGCCGACTTCTTCCGCTACCTGATCCTGCTGGCCCGCGGCGGCATCTACTCGGACATTGACACCTTTGCCCTGCGCAGCGCCGTGCACTGGCTGCCCGACGCCGTGCCGCGCTCTGCCGTCGGGCTCGTCGTCGGCATCGAGGCCGACCCGGACCGCCCGGACTGGCACGACTGGTACAGCCGCCGCATCCAGTTCTGCCAGTGGACCATCCAGGCCAAGCCGGGCCACCCGGTCCTGCGCGACGTCGTCGCCCGCATCACCGGCGAGACCCTGCGCCTGCGCGACGCCGGCATGCTCGCCGACTTTGGCGGCCAGAGCGTCGTCGAGTTCACGGGGCCCGCCGCCTGGACCGACCGCATCATGGCCTACTTCAACGACCCGCGCTTCTTCGACGCCGGCGCCGGGCCCATTGACTGGCACAACTTTACCGGCATGGACGCGCCCAAGCTGGTCGGCGACGTGGTCGTGCTGCCCATCACGTCCTTCTCGCCGGGCGTCGAGCAGATGGGCGCCAAGAGCTACGACGACCCGATGGCGTTTGTGAAGCACGATTTTGAGGGTGAGTTTTTCATTTGCGTCTTTTGCTTTGTCCCTGTCTCTTCTCTCTCTCTCTCTCTAATTACCTGACGTGCAGGCACCTGGAAACCCGAGAGCGAACGCCACATCGGCGGCTAATGGACGACAGCATGGCGGCGCACCGCATGGACGAGGACTGCGTTTGACCCTATCTGTTGTATTCTATCTTCTTGTACATCATGTCTTTTTTCTCTTTCTTCTTCTCTTCTTCTTCTCTTCTTCTTCCCTCTTTATAGACACGCATCCTCGCCTCACGTGCCGGCCCCCGGCGCTAGAGCCGCTATTTCCCCGCATTGTCCGACTTATACGCACTCACGGGGCCTTGCCCAGCGCTTCCCCTCATCCTCGTTCTTCTCCGCGCCTCGTGTTCTTGTGTTTCTCGTGTTTCTCTTCTTCCTCCATTGCCATTGCCTCCATGGACCGCCACCATGTCTGCTTGTCCCGGCTTTCTCTCTGTTTCCGGGCCCGGCCGTCTCCGGGTCCGATCCTCTGCCCTTCTCTCATCCGCTCTCTCTGTTCAACGCCGGCACCGTCTGTCCCGTGCTCGCTGGGTCTCTGCCGCCGCTTCCGACGCCCGCCTGTCGATTGAGTACGGCCCCAAAACGCCGCCGCTGCTGACAATGACCATCCCCGAGCACTTTGCGTCGGTCGTCGCCCGCTTCCCGGACCAGCCGGCCGTCATTGCCCGGGCGCCGGCGCCCCTGGTGGACAAAGACGCGGACGCGCAACCGCCGCACGAGACCACCTACCGCTATGCCGACTTGGACCGCGTGTCGGACCTGCTGGCGGCCGGGCTGGTGCGCGAGGCCGGCGTGCGCTGCGGCGACCGCGTGGCCGTCAGCCTGGGCAACGGGCCCGAGTTTGCCGCGCTGACGTACGCCGTCTTCAAGCTGGGCGCCGTGCTGGTGCCGCTCAACCCGGCGTTCACGGCCGCGCAGGTGGCCGCCGCGCTCGACCACCTGGGCGCGGCCGTGCTGGTGCTGGCGGCGGCGACGGACCTGCCGTACAAGCCGGGGCGCGGCCGGAGCAACCGGGCGCTGCTGGCGGAGTTGTTGACGAAAAGTGGTGGTGGTGGTGGCGGCGTGCCGAGCGTGCGCCGGGTGTTCGTGCTGGACAACACGGGCGACCACGCGGCGGTGGCGGCGTCGGGGGATTTTGTCTTTGGGGCGAACGATGCCGTCGCCGTCCAGGGTGCCTCGTCGGACCGGCTCACGTCCTTCTCGGCGCTGACGGGCGGCCACGACATTGTGACGGCCGGGGGTCTAGCACGACTGGCAGCGTCGCCCGTGGCGGCGCCATCGCCCACGGCGGCGCTGGCGCCCAGCGACACAATCAACATCCAGTTCACGAGCGGGACGACGGCGCAGCCCAAGGCGGCGATGCTGGCGCACACGGCGATCCTGAACAACGGGGCGCTGATCGCGGGGCGGCTGGGGCTGGTGGCGGCGGCGGACCGCGTGGTGTGCCCGCCGCCGCTGTTCCACTGCTTCGGCAGCGTGCTGGGGTACATGGCGACGGCGACGACGGGCGCGGCGCTGCTGCTGCCGTCGCCGGCGTTCGACCCGGCGGCGGCGCTGCGCATGGCGGCGGCGCACCGCGCGACGGCGCTGTACGGCGTGGCGACGATGTTTGTGGCGATGCTGGAGGTGGCCGGCGACGTGTTGACGGACGCCGACCGCGCCGTCCTGCGGCAGTCGCTGCGCACCGGCATCGCGGCCGGGTCGTCGGTGCCGGCGGCGCTGCTGCCGCCGCTGCGCGCGGCGCTCGGCCTGCGCGACGACCTGGCCATCTGCTACGGCATGACCGAGACCAGCCCCGTCAGCTGCATGACGGACCCGGTGCGCGACCCGCCGGCCGCGCGCGCGGCCACGGTCGGGCGCCCGCTGCCGCACACGGGCGTCAAGATTGTCGACCCGGCGGACCGCGCGCGCGTGGTGCCGCGCGGCGTGCCCGGCGAGCTGGCCGTGTGCGGGCACGGCGTCATGCAGGGGTACTGGGGCGACGCGGTGCAGACGGGCGCGGCGCGGGTGCTGGGGCCCGGGCCGCCGGGGCTGGACGGGCTGCCGACGACGGTGGCGTGGATGCACTCGGGCGACGAGGCGACCATGGACGCGGCGGGCTATGTGGCGGTGACGGGCCGGATCAAGGACCTGGTGATCCGCGGCGGCGAGAACATCCACCCGCTGGAGATTGAGAACTGCCTGTTTGGGCACGCGCGGGTGGCGGAGGCGTCGGTGGTCGGCGTGCCGGACGCGCGGTACGGCGAGGTGGTGGCGGCGTTTGTGGTGCCGCACGGCGGCGTGCGGGTTGGGGGGGGTGTTGTCGCCGACGAGGGTGCAGCGGCGCTGGTTGGCGATGGTGCGGGGGACGGCGCCGTGCTGACGGCCGACGCGGTCCGGGCCTGGGTCCGGGAGCGGCTGAGCCCGCACCTGGTGCCGACGCACGTCTTCTGGGCGACGGCGTACCCCAAGACGGCGAGCGGCAAGATCCAAAAGTTCAAGCTGCGGGAGACGGCGGTGCGTCTGTTGGGAGGAGAGAAAGAAGCCAAAACATGAAGACAGCGTAAACCATTAACCAGCGTCTAGCAAGAAACCAAAGAGCCAAAGAAAGCCAAAGAAAGCCAAAGAAAGCCAAAAATCCAATCCACGCACTGCCACCTTTTGCTGTTGACGGCTCCTACATGACCGGGATGCCCTCGTACTCGTTGTAGCCCAGGGCGAGGTTCATGTTTTCTGATGGTTAGCGGGGTCCAAAAAAAGGGAAAAAAAAGGAAGAAAAAAGGAAGAAAAAAGGAAGAAAAAAAAGAAAAAAGAAAAAAAACTCACGCAAACACTGCGTCGCCGCGCCCTTGAGCAGGTTGTCAATCGTCACGCACACGACGACGTGGCGCCCCGACGAGTGCACGGCAAAGCCGCCAATCTCGACGCCGTGCTTGCCGCTGATGGCCTTGACGAGCGGCGCCTCGCCGACGACCTTGACCAGCTTCTCGCCCGCGTAGCGGTCCTGGTACAGCTGGCGCACGTCGCGCGACGTCATCGGCCGGGCCAGCGGCACGTGGATCGTGTGCGAGATGCCCTGGAACCAGCGGGCCACGTGCGGCGTAAAGGCGACGGGGCGGCCCAGCTGCGCGCTGATCTCGCGCTCGTGGATGTGGTCCGTCAGGCTGTACGGGATCAGGTTGTCCGTCAGCACCTCGACGTCGTTCTTGGGCGACGGCTTCGTGCCGGCGCCCGAGTAGCCGCTGACGCCAAAGATGACCGGCGTGCCGCCCACGTGCTCCAGCAGCGGCGCGATGCCCAGCTGCGCCGCCGTCGCGTAGCAGCCCGGGTTGGCGATGCGCCGCGCCTGCTGGATCGTGCTGCGCGGCACCAGCTCCGGCAGCCCGTACGTCCAGCCGCCGTCGAAGCGGTAGTCGGCCGACAGGTCGACAATGACCGACGCGTCCGCGCCCTCGGGCCGCGCCGCCCGGACCGCGTCCACGTACGGCTTGCACACGCCGTTGGGCAGCGCCATGACCCAGCAGTCGACCTCGCGCCGCGCCTCCATGTCGCGGATGTCCTCCGGGCTCAGGTTGGCGTACGTGATGGCGCGCTTGTCGTAGCCCTGCAGCGGCTGGCCCGCCAGCTCGCGCGAGCTGACGTGCCGCAGGTCCATGTGCGGGTGCGCGTTGAGCAGCCCGATCAGCGCCTGGCCCGTGTACCCGCGCGCGCCGATCAGCGCCACGCGCGCGGGGCGGTCGTTGGTCGCGTTCTTCTTGCCCAGCGGCGGGTTGGGGTTCGTCGTGTCCTCGGGGCCGGGCGCGGCGCGGCGTGCCGACGTGTGGAAGCCGCGGGCGGGCGTCCGCCGGGCCATCGTCGGCCGCGCAAACGTCGAAAACCCACGCGCCTGCTGGGCCGAGGCCGAGGCCGTGGCCGCCGCCGAGGTCGTGGCCGCCGCCGCCGCCGCCGCAGCGCGGTGCAGGCGCGCCTCGAGGTTGGCGTCGCCCAGCATGGCGCGGCCGTGCTCGGAAAAGTCCTTCATGAAGCGCACAATCTCGTCGCCGTCGTCGACGCCGTACCAGAACAGCACGTTGCCGTTGCGCGCGACGCTGCCGTCGGCCTTGTCGAAGAACCAGGTCAGGTTCTCGTCGTTCTCGCTCACCGTCCAGATCAGCTTGGGGAAGTCCTTGCGGATGGCCGTGAACAGGTTGTCGGCCACGTTGCCGAGCCAGCCCGACTTGCTAATGGTCAGCGTCGCCAGCGTGGCAAACGGCCGCGCCGCGCTCGGCGGAAAGGCAATGGCCAGCGCGTTCATCGACTCGTCGTAGTACGCGCGGAACGGGTTCTCGCGCAGGAACTCGACGTACGTGTCGACCGTCTCGCGCGCGTGCGGCCCGTCGCGGTCGCGCACCAGCACGCGCTTGAGCTGCTCGAGGTCGGCAAAGCCGCCGGGCCCGTCGACGCGGTCGACGGCGACCAGCTTGGTGCCGCGGCGGATCAGCGTGCCGGCGCCCGAGTCGGTGAAGAGCTCCTTGTGCAGGTCCTGGGGCCGGATGATGGCCACGCTCGACTCGCGCGGCAGCGTGTCCAGCAGGTCCTTGATCTCGCGGATCTTGAGCCGCGTGCCGAACTTGCACCACGGCTGCGCCATGTACCAGTCAAACTCCTCGTCCAGGTTGATGGCCGAGATCTTGGCGCCGTCGCCGTCGAACAGGCCGCCCTTCTCCGACAGGTACACGACCTTGAGCGGCTCGAGCGCGCGCGCCAGCTCGGCGGCGGCCACGTCGGCATTCACGTTGAGCAGCTGGCCCGACTCGGTCCAGGCCAGCGACGTCAGCACGGGCAGGCAGCGGTTGTTGATGGCGGCCTCGACGACGTCGGTGGCGACGCGGTTGACCTTGCCGACAAAGCCCCATTTGTCGCGGTTCAGGTAGTCGGCGTAGAAGACGCCCGACGTGATGGGCCGGGCGTGGATGCCGTAGTCCTCGAGGCGCTGCGTGAACTTGAGGTTCTCCTCCATGAACAGCTTGCGGGCGACGGCCAGCGTGGGCCCGTCGGTGACGCGGATGCCCTCCTCGAACTGCGGCTCGATGCCGGCGTCCTCGAGCAGGCGGTTGAGCTGCGGGCCGGCGCCGTGCACAATGACCGGGTACAGGCCGACGTGGTACAGGAAGGCCAGGCTGGCGCACAGGTCGTCCAGGTAGTCGGTCAGGATGGCGCCGCCGACCTTGATGACGGCAAACTTTTGCGACGACACGGACGTGAAGTGCGACAGGTACTGCTGGGCCTCGCGCTTGGACCCGATCGAGCTGAGCGCCTGGATCATCAGGCCGCGCGTGCTGAGGTCCGTCTGGCGGGCGGCGGACGAGGACAGGGCGCGGCGGGCGGTGGAGGAGGAGGAGGAAGAAGCCGTGGTGGTGGTGGTGGTGGCAGACGAGGAGGAAGAGGAGGCCGTCGACGCTGCCGAGATGGCCGAGGAGGACGAGGCCGAGGCGGGCGTGGCCGGGCGGCGGACGGCCGTCGATGCACGGCGGAGGGCGGCACAGGCAGCCCGAGACCGGAGGCCCAGCCGGGCCTGCGCCCGCAGAGCGCCCGATGCAGAGGACAGCATGGTGACCGCCGTCGAAGATTGAGCAAGCAAGGGGGTGACTTCGTAGAGGGGTAGAAAGGTGAGGAAAAGAGAGAAGAAGAGGAAGAGAGGAAGAGAAAAAGGAGAGGAGAAAGAGGAGGAAAGAGAAAAAAAAAAGAGAAAAAACGAGAGAAGGAAGCAGAGCCGGGGGGACGGCCGAACAAAAGAAAAAAAAAAACCGAGCAGTTGAAGAAAACGCTGTAGGTGGTGTGGAGGAGGGGCAGAAAATCCAGTCATACGGGGTAGCAAAAAAACTAGCGTCTTGGGCGAGAGACGGAGCACCGATTTCGCCGTGGAGATTGTCACGTGCGAGCGATCACCGAGAGGAGGGCCGACGGCCAGGAAGATCAGATCACCAGAGCACCAGAGCACCAGAAGAATTAAGAATGAAACGCCTTCAACCATCATACATACAGGATCCCGTCGTCGACAGCGGGTGGTGGCAGCCTGGTCGGCGCACAGGACGAGACAAACAACACAAGGAACAAAAAAGCAGAAACCCGAGGACCAAGAAACAGACATAGCCAAAGCAGAACGCAAGAACAGGAGAGCGCGAGCCGGCCGCACGCCGAGGGGTGCGCGCGGCGCAGGGAATCGTGAGGTTGGCCGGTGGCCGGGGAGGTCAGGAGGCCGGGACGTGAGCCGGGACGTGATGAGACGTAAGGCCGGACGTGAGCCGAGACGTGACGGGACGCAAGGCCGGACGTCAGCCGAGACGTGAGACGTCCTTAGTGTTTGGTGGCAACGACTGTTGGTTAGCAGGAGAACGACAGTTGAAATGCTGCCAGGGCAAAGAACCCACCTGCTGGCACGACAATGACAATGATCAGAATGACAATGCCGGCAATCAGGCACATGCGCATCTTCATGTCCTTCCACCACATCTGCTTGCGCACGCGGTTGGCGCCGCGGCGGAAGCCCTGTGCCGACTCGGCCAGGTTGTCCGTCTTGTCTTGCAGGGCGTCGAGCCGCTCGCCGCGCTGGGAGACCTTGTTGATGTTGTCGCGCATGACGCCGACGGTGTCGTCGATTTGCTGGGTGGTTAGCGGGTGTGATTGGTGTGAAGGACTTGTCTGTCTTTTGTCCTATTCATCCATGACAGTGCTGGACGATGCGATGCGATGCACAATCATCGTGGCTTCTGCTGCCAACGAACAGGAAACACAACAAACAACACAACAAACAAAAAAACAAAAACCTACCGCCTGCAGAGCCTGTGTCCGCGACGAGCTCCCGCCCGTGGCCTGCGAGGCCGGCGCGGCCTGGCCGGCCGGGATGTACGGGTCGTACGGAGCCTCAGGCATGGTGACGAAGGGGGTTGAAGAAGGTGAGGATCGAAGAAGGCGAAGCGATGAAAAAAGCTGAGCGATGAAAATGCTGCGACGAAAACGGCCTCGAAAAGCGAAACACACGAAACGATGCGAAAGCGCCGATGCGGAATGCGGGTGTGGTGATGCGACCGATGCGGAAGAGAGAGAAAAAAAGACAACTGTTCTGCGAGAGAGAGAGAAAGAGGAAAAGAAGAAGAAAGGAGCGGATGGATCGGTCGATGGAGCGACGCGCGAGCCCAGGCGGGATTTCGGGGGGGGCTGTGGTGGGCTGGGGGGCGGCGGCGGGCGCTGGGCGGCGGGCTGGGCGCTGGAAAGAACAGGCTGGAACGAGCGGGCTAGCGCTGTGGCGGCGCAGGCAACGGCCATTCCAGATACAGTACTCGTAGGTTTACAGGCACTCTCACCTGACTCGCTCACAGGCACTCGCACCTCACCCCTCACAGGCACTCTCACCTCACTCCTACAGGCACTCTCACTCGCACCCTCAGTCTCTCCGACTGAAACCATCTTGCAACAAAAGAGACGTGTTTCGTCGCGCGTTGCTTGGCGGTTGTGCTGCTCAGGGGCAAGTACCTGGTACCTGTGTCGCCTCAGAATTTGATCGAAATTGCGGGTACCGTTACTATCTATAGATACGAGCCTCGTTCAGGCGTCACAGGCGTCACAGGCGTCACAGGCTGCGTTGCTGGCTGCCACAGGCTGCGTTGCTGGCTGTCACAGGCTGCCGCTGCTGGCTGCCTGCCGTCCCGGCTCCCTCACAGCCTCCCTCACAGCCTCACAGACCTTCGTCCGCCGGCAACGACGCCGCCGGCAGGCCCGTATCCGCCTGTGCTGCTGCTCCCTGGCCCGCCGCCGCCGCCGCCGCTCCCTGGCCCGCCGCCGCCGCCGCCGCCGCCCCCCGCTTCCGCAGCACGTTCTCGATAAAGGCCTCGCCCGCCTTGTACGACGACCGCACCAGCGGCCCGCTCGCGCTGTACAGGAAGCCCATGTCCAGCGCGCGCCGCCGCCACAGCTCAAACTCGTCGGGCGACACGTAGCGCTCGACCTTGAGGTGCCGCTTCGTCGGCCGCATGTACTGGCCAAACGTCACGACGTCGACGCGCGCCCGCCGCAGCGCCCGCAGCGTCGCCCACAGCTCGTCGTCCTGCTCGCCCAGCCCGAGCATGATGCTCGACTTGGTGATCAGCTCGGCCCGCACCGCCTTGGCGTGCTCCAGCACGCGCAGGCTCTGCTGGAACGTCGCCCGCCGGTCGCGCACGTACGGCGTCAGGCCCTCGGTCGTCTCGACGTTGTGCGCGTACACGTCCAGCCCGCTCGCGGCCACGACGCCCGCCGCGGCCAGGTCGCCGCGGAAGTCGCCCGTCAGCGCCTCCACCAGCAGCGTCGGCTTCTTGTGCTTGATGCGCCGGATCGTCTCGGCAAAGTGCCGCGCCCCGCCGTCCGCCAGGTCGTCGCGGTCCACGCTCGTCAGCACCACGTACCCCAGCCCCCACCGCGCCAGCGCCTCTGCCGTGTTCTCCGGCTCGTGCGGGTCCAGCGGCGGCGGCCGCCGGCTCGTCTTGACGCTGCAGAACCGGCACCCCCGCGTGCACGTGTCGCCCATCAGCATGATCGTCGCCGTCGCCGCCGCCCGCGACGACCCGCCCCAGCACTCGCTCAGGTTCGGACACCGCGCCTCCTCGCACACCGTGTGCAGGTTCAGCCCCCGCAGGTCCGCCTTGATCTTGCGCAGGCTCTCGCTCTCGCCGGGGCTCGGGATCGCCGTCTTCAGCCACGGCGGCAGCCGCGTCAGCGTCTTCTTGCGGCCCGCCGGCCCAACCTGCACCGTCTGCAGCTCGTACGCCTCCGTCGCCGTCAGCATCGGCGCCTCGCCCCCGCCCACAAACGCCGAGAACGGCGCCACCGTCGTGTCCTTGAAGTAGGTTGGCCGCGGGCGCTTGGTGCTGGCGTTCGTCGTGCTGCTCCCGGCGGACGTGCTGCTCCCGGCAGACGTGCTGCTGTCGGCTGTCGCGCTCACGTCCGTCTCTGTTGCAAACGCTCGTCGATTCGGGGTTGTTGTTGTCGTCGTCGTCGTCGTCGTCGTCGTCGAGGGCATCGCTGCCCGGTACAGCGACCGCCGCAGCGGCGTGCTGAGCCGAACAGATGCCATGGCGTGTGTGCAGAGTCGCTTGCTCGAAAACGGTAGACGAGAATGAACGACGACGGCCGACGGCGATGAATTTGTCAGAGCGAACCCGAACCCGAACCCAACAAAAAATCCCACTGTCGCCCCTTATCGCCCGCTGGTACCCGGGGCGCGCTAGTGCGCCGCTAACCAGCCCGAATGGGTCACGTGACTGCACTCCGCGATATTTTCTCGAGCTTCACGGTTTTGCCATTCGAAGCTGCTGCTCGCTTCTGTCCACCCCTCCACCTCACCACGCAACCATGTCCGTGCTCAAGGGGCTCAGCGCCCTCAATGGCTTCCGGTCCAAGAAGCTGGACATTGCCGGCCACGTCAACATCCGCGTGCTGCGCGACCACGCCAAGCGCAAGGTATTTGCCGAGTACGAAGCAGAGAGGTTCGTTCCGTTGGTCCAAGTCAGGTGTCCGCTTGCTTTTGCAACCCCTCTAACATCCCCCAGACAAGCCCTCCGCTACATCATCCGCAACACGACGCTGCCGCCGCGCGTGCGCGCCGAGGCCCAGCTGCAGCTGACGCAGATGCCCGGCTACTCGCGGCCGACGCTGATCAGCAACCGGTGCATCATGAGCGGCCGCGGCCGGGCCGTGCTGCGCGATTTCAAAATGTCCAAGGTGCGTGTTGGGTGTTGTGGAGGTGTAGACGACGCTGACCGCTGACCGTGCAGTTCAACTTCCGTCTGCAGGCGCTGGCAGGGAACCTGCCGGGTGTGCGGAAAGCCAGCTGGTAGACGCAGCATGGAGCAGCACAGACGCGAGCAGGATGTACGATAGCTTGGATGTGGTCGTGGGCACTGAGTACCGACTTCATATCTGGTGCATGGTGCATGGTGCATCTGTCATCTGAGTGCCAGAGTGCCGTTAGTCGCACCAAGACGCCGACGAGCATGCAGGCCAGATAACGAGAGTAGAAATGCCAAAGATATGACAATACTATGAACGTGTGTGTTTTGTTGTTTGGTGTGGTTTTAAGTTGATGTAGTGTCGAAAATACATATAAACTGCATATATAAACTGCATATATAACTGCAAAACTTTAATCCTACAACACAAGTCAACATAAGTACAAAAGTCAACCAGAAGAAACAATCCATCATAAACACAGAACATAAACAAATATAAACAAATATAAACAAATATAAACACTGCTCGACAGAACTCGTACGCCGCTGTGGTTGGCGACGAGGCTGAGTACATGTACGAAAAAGAATTGCGGGGCTGATACAAAAAAAAAAAAAAAAAAAAACCATCAACTTACAAGCAGTCAACATTCAAAGCACATTCTCTACCTCGAGACGACCATTCACACTCTCTCTTCACACACACACTCTCTCTCACACACACACTCTCTCACACACCCACCCACACCCATGGGCAAATCCCGCCGCAACCGCGCCGGCTCGGTGCGCGCCAACCCCCTGGCCGCCCCCCCCAAGCCGGTCAAGCCGCCGGCCGACCCGGCGCTGGCGGCGCTGCGCGAGACGGCCGTGCTGCCGGTGGTGCGCGACCTGCGCAGCGCGGACCCGGCCAAGCGCACGGCGGCGGCGGGCGCGATTGCCAGCGTGGTGGCGCACGACGACGCGGCCGGGCGCGTGCGCAAGCTGCTGCTGCGCGAGCAGGTCGTGCACGTCGTCCTGACCGAGACGCTGACGGACGCGCGCATCGAGAGCCGCGCCGCCGGCTGGGCCGTGCTCGTCGTGCTGGCGCTGCACGAGGAGGCCGACTTTTGCGTGCACCTGTACCGCTGCGACGTGCTGACGCCGGCGGCGCGGGCGCTCGAGGAGGTCACCACCGCTGGCCTCCTCCTGTCGGCTTCGGGACCGCCCAAAAACGAAGCCCGCTTCGCCTGGACCGTCGCCACGGCCGTGCTCGACCTCGTCGGCCAGCTGGCCGCCGCCCGCGACGAGATCCTCGACGCCGTGCTGGCCAACGAGGCCATCGGCCGCGGGTTTGCCGCCCTGGCCACGGGCCTCGTGCCGGGCCGCGCGACGAGCGCGACGAGCGCGACGAGCGAGACGCCCGCCGCCATCCCCCCGCCTGTGCAGTGGGCCGCGCTCACCGGCCTGGGCCGCCTGCTGCTGGGCGACGACCGGCCGGCGGCCGAGCGCAAGCCGCAGGTGGCCCTGGCCACGGCGCTGGTGGAGGACGGCGCCGTGTACGGGGAGCTCGGCAGACTGGCCGCGGGCGACGGCGCGCTGGCCGTGGCGGCCGCGTCGCTGCTGCAGGCCGTCTTTGCCGCGCTCGAGTGGTTCGACGCGAGCCCCGGGCCGGCCGGCGAGTCGGACGCGGTGCTCGTGCCCACGCTGGCCGGCGCGCTGAAGCGGGCGCTGCAGGACAAGACCCCCCCGGCAGACGCAGGCGCAGACGACGCCGGAACGGCCCAGGACCAGGCGGACCAGGTGTGCAGCCTGGCGCTGCAGACGCTGGCGACGATGGGCACGACGCTGAGCCGGTCGCTGGAAAAGGGCAACGCGGCCGAGGCGGTGTGGGACGGCATCCAGGACGACGACGGCAATGCGCTGACGATGGACGGGGAGGAGGAGGACGACGACGATGACGAAGACGAAGACGAAGACCGGGACATGGCGGACGCGGCGCCACGGAAAGCGGCCAATGGCGACGGCGGGATGGACATTGACATGGAGGAGGATGGTGACGACGGCGACGACGACGACGACGACGACGACGGCATGGTCGACATGGACCGGGACATGGAGGAGGTGACGGGCGCGGACGACGACGCCGGCGACGACAAGACACGCGGCCTCGACGACATGGCGACGCTGCAGGCGCTGCTGACGGTGGCGCTGCCGCAGACGATCGAGTGGGTGGAGGCACGCAGCGTGAGGAAGACGACGCCCGACGGCGAGACGGACCCGCTGCTGCTCGAGGGCCTGGCCGTGCTCAACAACTGCGCGTGGACGCTGTCGTGCCTGGACGCGGACGACGCCGGCAACGAGGCGCTGCTGCGGGCGTGGGCGCCGGTGGCGGAGGCGATCTGGCGGCGGGTGGTGCAGCCGTTGCTGGGGGTGGTCGTCGAGAAGAAGGAGACGATTATGCATGACACCGCCGGCCCCGTCGCCGGGCTGGCGTGGGCCGTGGCCCGGGTCCTGCGCGGCGCGACGCCGGTCGACGACGCCACGCTGGACGGGCTGATGGCGCTGCACCAGCGGGCGAGAGAGATGGACACCAGCGACAGCGACGACGACGACCCCCTGCAGGGCCTCGCCGTCAAGTGCCTCGGCGTGCTCGGGCAGCTGGCGCTCGGCCCGGCGGCGCCGCTGGAGCGCAACCGCGCCGTCGGCCGCTACCTGGTCGGGCTCGTGGCCGCGGTGCCGGCGACGCCCGCGCACGAGGCCGTCGAGGCGCTGGACCAGCTGTTCGACCTGTACGGCGACGAGACGGCGGCGTGCGACGGCGCCGTCTTCTGGGCCGACGGCCTGCTGGCGCCGCTGGAGGCTGCCGCCGCGCCGGTCAAGGCCATGGCCAAGACGGTCGACAAGCGCTCGCACGGCGAGCTGCGGGCGCGGGCGGACGAGGCCGTGCTGAACCTGCGGCGGTTCCTGCAGTACAAGAAGAAGCATGCGCCGTAGGGGTGGAGGAGGAAAAGGAGGAAAAGGAAAAGGAAAGGAAAAAGGTCAAATAATGAAACAGTTAGATACGCCGACGTCCAACAACTCCTGCTCGTACTGCGCCGTAAAAGCAAGAAAACAAGAACCGGGAGAAGGAGGGGGAAAGAAAAAAGAAAAAAAGAAAAGAGAAACAAAAGAAAAGAAAAAAAAAAAAAAAAGAAAAGAAAAAAAAAAGAGAGAAAAAAACAGAGAAAACAGAGAAAACAGAATCCGACTACCCTCACCTCCCCCCCTCACCCGATCGGCTTCAGCTTCTTCTTCTTCTTGGCTCCTCCCTCCCCGCCCCCCTTGCTGCCCTTCCCCGAGAACTTGCGCCAGCTGTCGATCCGCTGGTCGCGCGTCGCCTCCCAGTCCTGGTCGTGCTGGCGCTTGCGCTTGCGCGCCTCCAGCTCGGCCTCCTCCTGCTCGCGCGCGCGGCCCTCCTCGCGCATCTGCGCCTGCAGCTGCCGCCGCCGCCGCGCCTCGTTGTCGAGCAGCACGTACTTGGCCTTGTCGGCCCACTCGCGCCGGAACGCCTCCGTCTGCAGCTCCGGGCTGTCGGGCGTCCACTTGTGCTCGCGCAGCAGCAGCGCCCGCGCGTCGGCAATCGCCTCGTCCAGCCGCGCCCGGTGCTTCTCGTCCATCAGCTCCATCTGCGCCTTCTTGAGCCGGTCAAAGGCCTCGGGCGCGCGTGCGTTGCGCGTCTTGTCGGGGTGGATCAGCAGCGACTTCTTGCGGTACGTCAGCTTAATGTCCGATTCGGGCACGCCGGGCTGCAGCCCGAGGACGGCGTAGCTGTGGGTTAGCGACACAGGAAGAAAGAAGAGGGAGAAAAGGAGCACCTACGCATCCAGCCGGAACGCCCCCAGGATGCGCTCAATCTCGGCATCCTTGACGGCTTCCTTGTTCTCCGACTCGAGAATGTCGAGGACGTCGCGGTCGTCGCCGCTGTCTTTGTCGGCCATGGTGAGGATCAGAAGGGGGCCAGAAGACAAAGGAAACCATGGAAGAAGAGAGCAAACGAGCCATCGCGAAGATGTCGGCGTCAAATGGTGGGGAGACATGCAAGTATCCGAGCGCATATGCAACTATCCAAGTGTGCCGATAAGACGATAAGAAACGGCAGAAAAAGGCGGTCATAAAAATCCAAACAGGAAGGAAGTGCAGCAAAACTGCACAATTTCTTTTCTCTCCATCTCTCACACACACACACTCTCTCTCTCCCACTCCCTCCCTCACACACCACCATGTCGAAACGACTGGCGTCTCCGACGCCGTCGGAGAACGAGATGGACATTCTCGGCGACCTGGTCCCCGACGACGATGCGTTCCGCAGCGACGACGACGGCCTGCCCAAGAAGAAGCGCCAGAAGCGTGCCAAGGCCAGCCTGGCCGTCGACGAGGCCGACCTGGACCTGGGCGCCATCCTGGACGGCGGCGCCATGGCACACGAGGCGCGCAAGACGCTGACCAACGGCCTGACCGCCGCCGAGAACGACGCGGCCGACGAGGAGGCCGACGAGGCGTACATTGCGCTGCAGCAGGCGGCGGCCTTTCGCAAGGCAGGAGGAAAGGGTGATACGGGGACCAAAGGGGGAGGCTTCCAGGCGATGGGTGCGTTTTCTTTCCTTTTGGGTCTTTGCTTTTCTCTCTTCGTTGTCACTAACCCCCCCAGGCCTCAACCCCCAACTGCTGCGCGCCATCAAGCGCAAGGGCTTCTCCGGCCCGACGCCGATCCAGCGCAAGACGATCCCGCTGATCCTGAGCCGCCGCGACGTCGTCGGCATGGCGCGCACGGGCAGCGGCAAGACGGCCGCGTTTGTCATCCCCATGGTGCAGCGGCTGCGGGCGCACAGCGTGCGCGTGGGCGCGCGCGCGCTGGTGCTGTCGCCGTCGCGCGAGCTGGCGCTGCAGACGCTCAAGGTCGTGCGCGAGCTGGGCCACGGCACGGACCTGCGCACCGTGCTGCTCGTCGGCGGCGACAGCCTCGAGGAGCAGTTCGGCCTGCTGGCGTCGAACCCGGACATTGTCATTGCCACGCCGGGCCGGTTCCTGCACCTCAAGGTCGAGATGGGCCTCGACCTGGGCTCGATCCGCTACGTCGTCTTTGACGAGGCCGACCGGCTGTTCGAGATGGGCTTCGCCGCGCAGCTGACCGAGATCCTGCACGCATTGCCGCCGTCGCGGCAGACGCTGCTCTTCTCGGCCACGCTGCCGTCGTCGCTCGTCGAGTTTGCGCGCGCCGGCCTGCAGGACCCGAGCCTGGTGCGGCTGGACGTCGAGACCAAGATCTCGCCGGACCTGCAGAGCGCCTTCTTCAGCGTCAAGGGGGCCGAGAAGGAGGGCGCGCTGCTGCACATTCTGCACGACGTGATCAAGGTGCCGCTGGGGGCGCCCGAGGGGGCGGAGGGGGCGGAGGATGCGGCCAACGACGACGACGACGACGACGACGACGACAAAAAGAAGAAGAAGAAGAAGAAGAAGAGCAAGACCGACACCAAGACGCGCGACACGCCCACCAAGTATTCGACGATTGTGTTTGCGGCGACCAAGCACCACGTGGAGTACCTGGCGGCGCTGCTGCGGGAGGCCGGGTTCGCGGTGTCGTTTGTGTACGGGTCGCTGGACCAGACGGCGCGCAAGATCCAGATCGAGACGTTCCGGCGCGGGCGCAGCCACGTGCTGGTGGTGACGGACCTGGCGGCGCGCGGGCTGGACATCCCGGTGCTGGCCAACGTGGTCAACTACGACTTCCCGGCGCAGGCCAAGGTGTTTGTGCACCGGGTCGGGCGCACGGCGCGCGCGGGGCAGACGGGGTGGGCGTACAGCCTGGTGCAGGACGCGGACGCGCCGTACCTGGTGGACCTGCAGCTGTTTCTGGGGCGGCGGCTGGTGGTGGGCCGGGACGACGAGACAGAGACGGCGGGCAAGGTGGACTACCGGCGCGACGTGGTGGTGGGGGCGCTGGGGCGGGCGGCGGTGGAGCGGCACACGGAATGGGTCAACACGCTGCTGGCGGACGTGGCGGACGTGGAGGCGCTGCGGGCGGTGGCGGCCAAGGCGCAGAAGCAGTACTTCCGGACGCGGCTGTCGGCGTCGAGCCAGAGCGCGCGGCGGGCGCGGGCGCTGGTGGGCCACGCGGCGTGGGGGCAGCTGCACCGGCTGTTTGCGGAGGCGGCGGCGGACCAGAGCCGGGCGGACCTGCTGGCCAAGATTACGGGGTACAAGCCGCAGGAGTCGATTTTCGAGGTGGCGCTGGCGGGCAAGCGGACGGCCAAGAGCGACGCGGCGGAGATTATGCGGACGATGCGGCGGCGGGCGGGGCCGCGGCGGCGGACGGCGGACTCGGACCTGTTGAAGATGGTGGGGGGGCGGGCCAGGGACGGCAAGGGAGACGGTGGCGAGGAGGGTGAAGAGGAGGAGGAGGAGGACGGGGAAGATCACGACGAAGACGAGGAGAACGACGACGACGACGACGACGACGACGTGGGTGCTGTGGTGCGGCCGATGGAGTCCAACGATGCAGACTGGACGGACGAGGAGGAGAACGACGAGGACGACGACGACGACGACGAGACGACGACCGCAAAGGCCAAGAAGGCCAACTCGTGGGTGGACGAGTCGGTGTTCATGACGTACACGCCGCGGACGGGCGGCGACATGGAGGCGCGGGCGGCAGAGGCGCGCGGGTACGGGGTGCACCACCGGCAGGAGGACGACGCGGACGGGGCGGTGGCGAGCTTTGCGGCGGCGGCGCGGGACGCGACGATGGACCTGACCAACGACGAGACGGCCAAGGCGTTTGGGGTGCCGACGCGCAGCAAGCTGCGGTGGGACAAGAAGCTGGGCAAGTACGTGGCGCGGGCCAACGACGAGGACGGCAGCCGCGGCGGCGGGCGGCTGGTGCGCGGCGAGAGCGGCGTCAAGATTGCGGCGTCGTTCCAGAGCGGGCGCTTTGAGCGGTGGCGGCGCACGCACCGGCTGGGGGCGCTGCCGCAGGTGGGCGAGACGGAGCGCAAGCTGACGGTGGCCAAGGACCTGGCCGACAAGCCGGACCCCCTGCGCCACCGCGGGCAGTGGCACCGCAAGGAGACGGCGCCCAAGGACGCGGACAAGTTCCGCGACGACTACGCGGTGCGCAAGAAGCGCGTGGCCGAGGCGCAGGAGAAGCGCATCGGGCGGTTCCGCGACGGGGCGGGCAGCCGCAGCGAGCTCAAGGACGCGGCGGACATCCGCAAGGCGCGGGCGGAGGCGGAGCAGAAGCGGCTGAAGAACGCGCGGGGGGGTGGTGGTGGTGGTGGTGGCCGGGGTGGTGGCCGGGGCGGTGCCGGAGGGGGCGGACGGGGTGCCCGGGCCGGTGGTGGTGGTGGTGGTCGGGGAGGCGGTGGCCGGGGTGGTGGCCGGGGAGGCCGGGGTGGTGGCCGAGGCGGCCGTGGCCGTGGCCGGTGAGTCTGTAGGAAGAGTGTATATAGGACAAGAGTGTATATGCTTCAGGGCCTGAATACAGTGACGACAGGGAGTGTGAGCAGCCTTTCAGTGGAGTGTGGTAGCTACAGTGTAACTCTACAGCGTGGACAGCTGTTAGGGGACGGTTAGGGGACTGCAGCGTACTACAGCGTGGACAGCTGCTAGTGGACGGTTAGGACTGCAGCGTAGTGCTGTGCATCGTAGCGCTCTACAGCGTATGGCTCGCTACAACTACAGCGCACCGAATCTCCAGCTCATGCACGTGACTTAAGACGCCCTTCCTCGGTCTGCACCACACCACACCACACACAGCACCACACCACACCCCAATCGACGACGCCATGCCCACCTACCTCTGCCACGGCTTCCGCTGGCACCGCCCGCTCGTCCGCATGTACGTCGCCGCGCACCGCGTCGAGGACGCCGCGCCCGACTGGCTGGCGCGCCCGGGCGCCGGCGCGGCCCTGGCGGCCGACCTGCGCGGCGTCTTTGGCTTTCTGGGGCCGGAGCACGCGCCGCTGTTTGTCGAGGAGCACGCGCATGCGGACGCGGCGGCGAGCCGGCCGTGGGCGTACGTGGCGGACGCGGTGGTGTGTGTCGGGGGGGAAGAGACCGAGCCCGGGACGGGGCCGGAGTTTGCGGGCCGCATCGAGAGCCGGGCGGTGGCGGTGGCGGACGTGCTGGCGGCGTACGACGCGCGGCTGGCGGCGCAGCGGACGGCGTGGGAGCGGCGGCGCAAGGGCCGGAAGGAGGACGCGGAGGCGATGGTGCTGCCGCCCATGCTGGGCCCGCGGGCCGACGAGGGCCCGACGACGGCGCCGGCGCTGACGCCGGCGGCGATGACACAGGTGATTGCGGCGACGCTGCGGCCGGGCGGCGTGGCGGGGGACGGGCGCGGGGGCTGGCTGGAGCAGCTGCGCGACCACCTGCAGCCGGGGGAGGCGATCCGGTGGTGGGTGGTGGTGAACGAGGGGAGGGACGGCGATGATGACGACGAGGAAGACGGTGATGACGATGACGGAGAGGAAGACGACGACGCCGACGACGACGACGACGACGACGACGACCCCCGACAGCAGGCCCGGTGGCAGCTCCGGCGTACGCTGGGCGACCCCGACGCGGAGTCCGGCACAGACACCGACGGCGACGCGTCGACACCGCCGACACGGCCACGGCCACGGCCTCACGACCAGCCTCTGCCACCACTTCCCATGCCACCGCTGCCGCCACTCCCACCCCCGGACAACCCCGACGGCCACCCCCTCCGCCACCGCAAGTCGCTCGACCTGCGCGCCGCCCGCCTGCGCCGGCTGTTTGCCCGCAAGGAGCGCTGAGATGAGATGAGCAAGCATGAGATGAGCAAGCATGAGCTGAGATGAGCTGAGATGAGCTGAGATGAGCTGAGCTGAGATGAGATGAGCTGAGCTGAACTCAGATGAAATGAACTGAGCATGAATTCTAGCCAATATACGGAATACGGAATGCCTCGTCTGTTCACCGCCGCGGCAGCGTGCTCTGCCCCGGGCCGTGCGGGCGCTGCGTGCTGCCGCCGCCCCGCGCGCTCGCCGCCTCGCTGTCGTCGCCCGAGTCGGCCCAGTCGTGCTCGCTCCACGTCACGCTGTCCTGCCGGCGCGAGGACGTGGTCTCGTTGTCCGAGGGGTGATCCCGGACATCGGCCCGGTCGCCGGCCCGCACCTCGCCCTCCCCCTCGGCCTCCCCGTCCTCCGTCGCCGAGTCCCCGTCCGTCGTGCCGTCCTCGCCGACCGCGCCAGCCTCGTCCGCCGCTCCGTCGGCCTGGCCGTCCGCCGGCACATCGGCCCCCGCCACCTCCCCCCCGTGCCGGTCCGGCCCCTCGTCCAGCGGCCGCGCCCGCTCCCCCCCGCCCTCGGCCGCGTCCGGCTGCCGCGCCGCCGCCGCGTCGCTAAAGTGCGCGTCCACCATGTGCTTGACGACGGGCCAGCCAAAGGCGTTGGCAAACGTGCGCCGCACCACCATGTTGTTGTGCGCGTCCGGCTCCAGCTTGACCAGCACCTTGCGCCACGACATGCCGCGGTGGTACGCCCGCGCAATCTTCTCCTCGACCTTGATGCTGGTCGTGTCGGGCACGTCGGGCGTCTCCGAGCGGCCGTCTGCCCCCGGCGACCGCGCCCGCGAAAACGAGATGCGCGCCCGCGGCAGCCCCTTGCCGTCGTCGCCCGCCGGCGCCGTCGCCGCCTTCTTCGCCGGCAGCGGCGGGATGTCGCTCGGGTGGTACACGCGGTCGTGGAAGATGGTGCGCGGCCGCTTGGCCGGGTCCAGCAGAAACTCGACCGACGGCAGCTTCGGGTTGATGATGTCCGTCGCCGACTCGAAGAACGTCGTCCGGGGGGGGGCCGACACCGCGTCGGCCGCCGACGTCGGCGTCGGCGTCGGCGTCTCTGCTCCCTTGCTTTCTGCCTCCTTCTTCCCCCCCGGCAGGGCCGGAACGTCTGGCGCGCCCACCCCCGACCACGCCGCCTCGCTCCGCAGCGTCTGGCTCCGCTGGTAGATCTTGTTCTGCTTGCCGTGCGGCGCCGGCGACGGGGCCGGCGATGTCGGGGCCGGCGCCGGCGACGACGCCCGCTCGCCGCCACTGCCGTCGCCCTCGCTCTTGAACAGGCTGCTGAAGAAGCTCGTGATCGGGTTCGCGTTGTTCGTCGTCCCCGTCGCCAGCTGGTTCGCCGCCGCCGTCTCCGTGCCCGCCGTGTTGGTCGTCGCCCGGTCCTGTGCTCGGTTTCCCTGGCCTCCGGCCTCGTGCTCCCGGTCCCCCCGGCCCCCCCGGTCCGCCCGGTCCGCCCGCAGCGAACTCCGCACCAGCTGCAGACTCTGCCGCCCGTCCTCCTGCGTGGCGTTGCTCGGCGGCTGCGGCACCTCGGCCGGCTCGTCATTGTCGCCGCCCTCGTCGTCGTCTTCCTCGTCTTGCCCCTCGCCCTCGCCCTCGCCCTCCTTCCCCCAGCCCTCCCGCTTCGTCACGTTCGCCCCGACCAGTTCCGCCCAGCCAAAGCCCACGACCGTCTCGACCAGCCCGGCCTCGCGCCGCGCCTTTTCCACCCGCCCCAGCCCCTGCCAGTCCAGGAACAGCAGACAGCTCGTCCGCAGCGGCACGATCCCGTCGTTGACCACGTTCGAGTACACCGTGCGGTTGCGGAACCGCCGCAGCGCCGTGTGCGCCGGGCCCGTCGGCAGGATCCGCAGCAGCGGCTTCGACTCGGGCTGCGGCGCGCCCAGCTTCTTCTGGGCGTCGCCCAGGTTGCCGACCAGCGCGCCCCAGCCGCTGCGCGCCAGCGTCGGCGCCCGCCACGTCAGCCCCAGGTCCTGGCCCGTGCGGCCGACCAGGCCAAAGTCCAGCGCAAACTTGACGTACAGCGGGTTCTCGTGGTTCAGGCCCAGGAACGGCGACGCCATCGCGATGAAGTTGATCGGCTCGATGCGCTGGAAAAAGCTCGGCGAGTGCTTCTGGATGTACGCCACCGCGTACGTCTGCACCAGCCCGCCCAGCGAGTGCGCCACAAAGCTGATCTTGGTGTAGCGGTACGGCCGCTCCGCCGCCGCCGCCTCCGCGTCCGCCGCCGTCCCGTGCCGCGCCGCCGCCACCCCGTCCACGCCCACGCCGCCGCCCTTGCCCGACGGCAGGAACGGCTGGTCCGGGTACGTCGTCGCCAGCACGTACCGCGCCAGCCGCTTGCCCAGGTACTTAATCCCGCGCTCCGTGCGCGTCGCGTTGCCGGCGTACCCGCGCACCAGCACCTCTTCGTCGTCGTCGTCGTCATCCTCCTCATCCACCGACCGGCCTTCCCGCTGCAGCCGCGCCCGCCGGTCAATCTTGGCCTGCCGCGCCGCCGCGTCAATCTGCTCCTTGATGTACAGCATGTCGCCGCCCAGGTTGCTGTGCAGCCCGTGCGTCAGCACCACCAGGTGGATCTTCTTTTGCTTCCGCGGGGCCGGCGGCAGCGCCGACACCGCCGACACCGCCGGCGCCACCGCCACCGCCTTGCCGCTCCCGCCCACGCTCGGCGGCGCCCACCCCGGCAGCTGCGGCTTGTTCCACAGCGCCGCCGTGTCCTCCACCCGCAGCCGCACCGCCCGCGAGAACACGCCCTTGGGCTGGTCGGGGTGCCGCCCGTCGCGGCCCCGCTGGTAGTCGCTGACGCGCCCGGGCTGCAGCACCTGCGCGCTGGCGTTTGTGCGGCTGGCCTTGCCCCGGCCTTTGGTCTCGCCATCGCCGCTGTGCTCGCTGCTGCCACCGCCGCCGCCGCTGCCGTCGCCGCCACCACCACCACCACCACCGCCGCCACTGCTCCCGCCGCCCCCCAGCAGCACCGGGATGCCCAGCCCGCCGCCGACGCCCTCGAGCGACTGCGGGTCGCGCGCCAGCAGCACCTCGTAGTGCACGGCCGCCGACGTCGAGAAGATCACCTGGCTGCAGACGTTGATGACCCACGTGGCCGACGGCGGCCCGCCGTCGGCGGCCTCGTCGGCGGTCTCGCCGCCGCCGGCGCCGCCCCGCAGCGTCTCGGGCACGACCAGCCGGCACGTCCACGAGCCGCCGGCCTTGAGCATGGGCTCGAACTCGGGCACGCCGTAGCGCCGCGGGTGGGCGAAGCGCGTGTTGGGGTCAAAGTGCGCGGGCGCCGCGTCCACGTACAGCGTGTACGGCCCGTGCACGAACGCGGCGCGCAGCGCGCTGCTGGACGTGTTGCGGATGCGCAGGTACAGGTGCGTGGCGCCGGGCAGGATGCGGTCGTGCGCGGGCGTGTACGACACGGTGTACCGGACCGTGTCGCCGATCTTGACGCTGCCGATCTGGTGGAGCAGCAGCATGCCGGGCGCGACGGGGACCAGCGGCGGCGGCGGCAGCAGGCGGCGGGGGAGCAGGCGGGGGAGCAGGGGGATGCGCAGGACAAAGGCGGGGAGGTGGAAGGGGCGGTAGGGGGGGTGTTGATAGCGAAGTCGAGACGATGAAGCAATTCGAGGTCGAGACACTCGAGGTCGAAACAGACGATGGGGGGGACAGCGAGAAAGCACCGGCAAACAGAGAAAGCGCTGCGAAGGCATCAACTGCGGGTATGTCGTTTCACGGTTCTGGCCGTCGTCGTCGGCCGTGTGCTGTCGGCGTTGCTGTCGGCGTTGCTGTCGTCCGTGCTGTCCTCTCGCTGGATGCTGAGGTCGAAGCGGTGACGCGGTGCTGCAGGAGCTTCGGTGGGGTCACGGGGTCTCGGATCGCCTGGACGCTAGCACTTGCCGCCGGCAGGGCAGGCGCCGTGCCAGGGAAGGCGCGACGGCGACAGGGGCGAAAACAGGTTTGAGAAAATCAAAATACATTTCAAAAATTCAAAGCCTCGTAAAACCATAAAAACCATAAAACCATAAACCATGACATGTGATCCATACATACCGCACCTCAGTACGCCCGCTCCTCCGGCAGCCCCGCGTCCACATACGCCAGCCACGACGGCACCCGCTCCATGATCCCCCGCCCCGGTCCCGCCAGCCCGGCCAGCACGTGCGCCGGCTGCGTCTCGCCCGCTGCCGCTGCCGCCGCCGCCGCCTCCAGGTCCCGCTCCCGCTGCCGCTGCCGCTTCCGGTGCTGCCGCCGCCCCCGGTGCCCGCTGCTGCCGCCGCCGCCGCCGCCGCCGCCGCCTTCAGACATGCGCTGCGCGTGCATCTCCGCCGCGTCCTCGTAGCCCTCGTGGTAGCCCTCATACGCCTCGTCGTCGTACCCCTCGTCGTACCCCTCGTCGTAGGCTTCGTCGTAGCCCTCGTCGTACAGGCCCTCGTACGCCCCGTACATCGGGCCCCCGTGCATCTCCGGGCCGCCGCCGCCGTACGGGTTGCCCGGCGGCATCGCCATCCCCGGCACCATTGGCATCATGGCAAGGCCGCCCATCGGCGGCGGCGGCGGCGGCGGCGGCGGCGGCGGCGGGAACGCGCCCGGCATCGAATGCATCGACGGCATCGGTGGCATCGACGGCATCGGCGGCATGGATGGCATGGTCGGCATCGACTGCATCGACGGCATGTGCGGCAGCGGCGGCACCATGGCCGGCGGCACCGGCGCCATCGCCGCCGCAGCCACGCCCGCGCCGCCCGCCGGCCGCGGCCCGGTGTTGAACCGGTCTGCCAGCCGGCCCGTGTCGTACGTCGCGTGGCCGCCGCTGCGCGCTCGCGCCACGTTGGACGTGTAGTAGTCGCCCCCGGGCGGCGCGCGGTGCGGCGACGGCGGCCGGCGGTAGTGTTGCTGCTGCTGCTGCTGCTGTTGCTGCGGCGGCGGCGGCGGCGGTGGCGGCGGCGGCGCGCCCATGGCCGACAGCGCCGGTGGCGTCAGCGCGGGCGGCGGCGGCGTCGGCGGCTGCGGCACCGCCGGCAGCATCACGTCCGTGGCCGCGTACCGCGGGCGGTAGCCGTCGTCGTCGTCGGCGGCGGCCGTCACGAAACTGCGCCGGCGCCGCGGCGCGGCCCGCCGCGTCACCAGGCTGTCGGCGCCGTCGTCGCCGCCAAGATCGGCCTCGGCCATCCCGACCATCCCGGCCACGCCGACGCCGTCCGCATACGACCGCGCGTCGTGCCGCGCCGTGCTGTCCACCCGGTAGTACGGGCTCTCCGCGTCCTCGTACAGGTGGTCCATCGGCTCGACGCCGCCGCCCTCGAGGCCGCGGAACGCCTGCATGCGCCGCGTCAGGTAGTCCGCGCCGTAGTCGCCACCGCCGCCGCCGTAGTCACCAACGCCACCACCGCCCGTTCGCTGCCGCAGCCGCAACATCTCGTCCTCGTAGCTCCGCGGCCGCATGCGCGCCGGATCGTGCGCTGCATACGACGCCGCCGCTGGCAGGTCCGACCGGCTGCGGCCGAACCGGTCGCTGCGCCCACCACCACCACCACCACCACCCCGCGGCACAAGCCCGTCCATGTCGTCGCCGTCCACGTCAAAGACGGGACACGCGCACTGCTTGTACTTGCCGCCGCAGATCATGCACGACTCGGCGCCGCAGCGGCTGTTGGGTCAGTACTGGACGACGACGCATAGATCAAAAAGCAACTCACCAGATCATCCGGTTCTCGCCCGCCATGCGCTCGACGGGCGCCTTGCACTGGACGCAGCGCTGCCGCCCCGCCGCCCGCACGGCGCTCAGCCGCTGCGCCGCCGCCTCGTCGTAGCGGCACGCATGGGGCGCGTGCCACTTGTTGTGGCAGCGGCCGCAGACGCGCGTGCGGCAGCGGCCGCAGCGCACCACGGGCGCGCCGTCGGCGTCGCGCGGCCACGTGCCCGCCGGCTCCGGCCGGATCCACTCCTGGCAGTGGCGCGACGGACAGTAGATGCGGCGCCCCGTCGCGTGCGCCCGGAACGCGTCGTTCCACGCGCGCTGGAAGCCGGCGTCCAGCAGCGGCGCCGCGTGCTGCGGCGGGATCGCCAGCAGCGAGCAGCACCGCGGCGGCATCTGGTCCGCGTCCGTCAGCGACGCCTGGAACTTGCGCTTCAGGCACCGCGGGCACATGCGGTGGCCGCACGCAAGCTTGGCCGCGTGGGCGGATGCGTCCCCATGGCAGACCACGCAGACCGTCCTGGAGGAGGGGGAGAAACTGGTCAGCCAAGGATTCGCTCGTTCGTCTCCAGTGCCACGTGGGGCCTATTGGGTTTGCACGACAAGCAGTCCCTCCCGGGAACTGGGCGCATCACCCGGAAAAAGCGAGACGCCGTGCACTCCGTGCGTGTGTCGGGACACGGCCCACGCAGTCTGACACGCACAGGCGACCCATAAAGACAGAAGAAGAATACTGGACGCACCGTTTCGGAGACTTTTCCGACGAGCGCATCGGCGAGCTGTACGCTCTGGGCGCCTCAAACAAGGAGGCTGCGCGCCGCGGATGGCCGCCGCCGCCGCCGTACCGTGCGGCCGCCTGCGAGGGCAGCGTTGGCTGGGTCTCTGCGTTCCGCAGCACCAGCGGGTGGCGGCCGTGGTCGTATCCGCCGCGCGCGTACGCGGGCTCCTGCCGGCGGTCGTAGCCAAAGGTCGCCGGCAGCTCCGACGCACAATAGCGGCCGGCGGTTCGTCTGGTGGTGGTCAGTCATACACTCAAGGATTCCGAAAAGAAGAGAACACACTGTGAGGACACCCGCGGGTTGAACGCATTGTCGTCCGGGTCCGGCTGCGGCGGCCGGCTCCTGCTGCGCGCGGCGACCGAGCGCGCCAGGTTGCGGTAGTCGCGCGTCGCCGTCGTGTGGCGCGACGCCGAGCGGTGCCGGCTGGGCCGCGACGGCGCCCGCCGGCGGGACCGGCCGTGCTCATCGTCGTCGTCATCGTCATCGTCGTCGTCGTCGTCGTCTTCGTCGTCGTACTCGCTGTCGTTATCCTCGTCGTCGTCGTCGTCGTCATCGTCGGGTTCCACCTCCGGCACGGCCGGCGCTTCCTCCGGAATCCGGCCGCGCAGCCCCCGGCCCCGCTTGCTGTTGCTGCTGTTGCTGCGCCGGTGCCGCATCGTGCTCTGCCGCGCCCGCAGCGTGCTCTCTTTTCCGTTGTCGTACAGCGTGCTCGTGTCCTGCTCGTCTTCCTCCTCGGGCATGGGACGCGTGACGTGCGTCTCGCCATCGTCCGAGTCCTCGCTAAACGACGACCGGCGCGTCCGCCGCGACTCGGGCGTCGAGCGGCGGTGAGGGTGGTGGCTGTTGTGGTGGTTGTTCCGCGACAGGCGGGATGTGGTCCGCCGGCTGCCCGACGACTTGCCCGACGACTTGACCGACGCCTTGGCCGACTTGGTGGCCGACTTGGTGGACGGCGTCGTAAAGGCCCGCTGGAGCGGCGGGAAGGCCGGAGGGAGGCCCCGGGCAGCCGCTGCCGCGACCGCCGACGTCGGGGTCTGGCGCAGATTGGCCGGCGGCGACGGAAACACCACGGACGCGGCGCGGCGCCCTACGGACGGGCGGTGGCGGCGGCTGCTGCCGGCAGTGGACGGCGGCGCGGCGGTGAAGGTGGAGCGCGCGGTCTTGTGCTGGTCGCTGCGGCGGCGGTGGCGGGGCGGCGTGGCGGCGGTGGCGGCCGGCCGGTGCGGCGACAGCGGGACGGCCGTCCAATCGTGGTAGTCGTGGTAGTCGGGGTAGGCGTTGGTGTTGGTGCCCATGCTGCCCAAGTCGGCCGGGTCGCCGCGGGGGGGCCAGGACGAGGTGTAGGCGTGGTGGTGTTGGGTCTGCCAGGGCATGCCATAGTCTCCCGCGGCCTGAACGTCAAGCTGGGCCATTCGACGCGGCGGACAGCCCTGCTTCACGATGGCATTCGCGGGCCAGGCGAAGCGGGACGTGAGGGGAGGCTGATGTGGAGAGAGAGAGAGGGGAGGGGGGAGGGGGGAGGGCCTAACAATGGTTAAGAGAGACAGGCGAAGAGAGAGAGGCCAAGAGAGAGAGGTGCAGGGAGAAGCAGTCGTCCAAGAAGGGGCTGAACACGCAAGAGCCGGCTTCCCCGTGTCCGCTGATGCAGAGCAGAAACAGCAGACAACAAACAACAGAGGCACAGATCAGAGACAACAACCGGATCAGAATGTGCCCAGCTGATGGGGTCCGTGGGCGGTCTGGTGGGTTGCGATGGGGCTTGGCCGGGCATTGATTGGACCGCAGGCGACGGGGCGCTCCCCAGACGTGCAGGGGGGCAGCAGCGGGCAAGAGGAGAAAGCGAGGGGCAAAGAAGAGGAGAAGAGGGAGGCAACAAGAGGCAACAGGAAGAGGCAGGATAGAAGGAAAGGCAAAGAAAAAAGAAAGAAAAAAACAAAAGACTGGCAAGACGACGTGATCGGCCGTCAGACGCAAACGCGAGGAGAGCCCAAACGACAGAACGGACCGTGCAGGAACACGACGACGGCCGACGGACGGGTTGCCGGTAACAGCCGAAGCGGATTGGCCGTATTTTTCCCAGGGTGTGCCCTTGGCTCCCTGGACGCTGCTCCGTGGCCCGCCAAGGCAAAGGCACGCTGTTGCTGCGGCAGGCGGGCCAAGACACACGCGGTTGGGCAGCAGCGGCAGGATGGGCCACGGCCAGCAAAGCGGTGTCGCGGCGTCGCGGTGTCGCGGCGGCTGGCCAATGAGACGGGAGACGGGGGGGGGGGGGGGGCTCCGCATGCGATTCTGGGCCGATGGACTGACGAGTTTCGAGACGAGCGTGTTTCGTGCTGGGGAGAGAAAGTCGTAGAAAGGTTGCTGTTGGTGGAATGAGAGAAGACAAGGGGAAAAGTACGCAGTCTGGTTTTGCTCACGCGCAGCGACGTCGCTTGGGTGTCTTTGCGGGTGTGTGGCGGCTCGGGGGCCTTCGCTCGCTGTCCGGGGTGTTGAAAACGACACGATGCATCACGAGATTTCCCCTTTCGATGCTCTGTTCCGGGCAAACGCGCGCAGAGGCCAGAATCGGCAGGTGCGTCTACAGTCTATCCTACAGTGCGGCGTCTTCCCGCCGGGGACAGGACCAGAAGGTGCGATCCCGCTCTTTCCGCGCCTTGCTCGTCCCTGCATATGCTCGCCGGACTGTATCTTACCTGAAACGGGGACGTGTTCGTCCTGCTTACCGAAACGGGCGTTGTGCCGCAGCCTCGTGTGACCGGGCGCAAACTGAGATTTTTGTTTTTCCGGGCGGAGCGACGAGGATGGCTGCAAGCTGATACCGCTGTTTTGCAAGGACCGGAATATTTTCCAAACATGCGCCAGAAAAGAAAAAAACAGTATCGTACAGGCTGGGGAGAGTCAAAAGGGAGGATGCAAAAAGAAAGAAAAGCCGAAGATCAGAAGAGGAAAAAAGAAAAGAAAAGAAAACAGAAGCACAAAAGAAGCACAAAAGAAGCACAAATAAAAAACAGACCATGTACCGGTACGCCCAGGTACGGGCTCGCTGCCCCGCGTTTCGGCGTCACGGCCCGCTAGACCGGCGTGCCCCCCCCCCCCCAGCCTAGCGCTGCCTGTCAACTGCCAGACAGTGACGCCACTGGGCCCTTGCTCGCCTGGCACGTAATACGTCCGTCCGTCCGTCCGTCCGTGGCCCCGCCGTCAGCCGTCAGCCGTCCAGGTACGCCCGCCGCCGCTCCTCGGCCTCGCGCACAATCTCCGCCGCCAGCCGCAGGCTCGGCGCCAGCGCCGCGTACCGGCCGATCTCGACCACGACGTCGGCAAAGATCTGGTCGAGCACGGCGCGCTGCGGCACGATGCTGCGCAGGATCGCCGACAGCGCCGGCGACAGCGACGCGCCCATCACCAGCAGCGTCTGGCTGACAATGCTCAGCGCGCCCTGCCACAGGTACGGCATGTGGCCGGCGTGGTGCGCCGTGACGTGCTCGATCTGCCGCACCGACGCCGCCAGGCACGTGTGGCACGCGTCGCGCACCGCCGGGTCCAGCACCGCCGGCTCGTGGTCCAGCACCGCCAGGATGTACGGCCGGTAGATGATGGTGCGGCACGCGAAGAAGCGCAGCCGCAGCACCGTGCGCACCGGGTCGTCGTCGGCGAGGCCCGGGCCGCCGCCAGCGCCGGCGCCGGCTTCAACATTCGGGCCGGCGACCCCCGATGCCGCCGCCGTCGCCGCCGTCGCCGCCGTCGCCGCCGACGACGACGATGGCGTCGCCGCGTCCCACGAAAACTGCAGCGGCCCCGGCAGGCTCTCGTACCACTGCGTCAGCTGGTAGTCGAGCTCGGCCACGACGGGCGCCAGGCTCGCCGTCGACGCCAGCGACTCGCGCGAGTACAGCAGCTGGCTGACGCGGTTGAGCAGGCGCCGCAGCGCAATCTCGGCCAGAAAGTACCACAGGTCGTCGCGGCCAATGGCCGGCGCGCGGTGGGCATGGTGGTGGGGAGCATGCGAATGGTGATGGGCGTGCGGCGCTCCGTCGCCGGCGGCCCCGTGGTGCTCGGAGCCGCCGCCAAGGCTGCGGGTGTCGCCCAGGCTGCAGGCATCGCCGTCGGTCTCGTCGACACCGCCCACACCAGCGCCACCGACAACATCGCCGCCACCGCCTCCGATGCCGCCGCCGTCCTCCTCCTCTGGCTCAAAGCCGCACGGCAGCCCGACGTTCTCCTCAAACTGCACCACGCCCGAGTGCGGCAGGTCCAGCTCGGCCAGCAGGTCGCTCTCAAACAGCAGCGTGTTCCAGTAGATGCGCTCGACCAGCTCGCGCTGTGCCGGCGGCACGCGGCCCGGCGCCATCAGCAGCAGCTGCAGCTTTGTGCTGGTCGTGCACAGCAGGTTCCACGCCTCCAGCGGCCGCACCAGGTAGAACAGGTACGCCGCCGCCAGCAGGTGGCACTGCGCCGCCACCACCGTGTTGGCCGTCATCATGCCGGGAAGCAGCGCCCAGGCGGCCGTAAAGTACTGCAGACCGGGCGGATCCATGTCTGCACCCGCACCCACCACGCCCCCGCCCGCGCCCGCGCCCGCGCTCGCGGCCACGCCGGGCAGCCGCGAGATGCTGCCCCGCAGACTCGCCTGCCCCAGCGCCAGCACCAGCAGCACGACGCAGCTCTCGGCGCCCTCGCGGAAGCCGTTGGACAGCGCGGCGCGGTAGTGCGCGCGCCACGTGTACGGGCTCACGCACGCATACCACACGTTGACGCGCGAGAAGAATGCTGCGCTGTACGCCGCCGTGTTGGCCAGGTCGACGCACGGCGTCTTGGCCAGCGCGTGCAGCGGCGCGCGCGCCATCTCGAGCTGCAGCAGGATCTGCGGGTCGTAGGGCCGGCCGACCAGGTCGCGGATCCGCGGCCACTGCAGCAGGTGCAGCGCGGCGTTGGTGTGCACGCGCGGCATGGTCGAGATGTTGGTCGTCGGCGCCGCGAGGCCGGTCGTCGTGTTGGTGGTGGCGCCGGTGTTGTTGGCGTGGAGGCTCCCGACGCTCGTCCACGTGCCGATGCCCCCGGCCGGAATCACGGACACGTACTGCGCCGCCGCCAGCACGGCCGCCTCTGCCTCGGCTGCCGCCTGGGCTGCCGCCGCAGCCGCCGCGGCCTGCTGCTCCGTCCACAGGCCGCCCGTCACCATGCTGCTGCTGGCCGGCGAGGCGTGTTGGGGTAGATGGCTCTGCATCTGTTGTTGTTGCTGCTGCTGTTGTTGCTGTTGTATCTGCTGCTGCTGCTGGTATAGCAGGCCGCTCGGCCCCAGCCCGACCTGCAGCAGCCCCTCGATGCGGTTGAGCTGCTCCAGGATCAACTTGTCGCCCGCGTCCAGCTTGATGCCCGGCTCGCGGTACACGCAGTCGGCGCCCAGCTCGGTGCAGAGCTTGCACTTGGGCTTTGTGCCATCGCAGCGGCTCTTTCGTGAGCGGCAGACCTCGCACTGGTTTGTTAGTACATTATGAAAAAAAAAAAAAAAAAAGAAAGAAAAGAAAAGAAAAACACCCACCGCTATCGTGGCCCGCCGCCGCGGGTAGTCGACCGCGTCCGTCTCCGTGTTGCGCCGCTTCAGCGGGTTGCTGCTGCTGTCGTCGCTTGCGTCTTTGAAGGCCGCGGCTGCTGCGTCTGCCCGGCCATAGCTGCCGAGGCCGGCCATCGCCGGCGCATCGGTCTCGCCGTCGCCGGCCGTGCCCGTGTGTGCGCCTGTGTGTCCGTTGGTTGCTGCTGCCGCCGGCGCAGCGCTGCGGGCCCGTGTGGCCGGGCCCTGCGGCGACGGCAGGTCTAGCGAGAAGAGGGTGTCGTGAGGGGCAAGCGAAAAGGGCTGCGGCAGCGTGGCCGCCATGGTGGGCGAGAACGAGAAAGCCGGAGAAGTCAGTGGTTGAGGGTGTCGCCGTGGCACTGTTGTGCGGACAGCCCAGGCGCGAGAAACGAAAGAAGAAGACAAGCAGACAAAGAAGAGAAAGAAGAGGAAAAGACGAAAGCAGAGAAAAAAAAAAAAGACGAGGCAAAAGAAATGAAGACTGCGTGGTGAGACGGCCGGCCAGCACGAGACGATGGCCGTGCCAGCCAGAAAGCGGGGGCTAGTGCGCTGGGGTGCCGCTGGGGGCCCTGCTAGGACGCCCGCGTACCGCTACATGGCGGGTACAACAGCCTGGGCCGTCTCCGCCTCGTGTGGGGACCAAAGCTGGGGAATGGAAAAAAAAGAAAATGGTGTATGTATGCTCGCCAGGATACAGCTCGCCACCATGCTCAACCGTCACATTTTGACGTGGCGCTCCTCCTGAGCGGCGTCCTGCTGCCACACATTGTCGTCCTCGACCAGTCTGGCCGAGTGCACGCTCGGCGACGGGCTGTGCCCGTGGTTCTCCGCGACGATGCTCATCGCCGAAACATGCTGCTCCGTTGCCATACGTCCTGCCACGTGAGAATCCTCGACCCCCGTGGCAGCAGACGACGGCCCCCACAACAGGCCCAACGCCGCGAGCTGCTGCTGCACACTCGTCTCCGCGGGCGGTGCTGGTGCGGACTGTTCTTTCTCTTCGAGAGGGGGAGAGGGGGGCCAAGGAAGATGGCAGCCGACGCCGGTTCCTGGCAAATTTTTGTATGGCTCCGGCCGACTGTCATTGAGCCTGGTGATCTCGCTGCGGACGACCGTGACAAAAATACCCTGGTCTTCTCCATCAAAGTTGTAGAACCTGTCAAACACCAGGTCCGCCGTGACGATAAACCCTTTCCCTGTGCGTCGCAGAATCTCCGCTGCATCGTGCCGCAGGACGGTGCCGTCGTCCGCGACCGTTGTCGCCAGGGCGTCCGTGGGCCACGCCCGCACCCACCAGATGCCGTCGTCATCTTCCCTGTAATACAGCGGGTCGCCTATTTCTTCATATGTACGGTAATAACGGCTCCGTCCGTAGAGCAAGGGGCGGACATAGACGGGGATGCCCAGACGCACGTAGTCCGGCGGGTTTTGGAGCCCCTCTGCCGCCACACACGGCACCAGCACGTCCTCGATGTGCAGCGCCTTCGCCGTCATAGCCTTTCGCCGGAAAAGTGATCGAGACAGGCGCCATTGATACGTCCAGGCTCGATGATGCTCTCTGCCGTCCCGGTAGGGGTATTTGTCGCTGGTTACTTGCACTTGAACCATCAAAGGAGGAGATCTCCTGTCCACTTTGTCCAGCGCGACACCTGCGGCATCCATCTGCCGCTCATCTTCTGTCTCGCCCTGTGTCGTCTTGGGCGCTGCGATAACCCTTTTCGGTGTCATGATGGCGGTCGTTTTGCGTACAAGGTGTGTCGAACGACCCTTCGTGTTGGACAAACCCGCCGCCGCGCGTGAGGCTGTGGCAGAAAACCCCGCGTTGGCCCTTATCAGCCAAACGACCTGGACGGTTGAGGCGACAGGGGTGCGGCGCGGAGGAGGAGTGGGGGGTAGGGCCAATGCAGAACAGCGCAGCGACTGACAATATATAGGGGAAGACGTCCTTGATTGGCGGACGTAGAAGGAGCCTGGGAGAAGAGCGGATCAGGGAAGGAGCGAGCAAAAGGGCAGGAGCGGTGGGAATCCAGGGAAGTTGCGATCACGCCCTCGGAAGGAACAACCACCGCAAGAGAAGTCGCACTTGAGGGGGCATCGACTTGGAAAGAACAACCGTGGAGCTCCGTGCACTGGGACATTGCCAACGCCGTCTTTGTCTTACAAAATCAGAAATATGGTATCAAAACGGAAAAGAAATGCACACCACCACCACCACCTACCCTCACACCACCGCATCCGCCTCGCCCAGCCAGCCCTCCACCGCCCGCTGCAGGACCGACCGCGCCGCGCCGCCGCTGCCGGTGCTGTCGTCGGCGTCGGCGTCGGCGCCCGTGTCCGTCCGCCCGCGCACCACGTCGCGCACCACCTCCTCGAGCGCCGACAACAGCACCGTCTTGCACGCCCCGCGCGGCACGCCCTCGATGCCGACCGGTGTCGACTGCTGCCGCTGCGGTGGTGCCGCGTCGCTCCCGTCCTCCGGGCTCGTCGCCGACGACCGGCTCTCCCGCCGGCTGCGTCGGCCTCGCTGCACACTCGCCGCTCGCAATGACGACGACGCAGAGCCGCTGTTGCTGTTGCTGTTGCTGCTCGTCTCTCGCGTGAGCCGTGGAGTGCTGCTGCCGCCGCCGCCGCCGCCGCCGCCGCCGCCGCCCGCAACAACAGCCTGCGCCAACACCCGTGACACCGCGTGCGCCAGCACGCCGTCCGCCACCACCACCGGCTCCTCGACAAAGCGCTCCTCCAGCTGCTCCAGCTCCAGCGTCTCCGGCTGCAGGTTCGGCGTCGCCGCGCCGTAGTACCCGTTCGGAACCGGCGGCGACGCCGCGTCCGCCCGCGCCTTGGGCCGCAGCCGCCGGCTGTACTGCACGCGCGTCACCGTCCGGCCGCCGGCATCAACCACCACCGCGCTGGCCACGTCCACCCAGCGGTCCGCCGCCGTCTCTCCCCAAAAGACGTCGCTGGCCGCCGGCGACGGCTCTTCCCGCAGCGACGCCTTGATCTGGTCCAGCAGGTGCTCCTGCGGTGGAACCGCCTGCAGGCAGAAGTCGCGGTGGTAGCTCGGCAGCCAGCCCGCCACGTTGGCCGGCAGACCGCCGTCCACGGGCACCCGGCACGACTGCTCAAACGCGTCCTGGCCGCTGCCGAACCCGTTAAGCCCGCCGAACCCGCCCGCCGCCGACAGAAAGCCGCTGGTCGACGGCGAGCTCACCGCCGTCTCAAACGACTGGAGGTAGTCTGGGAACGAAATGTCCACCTCGATGGCGCCGTCCTCGGCGTCCGCTGTGGCACGCACCGGCGAATCAAATGCGCTGCTGGCGCCGGGGATCGGTCGGACAGCGGATCCAGATGGCGGCGGCGGCGCCGCCGGCCCGGCTCGGCCGTCTTCCAGGCGCGGACTCTTTTGTCCCAGCTGGGGCGTGCGCGGGCTGGCCCCATTGCTCGGGTTGTGTGCCGGCCCGGCACCGGACGCGTCGTAGTTCGTCTGCACGGCACCGGCCGCTTTTGGCGATGCGTTCTCGTCGTCCCGCGCAGGCTGCGATCGCGGCTGTGGCGGGTAGCCGGGCGACGGCGGCATCGCATCGCTGTTCCGCCGCAGGCCCAGAGGATCCCAGGGGGCAGACGTGTTGTTGACGCCGTTGTTGACAACAGGGGCCTCGCGCCGCCGCCCTCCGCCGAGAAACCCGCTCAGCAGGCCGCTCCAGCGCGGGCTGCCGCCGTTCTGCGTATCGGCGCCCCCCGACATGCGCCCGCCGCCCCGCGCCTGCTGCTGCAGGAGGGCCAGCGGACTCAGCGGGCCCCCTCCTGCGCTGGAATTGCTGTCGACCCGCAACAGGGTGCGCTTCAGGTCGTCTGTGGCGGCGCTCGACGCCGACATGGCCGACGTCGACCGCTGCAGCGTCGCGAAGTGCGGCACCGTGGCGTCCGACGCCACCGTGGCCGTCAGCGCCGCGCTGCTCTTGCGCGTGCTGAAATCGCCGGCCCCTCCGGAAAACGGCAGCTGGGCCGTGCGGATGGACCCCGCATCCGACGGCCGCCGGTCGTGCTGATAGACGCCGCCGCCGCCGCCGCCGCCGCCGCCGCCGCCACGGCGTTCGTGCAAATGCGCTAGCGGCGGCGGAACGCCTGCTGCCGACATGGATGCCGTGCGCAGCAGCCCCCCGGCGTCGCTCCCCCCACCGCCGCTGCCGGCATGGCCGCTGGGCCCCTGCAGGCTGAGGTTGCGCAGGTGCGAGGACCGCCGGCCCGACGACGCGCTGGGGCCGTAGCGGGAATTTGTCTTGCGCCGCGGCCCAGACGGCATCATCGTAGACGACACCGGCGGCGACTGCGACAGCCCGCCGGCCCACGACATGGCCGTGCTGGGCCGCCGTGCGCGCGCGCCGCCGCCGCCACCGGCACCAGGCAGCCCTGGGGCGGCCGGTAGAAACGCGGCCAGCAGAAAGACAATGCGCCGCGCCGCCGTCTTGTCGCGCGCCACCACCACCGTCCGCGCCGGCAATGCGTCGTCGCTGCCCCGGCTGGCGTCCAGCAGCGCATGGCGGTGGCGGGCCCGTGCCGGCCCCAGCGCCCGGAGCCAGTCGGTGTGCGTCGCCAGAAAGGCGGTCAGAAGGTTCTGAAGGAACCGCTCACGGTGGTCCGGCTGCAGCCCTGGGGCGCTGCTCAGCGGCGTGGTCATCGCCACCGCGGCGGATGCGGCTCGCTGGGACACCCACCGTGCCTCCTCGCGCCAGATGCCCCAGCGGTTCTGGCCGGTCACGACGCGCAGCGCGCGCAGGCCCGTCGCGACCCGCGCGCGCGTCCGGTCGGCGTCGGCGGCCACGCAGCTGGCGGTCGCGAGCGCGTTCGGCATCAGCGAGAGCAGCGTTGCGTTGGTCTTGGACGGCTTGGCCGGGCCCATGCCGTCGTCGCCCCGGCGCCGGGCAGCCGACGCGGTGCGCCGCACGCTGGCCGTCGCCGGCCACGGCTGTGGCTGTGGCTGTGGCTGTGGCTGCGGCTGCGGCTGCGGCTGCGGCTGCGGGCCGGGCGAGGCGACGTCCATGGCCCGCAGCAGCGACAGGATGGTCGCCGAGACGTGCGCCTGCATCTCGGTCAGGGCGCGCATGATGACGTCCCAGTGCTGCGTGACCGGGTCCATGCGCTCCTCGAGGTCGGTGGTCGCGCCAAAGGCCGGGCTGCCCAGCATGGCCGGCTCGCTGGGGGCCAGGTCGTGGCCGAAGCCGTTCTGCAGCGCCCAGCCGCCGCCGGCCCGGCGGGCCGAGCCGTAGGACGACGACAGCTGCTCCTGGTGGTCCGGGTACGAGCTCGGGCCGGGAAACGCGCTGCGCGACGAGGACGACCGGCGCATGGCCGCCGACTGCGCCAGCCCTTGCGGCGGCTGGGGCAGGCTGACAATAAGCGCAATGGCGTACATGGGCGTGCGCTTCTGCTTGAGCCGGGGCTTCTGCTTTTTGCCGCCCTTGGGCGTGGGCGCTCCGTCCGAGTAGCCGTCGGCAGGGAAGGGGAACTCGGCTGCTGCGTTGCTGCTGCCGCCGCCGCCGCCGTCGTCGGAGGGGCGGGTGAAGGGTGAGCCTGTCATGGGCGTCGTTGTGTGGCTGTTGCTGCTGCTGCTGTTGGTGGTGTCGTCGTCGGCGGGCATGACAACGGGAAACAAACGGGTGATGAGGACGCGCTTGCGGTCGGCCTGGCGCGCGGAGGCGGAGGCGCTCGTGCCCAGGGACGAGGAGGACGAGTTGGGGGGTGGGGGGAACATGGCCGACTCGGACGAGAAGGACTGGGACAGTTTGCTGGAGCGCATGCTGGAGCGGCCGAGCGAGCCGCGGCCGTCCTGCAGCATGGAGTAGGGCAGCGAGCCGGAGGCAAAGGCGGACTCGGCCTGGCGGGCGTCGGGCGGGAGGACGTGGACTTTTGTGGACGTGCCACGGTACGCCAGGAGCTCCGAGGTGCCAAAGATGCAGCTGGAAAAGACGCCGATCTCGTCGGCGTACTCGCGGGCGGCACGCAGCCCGTCGGGGTCCAGCTGCCGCGACTGGACGCGGGCGTGGGCGCTGCGGGAGGGGTTGCGGGCGTGGGTGGTTTGGGTGTATGGGGGCGGCCGGCCGTCGGCCGTCGCCGTCTGGCTCAGCCGGCGCTGCTGCTGCTGCTGGGGGCTGTCCGGCTGGATGGGGACGGGGCGGGCGGCGTGTGACAGGCTCGGCTTCCGCTGCGGCGGAGCCATGCGGCGCGCGGCGGGCGAGTCCTGCAGCAGGGCATGGCCCAGGTGGGAGAAGTTGCTGCTGCCGTTGCTGCTGCCGGTGTGTGGGCGGTTGGCTGCGGGCGGGGGGGCAAAGGTCGCCGCCGAGAGCGAGCTGGGCGAGGTCGGGCCCGGCGGCGTGGGCGGGCGGGGGTGGGAGTCGTAGAGCAGGCAGGACGAGGCGGAGCCGATGCCGTCCTGCAGGATGAGGACGCGCACGTCGCGGGCGTCGAGGTCGAGGTCGGGGTCGAGGTCGAAGGCGGAGGCGAGGCCGGCGGCGGCGGCCGGCAGCAGGCGGGGGCTGTCGGGCAGAGCGAACAGCTGGTCGTGGCGGTTCGGGAGCAGCGACTGGGCGTCGGGGTAGAGCAGGCTGCGGGTGTGGAGGTCTTCCTGGACGGACTCGAGCGACAGCACGACCTCGGGCGGCGCACGGGGGCCACTCCCGCTGGCGGCCGTGGCGGCTGCTGCGGTGGGCGGGGTGCCGGCGGCGGCGGCGGCGGCCGTGTTGAGGTTGAAGAGCTTTCCCAGCATGGTGGGCGTCGTCAGCGGCGTCGTGGTTTCACCGGCTCGGCTCAGAGGGGCGGATGGGCGTCGCGATTTGCCGGCCAGGCAGCAGCCATTTCGTGTGTTGGAGTGTTTGTGTGCAGACGCGAAGGGGCGGGGGCGGCAGGACCGCGACGGCTGCGGCCACGTCGGAAAGCCCGTTCACGCCTGGCGGCTGGGCCGTCTCGATTCGGGATTTGCACTGCAATGGTACGCGAGCAGGGCACGGGGACGGCTCTGGCCCATCGACGTAGGATTGTGCGGAGCAGGACGGGTCAGACCCCTGTCTGACCGTTGCCGAGGTGTCGAAGAGTGTGTGCGTTTGAGTATCGTGTCTGTGATTCTCTCTCTCTCTCTCTCTCTCTGTGTGTGTGTGTGTGTGCGTGTGTAGGGAATTTTGAGAGTCGACCGAGGAGTCGTTGGTCAAAGTCGAGGCCAAGGGAGGGGAGGGAGGCAGATGTGGAGGTGGAGGTGGAGTTGGAGGCGAGTTGGAGACGAGTGACGACGTGTCTGGCGGTGCCGCAGGCGGGACGGGAGGGAAGTACGCGTCTTTTTGCGTCGTGTGCGTTCGTTGCCGTCGTTTGCGTTTTGTGTCCTTCCCTTCGTTCCGTCGTTCCTTTCCCTCTTTTTTTTCCCGTCGCTTTTGTGTCGTCGTTTGTGATCTTTGTGTGATTTATGCCTCGTGCCGGCCGGCAGCTAGTCCCAGGTTCCCCGTTCTTTTTTCCGTTTGCCGGCGCGCTTGGAGACTGGTGCCACTTGGGTCAGCACCGGGTTGCAGCCGTTGGCGATGCGATGCAGGAGGACGTGCAGGGCGATTTAAACTCGAAGCAAATTCTCCCAAGACTGCAATAAAGGAGGACGTGCAGGGCGATTTAAACTCGAAGCAAATTCTCCCAAGACTGCAATAAAGGACACCTGATCTCGATGCCCCCCTCTTCCTTCCTCTTCCGGTGTGCAGCGGTGAATGCTTTGTCGCGCAACTGATTGGGCAAGTGCAAACGACGGACGGCACGCCCCCCAACAGGGAAACCCCAACAGGGGGGGGGGGGGGGCCAGGCGGGGCGCCCAGGCTCCGCCAGGCAATATTCGCCCAAGCTTTAGCGGGCCCGGGTCAGTGCACGCCAGGGCACGCGACGAGGGGGCCACCAGAAAGGAAGGAGCGGCAAGGCTGCCTGGGACCTGCCTAGGCCACGGCTGGCACAGAGCTCAAAAGGGGCAGGGAAGCCTGAGGCAGGCGCGGACGGACACGCCGTGCGAAATAAAACAAAAAGTCGATCGTCATACCGCCGTAGATTACACTGCTACGTCACGTTGAACCTGGAGCCTACCCGCCCTCCCCCCCCCTTGAGCCCCCCTTATCCCCCCAAACCACTCGCCCCCCCTCACTTGCAGCACATCAGGTTCTCGCACACCGTCCCGCACGGGATTTGGCAGGCGCCGTCCGCCCCCCGCCGCCGCCGCAGCACGGACACGGCGGCCGCCGGCAGGCCGCCGCAGCTGTCGCTGGAGGCTGCGCGCGACGGGGACGGGCCCGGGACGGGGTCCGCCGGGGCGGGAGCGGCCACCGCTCGGTCGTCTGCGCGCTCCGGCTGCAGGGTGAAGGAGTGGATGCCGTAGGCGTGCAGGCACTGGCTGGCGGTGCGGGCTGTGGCCATGAAGGCGTCGACGGTCTGGTGGTCGTCGGCGACAACGACGTGGGCGGAGCCGATGGCCTTTTGCTGGTCGAGGCGCCAGATGTGCAGCTCGTGGACGGAGGCGATGCCCGGGATGGTCTCGAGGTCGTGGCGGACGTCGGCGACGTCGACGCCGCGGGGCGCGCTCTCGAGCAGGATGGTGCCGCTGCTGCGGACGAGGGGCAGGGCGGAGACGAGGATGAGCAGGCCGATGGCGGCGCTGACGGCCGGGTCGGCGTAGAAGCGGCCCGGGGTGTGGACCTTCCAGATGACGAGGGCGGCGAGGATGACGCCGAGGTTGTTGATGGCGTCGCCGATGACGTGGATGAGGGCGCCGAGCATGTTGAGGTCTTGGCCGCCGTGGCTGTGGCCGCCGTGGCCGTGGCCGTGGCCGCCGGCAGCGCCGTCCGAGGCGGCCGCCGCCGTCTGGTGGCGGTGGTCGGCGTGCACGCGCGCGGTCAGCTCGACCTCGGAGCCGTAGGCCTCGGGGATGTCGCCGTGGGTGTGGTTGCCGTGGTCGTGTTCTGGGATGAGCGTGGGGGACTATAAGGAAAGGAAGGGGGCGAACGCACCATGCAGAAATGCAGCACTAAGAATGTTGAGGGCAAGGCCGATGCAGCCCATGATGAGCACGAGCTTGGGGTTTTTGACGTCTGTCTGTTAGCAGAGAAAAGGAGAAAACGCAAAAGGAGGTGGTGTACGCACGCTGCAGCGAAATGAAGCGCTCAATGGCCTGCAGCAGAATGCTGATGCCCAGGGCAATGAGGAAGACGCCGTTGAAGAAGGCGCCCAGCAGGCGGGCGCGCTGCCAGCCAAACGACAGGTCCTGGGGAAAGTCGGAGCGTTCGGAGATCTACGAGTTAGGGCTGTCGATGTGTTATAGGCAGGACGAGGAGGCTGATTTACCAGCAGCGCGATCAGGGCGACGATGAAGCCGACGAGGTCGTTCATCTGTTGGTGAGCAGGGATCCGAAGAGGTCGATGCACGCGGACGGACGTACGTAGTGGAAGGCATCGGCGAGGAGCACCAGCGAGCCGGTCATAAAGGCGACTGCTTGTCAGTGTCGTGAACGCGGACCGTGCAGACAGCATGCCTACCCGTGATCTCGGCAACGAAAAACGAAAAGGAAATGGCAATGGTCGCCATCAGGCGCCGCTTCTGCGTGAGTTTGAAGCCCATGATGTTGATCAGAAAGAAAAAAAATGGTGATATAAAGAAAAAAAGATCTGATAAAATCAGCGAAACAATCTAGATTATATAGTCGAAACGCCAAAAACGGAAAAACGTGTGACAAAACAATGCGCTCGCGCAACAGCCCCGGCAACACGTCGGCGCAGAACGGCAGTAGCAACGTAGCAGGACAGGGAACAAGCTGGCAGAAAGACGGCAGCGAGCCGACAAATACATACGTCATCGGCGGTCTGGTCTTTTCTGCGTTTGGCAGCTGAAAAGCGATCGTCGTGTTTGTTGCTTGGCATCCGCCAAATGCGCTCTATAGGACGCTGTCCCTGCCGATATGTGCCCGACCGCAACGCTATCGGCCAGACGGAACGCCGTTTGCTAGCCGTCAATCGTCGACAAGCAGTGTAACAGGGCGCAGGTGGCAGGCCGGAGGGGGCTACAGGCAAGCGAATGGTGCACGTACGGAGTACGGGGAACGTTGAGCTGGCGGTGCTTTGCACACCTACACGCTGCCCGTGCAACTCGGTCTATCTCCGAGGAGAAAGAAACCCTTGAACAATGAAACCAGGCACCCAAGATAAGCCAAGTCCTGTCAATCATGACGTTTGTCGGCAGTCGAGAGGGTGTGGCCCAGAATGGAAGGCGGTGTGGCTCCCGAGCTAGGATTCTGCCGCCTGCCGAAGGAGGAGTCGAAGCTGAGCTCCTTCGACCTCACTTTGTTTCGACCATTCTCGCCAGCCTCCCTTGGTTTACGACTCGTCTTGCCGACGCACCGCACAAATTGCATCCCGACGCGCCCGGGGATGGAGACGACACAGACACGCATGTTTGCCCGCTGCCAGTGATGCGGTCGTGCGCCGGCACGTCCTAGCAATCGAGCCTCCTCCTTTTGACCTCTTTACCTCTTTGGCCTCCTCCCTCTTGAACCCTTTGACATCCTGTTCCCGACCCCATCATGAGCAACTCCCTCCGTTGGGCTGCCCCCCTGCGCCGGTTTGCTCGCGTTGGCGGCGATGCACGCCCCCAGGAGACCCCCGCGGCCCCCCCGCCAGCCCGCCCCGACTCGCCCGACAGCGACTCGAGCGACTCGACCATTCGTGAGCGGTCGTTCATCGTGCCGCCACCACCACCGCCGCCGCCGCCGCCGCCACCGCCCGAGCCAGAGCCAGAGCCGGAGCCGGAGCCAGAACCCATCTTTGAGCGGACCTGTGCCGTCACCGTCAACGAGTCCTTTGCCCACGACGAGGTGCTGCTCAACCTCGACCACTTTGACGACGGCGTGCAGCCCGGGCAGCTGATGGCGATTGACGTGCTGCCGGACCGGGCAAACAGCGGCAGTGGCGGCGGCGGCGGCGGCGGCGGTGGTGGAGGCGGCAGTGGAAGCGGCGGTGGCCCGGCCGGGGGCAGAAGCACGCCCGACATCCCGGCGGCCACGGCGTCGGAAAAGGCCGCTCTCGACCCCGAGCGCCGGTACCTGTTTCTCGTCAAGGACATGCCGGCCGAGCTCAAGGCGCGGCACCCGTCGGTGGAGATCTACGTGGCCAAGCGCGTGGCGGACGCGTTTGGCATGAAGAAGGGGTCGACGGTGTTGTTGACGCCGGTACGTCCCCTGATCCTCTCTCTTTGACCACCTCCCTCCTAACCACCACCAGATCGACTCCAACAACCCTGCCGTCGAGGCGTCGCACGTCGAGCTCGTCTTCAAGGACCAGTACCTCTCGCGCGCCGACATGTGGCGGCTGGCCGTGGCCGAGCTGGCCCAGCGCACCATCTACCGCGGGCAGCGCGTGCTGTTCATGAGCACGATCAAGGCGCAGGTCACGCACGTCTTTGTCGACGGCCGGCCCGTGCAGTCGGCCTTTTTCGGGCGCTCGACGCGGCCCGTCTTCCGCAGCGAGTCGGCGCGCTTCGTGCTCTTCATCCAGATGGCGCGCGAGATGTGGGATTTTGACTCGGACTGCTCCGGCGAGATCGTCTTCAGCAAGGTCGTCAACGACCTGCTGCCGAGCCTGTTCAACAAGTGGCTGGTGCACAAGGTGCGCCACCTGGTGACGATTGTCTTTTTTGCGCGCGTCGAGTACGACACCGGCCTGGCCGCCGACCTGGCCGAGCCGGCCGTGCGCCCGGACTCGTACTACACCGGCGTCCAGGCCGGCGGCGACCGCCGGCCCTACAAGGACTTCTACCACGTCGTCGTCAGCGAGATGCCCAGCACCGAGAGCTCGCGCATCCTGTACCAGCTCAAGCGCGAGTTTGTGCTGTTCCGCCGCGACATCAGCCTGCACCACCTGGCCTTTCTCGCGCCCGACCACGACGCCGCCGGCCTGCCCCAGCACATCCGCGCCGCGCCGTCCGCCGCCATGCACGGCAACGTGCTCGAGGCCATCGACATGGCGTCCACGCTCTTCTCCCACGACTACGTCGACCGCGACCTGCTGCGCACCGGCATCTCCGTCGTCGTCATCTCGCCCGGCTCCGGCGTCTTCGACGTCGACTACGGCGCCCTGCGCCGCACCACCGAGGCCCTGACCGGCAACGGCATCGGCATCGACCTCATCTGCGTCCCGCGCGTCCCCCTGCACTGCGTCCCGCTCTTCCGCTTCCGCCACCCGCGCTACCTCGAGCACGCCCGCTCCGCCGCCGCCGCCGCCGCCGCCGCCACTGCCGCCGCTGCCACCGCCCACCACCGCCGCCGCACCAGCCACGGCCAGGCCAGCAGCAGCTCGTACGGCGCCAGCGTCAGCACCACCACAGGGCTGAGCACGACTCCGAAGCAGACCACCCCCCTCTACGGCAGCTACTCGAGCATCGGCGCCAGCGCGCTCGCGCTGGCCAGCTCGCCCGGCCGCGCGTCGTCGGACCTGGCCAGCACGCCCGGCTCGCAGCGCGACTACCTGACGGCGGCCATGGCGGCGGCCGCGCGCGCCGACCCGGACTACGGCTGGGTGTACGTGCTGCCGCAGTGGCTGCACGTGTCGTACTGGGCCAGCGAGCCGGGCGAGCTGCTGCTGGCCCAGGGCCGCCCGCCGCCGCGCCAGCTGGCGCTCGAGGGCGCGGGCCGCCGCCGCGACGGCGCGCTCGACGCGTTCGAGATCCGCTGCCGCATGTACGACCTGCAGATGCGCGGCGTGCTCGAGACCAACGAGATCGAGACCACGCCGCTGCACCTGGACCCGCAGTTCCCGCGCGGCGCGTTCCGGCTGTCGGCGGGCAACGCGGCCGACGACGACGACTCGGACGACGACTCGGACGAGGAGGACGGCGGGGGGGCCGACGGCCGCGGCGGCAGTGGCAATGGCGACTTCGCCCGGACCGTCGTCATCCGCAACCGCGTGGCCGCCAACGTGCTCTTCGACCAGGTTCACGGCTTCTACAAGTACTCGGCCGACAAGCTGGCCAAGCAGGACACCAAGTCGGTGTGGAAGCAGCTGCAGAACTACGACGCCACGCGCCAGAAGGTGCAGACGCGCGGCCGCCACGGCCAGGGACACGGATCCGGACACGGATCCGGACACGGCCAGCGCCCGGCGCCGCGGCCGAGCCTCCCAAGCACGCTGCGCAGCAGCGGCGGCGGCGACACCAAGGCCCTCGGCAGCAGCACGCCGGAGACGACGACGTCAAAGCCGCAGACGCCAAAGAAGCAGGGGCCCGCGATCAAGTCCAGCATGGCGCTGTCCTCGGTGGCCAACTACAACCGCCGCACCGACGACGACGCCGCCGCCCGCGCCACCCGCTCCGTCAGCTTCCGCCCGCCGCCGCCCGCCAGCAGCCGCGCCAGCTCGACGGCCTCGTCCACGCGCACCGCCGCCAAGCCACGCGCCATGCGCCAGATCAGCCTCGGCCAGCGCGGCTTCGGCATCGCCGCGCCCAAGGCCGCCGTCGCCGAGGTCAGCGTCGAGACGGTCGCCGCGACGGTCGCCACGTCGCGGCTGCCCTCGGCGACGGCGGCCACGGCGGCCACGCCCCTGGTACCGGCGTCTCCCGCAGCGGCGCAGACGCACCACCACCACCACCACCACCGCCCCAGCACGCCCATCGCCACGACGGGGCCGCGCGCCGTCGGCGGACCCGGAGACGCCACCACCGGGTCGCCCCGGCGACGGCCGCACCACCACAGCAGCCAAGGACGGCGCAACGCGCTTGCAGACGCTTCTGCCGACGCCATCGACTTTACCAACCTGGGAAGCCTGGCGGCGCCGCCGTCGTCGCGCCCCATCTCGATCCGCAGCGGCATCGACGGCCCGGGCACGGCGGCGGCAGCGGCGGCGGCAGCAACACCAGCAACACCCGCAGCAGGCGCCACAGCGTCGACAGCAGCGTCGTACCTGCAGACGGGCCTGACGTCGTACGCGGACCTGCCGCGCGACAATCGCGAGCTGCGGTACTCGGACATTCTGCGGGCCGAGGACGCGCAGCGGCAGCAGCACCACCACCACCACCACCAGACGCTGCTGTCGACGACGCCAACAAAAGACCCGCTGCGGCTGTCGACGTCGGCGTCGGCCTCCGCCGCCGCCCTGTCGCTGTCGCCCATCACCGGCATGGCGCCGTGGCTGGTGCCGGTCAACCCGAGCAAGCCCGAGGCCAACCGGTACGACGCGGCCACGATCAACGGCCGCTGGCACCACGTGTTCCCGCGGCCGGGCGAGACGCGCGCCATGCGCTGGAAGACGCTGTGCTGCCCGGCCGCCGTGCCGCTGACGACCGAGCTGTTCCCCAGCCGCGCCCAGCTCGAGGCCGAGTACCAGCAGCACCCGTACAGCGTGTCGCCCGAGGGTGTTTCTTCGTCGTCTGCGTTTGCGGGCGCTGGCGGCGGCGGCGACGACGACGACGACCTGCCGCCGCCGCCGCGCAGCATCACGACCGCCGCCGACCTGCTGCGCGAGATGATCAGCCTGCGCCTCTCGCAGGGCTTCCAGGTCGTCACCGGCCCCGTCGTCGCCAAGGCGTTTGGCCAGAAGCAGATGAAGATTGCCGACATCTTCCCGTCGTCGTCGTCGGCTGCCGCCGCCGCCGCCGCGGGCGCCGCGCAGGCCGCGCCCGCGTTTGCCGACGGCACCAGCCTGTTCATGACCATTGGCAACACGATCCACCAGCTGTCGTACGCCAACGCGGCCGAGGTGCAGGTCAACATCTACCAGCGGCGCGGCGCGGCCACCAAGACGACGGGCGGGATGCCCGGTGAAGACGGCGGCGGCGGCGCCGGCATCAGCACTGGCACTGGCACTGGCACTGGCACGGGCGGCGGTGCCGGCCACGAAGACCCTTCCGGCGCCGGCGCCGGCGGCCCCGACGACGCCCCCGGCGGCCGCCGCGACCTGTACCGCCCGGCGATCCGCACGCTGTTGGACCGCAGCTACGACACCAGCGCCATCGACCGCACGGCGCTGCGCCCGGAGCACAACTGGAACTACATCGACTCGTACCTGGCGGGCCACGACGAGCAGCTGACGGACAAGCTGCGCTTCTGGCGCGCGCGCTTTGTGCTGATCCCGATGACGGCGCCGACGGCGGCCGCGGCACACAAGGGCACGGCGCTGCCGGCCGGCGCCGGCGACAACGAGGAGGAGGTGCGGATCGAGGGCATCCGCAAGCTGGGCCAGATGTGGCAGAAGCACCGCGTCGTGCCGGCGGCGGAGCGGCGCTTCCTGCAGAGCCTGAGCGCGCGCCACCGCCGCAAGAAGAAGGACCCGAACCCGCTCGACGTCGTGTACAAGACGGAGGACCCGTCGCTGGTGATTGCCGCCGAGCTCGAGACGCTGCCGCTGCTGGAGGGCGTGGCGGGGGCGGGGGGCGCTGCCGTGCCGGCGGCTGCATCCACGGCAGCATCCGCGGCAGCAGCAGCGCCAGCAGCGGCGGATCCAGCATCGGCCGCTGCCACCACCGCCGCCGACGGCACCCCCCTGCCGCCGCCCCGCCGCGGCCTGCAGCTCGTCACCAGCCGCGAGCAGTTTCGCCGCAGCGAGCCGCTCAACCTGCCCGCGCTGGCCGAGGCCATGCAGCAGCCCGTCGAGCACGGCGGCGTGCGCCTGCAGAACCGCCGCTGGCACCTGCGCCTGCACGCCAACTGCTTCATCGGCACCGACATGACCAGCTGGCTGCTCGACAACTTTGAGGACCTCGAGACCCGCGAGGAGGCCGAGGCCCTCGGCAACCTGCTCATGGTGCGGGAGCCGACGACGACGACGACGACGACGACGACGACGACAACGACCGCCACCGACAGCAAAGACGCCGATACCGCCGACAGCGACACTGCCGGCACGGCCGGCACCGACGGAGGCGGCAGCGGAAGCAGCGGCACGGACGCCCCGGCCAAGCCGCAGGGCCTCTTTGTCCATGTCGAGAAGCGTCACGCCTTCCGCGACGGCCAGTACTTCTACCGCATCGCGCCCGAGTACGCCAAGCCGCACAACAGCAGCAACAGCCTCGCGTCGCCCGCCGGCTGGTTCGCCGCCGCCCGCCGCGCCGCCGCCGCGCCGGCCACGCCCGTCGACGACCTGGCCGGCCCGGCAGCGTCGCACACCGCCACGCCGGTGCTGTCGGCCGTGGGCCCGGGATCCGCCACCGGCACCGGCCCGGGCACCGGCGCCGGCCCCGGCGACGACCCGCTGGCCGGCAGCACCGCCGGGCTCGGGCGCAAGCCGCGCGTCGTGCTCAGCAAGACGATCAAGTACGACGTCGACCACCGCAAGCGCTCGTACCGCCCCGAGCGCATCGACCTGCACTACGACCGCCTGCACAACCCGGACAACTGCTACCACATCCGCATCGAGTGGATGAACGCCACCGCCAAGCTGATCCAGGACGCCGTCGACACCTGGGCCCGCGAGGCCTTCCAGCACGGCCTGCGCCTCGTCGAGGTGCCCATCGCCGAGGCCGCCTCCATCAGCGCCGGCAACCCGCTGCGCCGCCCCTACCGCGTCGCCCTCGCCCGCCCGCCGCCCGCCCAGCGCCCGGCCACGTACTTTGCGCCGCACGCCCTCGCGCCCCAGGCCCAGCCGGGCCGCCACGTCTACCAGACCACCCTGCTGCGCCGCTTCAACTTTGTCCTCGACACCGAGGCCGCCGCCAACTTCCCGCCCAGCGTCGACGTCCGCTACTCCTGGGGCCGCCCGGACTACCGCTACTCCCAGTACATCCACCGCTCGGGCATCATCCTCGCCCAGATCGACGACGACGGCAACTTTCTGCTGCTCGTCAACCGCCTCTACAGCAACCGCACCACCACCGGCGCCATGGCCGGGCCGTCCTCGGCCGCCGCGGCGGCTGCGGCTGCGGCGGCGGCGGTGGCAGCAGCAGCAGCAGCTGGCTCGTCCATGCGCGACCGCGAGGGCAGCAGTAGCAGCAGCGCCACACAGCAGCAGACGTCGGCCCAGATGCCCATCCAGATCCCGGACTACCCCGGGGCCGACTCGCCGCGCCTGCCCGGCGGTGGCACCATGGCCAGCCAGGTGCTGACGGCGGCGGCGGCGACCACGGCAGCGACCTCGGCCGCCGCCCCGTCCGTGGCCGGGCTGTCGACGGCCGGGCTGGGCGAAGACCCAGAGACCGTCATGGACGAGCTCGAGGCCTTCTGCCGCGACGCCAACGCGCTCGAGGCCTTCTACCGCGAGGTCATGGAGGGCCGCGTCGAGGGGCGCCGCACCATGAGCACCGGCACCGGCACCAGCACGGCCACGACTGGCGGTGGCGGTGGCGGCGGTGGCAGCGGTGGCGGTGGCGGCAGTATACGGTCGGTCGCCGGCACGCCGCAGACGCTGCAGCCGGTGGGCTCACCGAGCGGCAGCGGCAGCGGTGTCGGCGTCGGCCGCTCCAGCCGCCACGGCAGCGGTGCACAGGCACAGCTGCCGCAGCTGTCGGTGGCAGCCGAAGCCGCGACTTCTGCCGTTCCCGACACGAGCATCCCGGCGCTGGGCTTGCCGCCGGGCGTCTTGTCGGGCACGGCGGCCGGGCCGGCACCGGCGCGGCGGCCGTCGAGCGCTGGGTTTGTGGCGTCGCGGTTGTTTCTGCGGCAGAGCAGCACGGACGAGGGGCCGGGAGAGCGGGAGGCGGGGGCATGATGTCGGGATCGAGGCGTTTTGGTGGCGATTTGCTTTCACTGGTTTCGGTAGTCACTTGGGGTAGCCACTTGGACAGTCAATCATGGAACAGCTTTCACGCGCGTTGTGCCAGTGCGTGCTGGGAGTGGCTGGGAATGGCTGGCCGTGAGGACCAGAAAATCCTTTCGTGCGCAACGGGCGACTGCCGTCACAAGCCGAGACCGTGCTCGACTCTTGCTTGGCTTCGGACACAGGTCGCTTTCATGTGTTGACGAGCAGTTTTTCCGTTTCTTTTTTTTTTGCTTTTTCATCTCGTCTCGCCATGACCCCTCCTTCCAAGGTTGCAGCAGCGTCCTTTGTTGTTCTTTTTTTGGCCCGGAGTGGTCCGGATCACCTGGCCTTCCCGCCGGTCGCATGCAGGTAAGATAATACATGCAAGATACATGCACGCTTCGTACCCGAATCTTACGCAGTACGGGGCCGGCTGGCCATGGCCAGGCCCCAAGCACGAGCGGGAAAAAAACAAAACAAACAATCACACTGGAAAAGTTTTTCTTGTAGCGCGTCGTGTTGTTTCTTTCTGGTTTTGCTTTCTTTTCTTTTTTGGTCGCGTTGCCCCTTTTTCTTGCATGGCACATTCGTTTCCGGAGGCGCCCGGGGAAAAGGAGAGTGGTAGTCGGTGCGTTGATACTCTCGGAGTTTTTTTTTTTTTTTTTTTTTTTTTTTTTTTTTTTTTTTTTTTGGTCTTTGGTTCATACGATATGTACTCGTGCAGCGCACGATACGCACGCGCCTTCAAACGTTCGGGCCGTGGCTGTTCTGCACTGCCGTCGTGACGAGCCGAGAACCCGAGAAAACTGCCCGGAGAGAGTGTGGTGCGGCAAAGGCATTTTCTCTAAGCGAAAGTGCTGCAGAGTGCATCCCGCCGTCGTTGTCTATGCTCGCCTCGACACAGCCGTTGGTCTCGGGCGTCGCGATGTTTGCTCCGCCGGTGGGGTTGCAGAAGGTGAGGAGGCGTTCGTCGGGCGGAATCCGGAGCATGTGTGTAGTGGCAGGAAATCAGAAGATACTCGTACTTGCAGGGAATGCAGTGCAGGGTTGAAGGCGTCAGGAAACGCGGCTAGAAACAAAACAAGCTTAGCTGCTCCGCCGATGCGATGCGGGCTTGCGCATGCAAAGCTCCCAAGCCAATTTCCTGGCCGCTCATCGTGCTCCACGTTGGACGACACGACGTAAAAGACTCCTCCAAAGCTCCTCCGTCCGGAGAGGTACGTACTCCGTAAGATACTTGGTATACCCCGTTGATACATCGGTACGAGGGCTTCCGTGGCGATACTCGCTCGCTCCGTACCACTTGTACGCACGATGCTCCGGATGGCCTTCTCGGTGGAGAGAGAAGCAGGTGGGCGAAACGCCTGGTGGGCAGCCACTTGGCAGCTTCTCAGTTGCTCCGTAAAATGCCGCAGAACTTTGCCCGTGCTCCGTAGCATGCGCAAGAGCACAAAAGGCCCGACGAGCGAGACAGTACAGAACCGCCACACAGGCCCGTTTGCTGGAAAAGACGGAGGCATGCGCCGTGCCCCATACCTAGACGAGGGTGTAGAGGCTGCGTACGCCGTATGCGGTATGCCGTGCGTCGTGCGCCGTGCGCCGTGCGCCGTGCGCCGTTGACAATGCTCGTAATACGCGCTACTCGTAGGCTCACCGAGGTTCCCACAAGAGCGAGTGGAAGAAGACTCTGCTCCGTGTCCGCCGCGTGTGATGTGCGACCGGCTTCGCGGATGTTGTGGCGGGCGAAACGGCTCCCCCAAGTGGTCGCCGTCAGGCCGGCGAAACCGTCTTGTCGCATGGGTGTCCATCGGCCAGGGCGTACGAGAGTCATCGGTGTGACCCTGGGGCGGGCAGGGTTCACCGATGCGTCGACCGTCGCGCTCGCTGCTTCTGACTCGTGGACGGCCCTGGGGGGACGGAAAAAAGAAGGATGGGGTGGGTTCGGGCAGGGTGGTTGCTTCACCGGGCGCGCCAGCGGAGGGATCACCCGTGCGCGTGCGTCGCAATAGGCGTCGTAATATGCCGCCGGAGCTAATCTGTGATGGGATCCAGGTCAAAGGGGACGACGGGCCGAGGCAGAGAGGCTACTTACACGGGTATATCTACCTACACGTGAGAAGCCCATGGGGGTGTCAGTTATGTTGCCTCCGGATACGACTCGGACGGAACTTGCACGCCGCCGCCGCCGCCGGTGGGCATTCCGGAAGGCTTGTGTCATCTTGTGTGGCATCTAGCTGCGGCTCGAAACGAACGAACCCACCAGTCCAGGGAGAAGGGGGGGGAGGGAAGGAAGCAGGAGAAGAGGAGGAACAGGGGGGTCGAGCTCCCCCGTCCAGGTACTGATGGAGACAGCGGGGTCAACAAGACAGGGAGGGAAAAGGAGATTCTGAAAAAGTGAGCGACAGAACAAAAATAGCTCAACGGGCGAGCAACAACCGTGATCCCGCCATGTCGCGGTGCCCTCTGGACACCCACTTGCCCCCCTTATTTGGCTGTGGGTGGTGGGCCATGGTGTCGTCGGCGGTCATGCAGCCGGCCCTGCAGGTGAACGTGGCACGTCTGGCGCTGGCGGCAAAGAAAAACAATGTGGCTGGGAGCGGGTGCAGCCAGGCCAGCCTAACCTGGAGGAGGTGGTAGTGGTGGTGGTAGTGGTGGTGGTAGCTGCTTTCGGCCTGGCAACCTGTCAAGTGGTGGTGTGTTTGGCCAACCATGCGTTTGCTGAAGAAAACAGAGTCAAGCCCGGTGGCGCGTGCGGTCTGGCGGCTGTGGCGGCGGCCGTGTGGATGGGATGCATATACGAGTACGAGCGCGAGCGACAGGGGGAGGAGAAAGAAAAGAGTAGGGGATGGCAGAAGGTAAGGGAGGGGGAGGTTCGACATGTGTGGATGAGGAAGGGAAGAAAGAAGAGGGGGAGGGAGGGACGCGGGGTGGAGTCTGCATTTGCATTTGCTCCGCGGCGGTCGCACCTGCTGGCGATCTTTGCGGCGCCTGCCTGTTCGGTTGCGCGCGCGCGCACGCGCACGCTGTACGGAGTAGGTATTCCCGTACGATACACCGTGCTGGTGCAGAATTTTCTCGCTGTGTGGTGCCTTCCTGATCCGGGCACAGCGGGCGCGAAAAGGAAGCTCCGGAGGAAAGAGAGGACCGCAGACCAGTAGCAGGCCGGCCATCTCGCACTTTCTCGTTTCGTTAAGCCGCCGGGCCTCGAAAGTCGGAGCTAGTCCAAGATCAACCAAGGCCTGGCCCGGGGGGTAGTAGTACGGAGTACGTAGTGGTCCATACCCCTGCAAGACACAGATGTGTATTAAGGCAAAGATGGAATACGAGCAAGCTCAAGCAGCTTTGTTCTTCGCCGTGCAAGCGCTCTGTGCCCGCATTTCGTCGCTCCCCCGCCCTTCCAGCCGGCGGCACAACATCCCACGCCACGGCTTTGCTAGGACGAACCCCGGGGCCGGCTGCATTCCTATTCGCAAGGGCCTATCAAATCCTCCGAAAGGCGTGGCATGGAGGGTGGTATGCAGGAGACAGAGAGCGGGCGTTTCACCGCACCGACCTACGCGGATGGAGCATGGAGCAGGGAGCAGGGAGCAGGGAGTAGGTAGGGGAGGCAAAGAAAGGCCTGCCGGCAGGGGAGGGTAGGAATACTCCGTAGGGCAACGGGACAAGCAACGAAGAAGACAGACAGGCGATGCTAAAGACAGCAAAGAACCGGAGAGACACGGAGGGACGGGACACGAGACACGGGACACGTGAGACATGTAAGACATCGCGGGCCACACCCTGCAAGCTTGCAGGGAGGGAGAAAAAGGAATACCCGATAATCAGAAAGACGAAAAAAAAATGAAAAAGAAGAAAAAAGAAAAAAAGAAGAAAAAGAAGAAAAAAACATCTTCACCGGCCCTGTGGGTCTTTCGAGCCACACCCCGTCTGTTCTTCCCTTTTTCCTCTCTTCCTCACTGGCATGACGAGGCTTCGCGCGCAGTTGCGTCGTTTGCTGTCGGCCCCCCCCTATCACCCCCCCTTCCGGCCCCTTCCACCCCCCACGGTGCCGAACGGCGAGTGCCAGGCCCCCCGTCCTGCTGCGATGCGGACCCGCGAATGTCTCTCCCGGGCGGCGGCTGTCTCTCTCGCGGCCTGGCTTTGTCTCGGCCAATTTCCCCAATCGTCCTGGTCGGTTCTTTCGGTCCCGTCCAGCAATGGCGGGCTGAGACAGGCAGCGATGCAGACAAGACGGCACGCACACACGCCACATCACGGCGCACGCAGAGAGGGCAGCATCGACTGTAATAGAGCCGGGCCATGCTGGCATTTTTTTCTGTGGCATTTTGCTGACCTTGTTGCCGATGCCTCTGGCCGAAGGATCGGTCCTTTTCATTCATTCAGCTCGTCACTTCTCACTTTTTTTTTTTTTGCTCTCTCTCTTCTGCTTTTGCTTTTGTTCTTCCTTCTGTTCCTTAATTCTCTCTGATATTGCCTATTCTCCGTCTTCTCGTGTTCTTCTCTTCTGTACCACCCTCTTCTCACCGAGCATACGTCGACTCGTTCGTCACTCCACCGTGCCCACTTTCTCCTCCAATTCGCCGAGTCCACTTTCACAGGGCCGTTGCAGATTCTCTCCCTGTCCGCATACGTGCTTGTACGGGGTCTCCGCACGTAAGCTCGCTCCTCCGTATTAATACCATACATACAAGACGTGTACGTGTGTTCTGCGCGGCCGGCCTGCTAAAAAAACCAAGGTACCCAGGTGGCCGGGAGCTGCAAGCCACCGTGGCCCGGCCCAAGCATGTATCTGTGCTTCCCCGTACGCTCCTTCTCGTCCATACTCCGTACAAGCCACAAGGAGGGAAGCTGCAACTGATGTGCACCGTGCCCCCCCCCCCCTGCCTCGTATCGTAAGATACGCCGTACTTGTAGATTGTTTCCCCCCCCTCCTCCTTCCCCCCTAGCAGCAGATCTTACCACGGCGGCCGCCGTCCCCTGTCCGTGTGTTCCGCACCTTCCCGATGCATCTCTGGCGAGCGGCCGTCCTCACAACGGCCGCCGTCCCAGGCGGAAGGACCACCGGGCAGCGCCTTCCCTGGATTTCTGGCATGCAAGGCAACCGGTGCAAGAGCGTTCACATTCCGCCAGGCCCTGTCCTGCATCGGTGCGAAAATTTGGACGAGATTCGCCGCATGCAGACAGACGCCTGCAACTGCAACACGCTGCGAGGACGCGCCCGCGCTAACATGTCCACCAGTTAACCGCCGCTCGCTCGCTCCTTCTTTTTGTATTTTGTTCCGTTGCTTTATTTTCCCGTTCCGGGTTCATTTTATCACGTACAATTCCATTCTCTTGTTCCTTCTTATTTCGACTTCTGGTTTTTTATTTTCTTTCCCCATTGGATCCCCTTCCGCGGTCCTTTTCTCAACCAAAAAAAAAAAAAAGCCAAAGAGAAGTCTCCAAAATACCCGCCACACTCTCTTCTTTGAATATACGAATATACACACCCACCAACCCACCAACCCACCCCCCTTTGTCTTTGTCTGTCCTCCTGCCACCCGTCCAGCCTACTCCAAAGCAGCATCTGGCCGTTGACTAGGCCGCCGATCGCCTGGCCCGCAACCCAACCTAGGGCGGCTGAAGCACCCGAGACGCCGCTTTTTGCCGTTCTCTGGCTTTCTCTGCCCTTCCCCACGGCCTTGTTCGCCAACGACACCGCGACCCTGTCCTCGATCTGCCACATCACCCGCCCACGGACGCAGACCCGGCCATGCATCCTTTGCAGTGATCGGCAGCTTGGACCTGTAGCGTCGACAGCGGTCTCTTGTCGGAAGTTTCTTTGTCCCTTTTTTTCTTTTTTTCTTCTTCGGGAGTTTTGCGTCTCTTTTTATTTTTATTCTTCATTTTTTGTTTTCTCCTTCCTTTTTGCTTTCTGCTTTCTGCCGTCGTATCTTCTCCTCGTCTGGCTTCTCAGACGAACGTACCCTGCCGTACAGCAACACGGCCGCTCTCACGGCCGGGTCCACTCCGCGTTCTCCCCGTCTTCCCGCGTCGCTCATTTCCACCTCAACTCTCAGTCTCTTCCCCCGCCCCTCTTCCCGTCTCTCAATCTCTCCCTTGGCCTCCAGAAAGCCTTTATACGCTGCTCCTCCCTCACGGTATTTTTTCCTTTTTCCCTCCCACGCTCCCACGCTTTTTCTCTTGGCTTCTCCTACATCACCTCTTGTCTCTTTTCTTTCGACCTTCTTATTCGTCCCTGTGCTGGACCCCCCTCCTTGTCTCCGTCAGCAGAACGACACCCTTCGGCCTGTTCCGTTCATCGATCGGCATGTCACTGGACCTGTACGGACCAGTAGGCCTCTTTCACCAAACAAAAGACCCCTTGTTTGGACGTCTTTGATTTTTCCCGCCCCATCACCCCCCCCTTTCGCCCCCCCCTTCCACCCCAGCTAGCACATGTACGCCTAGCCCGAGTCACCACATCGACGCACGCACGCACACACAACAACGACAGCAACAGCTGCAGCTACAGCTGCACCACCGCCGCTACCACCCCCTATCCATCCACCCAGAATCACTAGCACGCTCAGCGGCCGCGGCCTTCTCCCCCACCTGTGTGCCGTTCTACTGCGTAGACACGCATCCCCGCTACGCCACCGTCGTCCTCCTCCTCCCTCCTCTCCCGCACCTATTGGATCCTCGGCCCTCCGTGTTTACCGTCGTGTCCCCGTCGTGCCCTCCCGTCGTGTTGTTCGTCGTGACCAAAACAACACACCGCGAGAATCCGCCTCTCTCCCTCCCTGGAGTCTTGCCTGTTCTCCCTTCCCGCCTCCTCCCTCCTCCCTCCTCTCCTCCCTCCTCCCTCCTCCCTCCTCCTCCTCCTCCCCCCCTCCCCCCCCCCCCATTCACCCCTCTATCACCCCTCCCCCTTCAGTGGATTTCCCGCCTCTGCCGTCTACCACGCATTTATCCACTTATTCTCTTTTATACCTCCGAGCCTGGTTGGCCGTTGTCTGTATCCTTGCTGTCGTACATTTCTTTGATTCGACGCCGCTTCGTCAACTCCCCGTTTCTCCTGTTTCTTGCCTCCACGCGGTCGCCCCCAACCCAACGACAACAGCAGCTCGCCAGATCCTCCTGTCCAGCATTCGTCACCCCCCGATATGGTTTTCTTTTCTGCTGCCGTTTTGTGACTGTCCTTGATTTTGTTCTCGGGTTTGTTGTTGGTAGACCTTTGCAGAGGAGCCGCTCTGTCGGAGGACGCCACATCGTCCGCCCTGGGCCAGCCACATGACAGAGGATGCAGTAGCGAATATAAAACGCGAGCCACCTTTTCCTCCCCTCTCCTCCTTTCTCCCCCCCTCTCCATTTTGCTGCTGGAGGATGCAGCCGGCTCGCAATACAGTTGAACCGCCACCTGAAAGAGATGATCTTGGGCGAAATCAACCACGACCACCAGCTGGCAGCTCGCCCAGCTTAAAACGCCCTGATCCCGGCCGCACGCCGTCTGCCTCCGTCTCGCCGCCGGTCGCCCGGCGAAGCACTGGCTCGTCGGCTTATTCGATTCACTCGCCGGCCCCGATCAACACCGTGGCGTCTCCCGGCTCTCCAACAGGCACGGCGAACGAGTCGCCGTTTGGCGCTGCCGGCTCTCCTCCGCAGACCGGATTTTCAGCGCGCGACGGTCTCGACCCAGCCAGCGCCCGCCGTGCCAGCCGCCGCCGAACCGGGCCTCTGTCGGCCTCCCAGCGCGAAAAGGCCGCCCTAATCCGGAAGATCGGTGCATGCAACGACTGCCGGCGGCGGCGTGTTGCTGTGAGTATACCGCCTGTGATTTGATTTCTAATTTTTTCTTGTTCGTCCTCCAAAACTAACCGTGGCATCCCCGCGAAGTGCCACCCCAATCATCACAACATGAGCTGGGAAGATGCCGTGCAAAAGTACCGGTCGGTCACGCCGACGCCAGACCTTGGCAGTGCCATGAATCACCAGTCGGGGGCATCGCATGGGTCGCAGATGTCCTTGTTGGATCGCGAAGCGCAGGAGATGGACATTGACGCAGCCCCGTCCCCGGGAGCGTCACGACGCGACTCGATGCACGAGCGCACGCCGCAGCCGCTGTTGCAGCTGCACGAGCGGCAACACGAGCACCATCAGCACCAACACCACCGTTCACACCACCGTCCACACCAAAACCTGCATCTGCAGCAGTCGCAGCACCACCATCACCAGCCGCTGCACCCGCAGCAAGCTCCACACGAGCAACCAACCCTGCCACCACCGCAGCCACAGACATCGATCGAGCGAAAGCCCCTTCTCCAGCCACAGCCGCATGCACGGCCGCATCCATATGCATCGTCACATTCGTCACAACCGCGGTTTCATGGGCCGCAGCAACCGCTGCCGAGTCCTAGTTCGCCGCGGATTAAGACACAGTTGCTCTCTCCCATACTGCCTCCACCCACTGGCGTGCGTCTGCCGGCCGGGGGCGGCGGCGGCAGCGGCAGCAGCAGCGGGGGTGGCGGGAGCGGTAGCGAGGCACGGCTGAGAACGCCGTTGCCGTCTGGGCGCAGCCTGGAAAAACTCACGGCACCACTGCCGAGCATGCAGCAGCGGCTCCCAGACGACCTCCAGATTGCCGCGGCTCGAATCATCAACCAGGCGAACCCGCACCGCAGCCGGTACGACGCGGTTCATGTTATGTTGCTGGTGTGGTCAAACGAGAACGACCCAGAGGTGCTGCCGGCGGTGGAGGACCTCAAAGCGTTGCTGGAAACACACTACCACTACACGGTGGAGCTGTGCCGAATCCCAGCCGGCGCCCACAGCCCGTACCGGTGGCTTCTGCAGACGGTGACGCAGTTTGTGAACAACCGCGACCTGCGCGACGCGCTGAAGATCCTGTACTATGCAGGTGGCAGCTGTGTGGACCGGGAACGGGAGATGGTTCTGACGAGGTGGGTGTTCTCCAGTTCTTTTCTTCTGGTCTTTTGTTATCCCGTTCTCTCTGACCCATGCCCCTTTACAGCCTTGCAGACAACAGCCAGGCCTCAACGATCCGCTGGAGTGGCATCCAGCAGGTGCTGGAGGACACGAGCTCCGACACACTCGTGCTAATGGACGCGGCGTACTACCCGTGCGGGCGGATGGCGCGGCGCGAGGGCGTATTGGAGCTGCTGGCGGCGTCGGTGGGGTGGGACGCAACGCGGACCTTGGGCCGGACGCTGTTCACACGCGTGCTGACCGACGAGCTCCGGCTGCGACGCGAGCAGCAGCAGCAGCAGCAGCAGCAGCAACTGTTCCGGGGGCCGCAGGCGCCCCTGACGGCACTGTCGGCGGCCGAGCTGCATGTGCGGCTGATGGCGAAATACCATCAGCGACTGCAGGAGATCCGGGGCCTGGCGCCAGAGCAGCCGGCTCAGCAGCCCCAGCAGACCCAGCAACCCCAGTCGCCCAGACAGCAGCCCGCGGCAGAAGGCTTCCCCGCGCCACTGCACATGCAGATGGCAGCCAGCGCACGCTTGCCGTCGATCATGCTGGCGCCGTGTCGGCGGCCGATGTCGAGCAGTCCGGAGGCGTCGGTGCCGGTGCCGGGGCCGGGGTCGGCCGGGGCGTCGTCGGCGTTGCCCGGCAGCCAGCTGACGCTGACGCTGCGGCTGAACGAGAGCGTCCTGGACAAGCCCGGCTGGATGGAGTGGATGCGGCTGCTGCCGGAGGGCGTGTGCGACGTGCAGTGCGATGCTCCGTACGCCGGCGCCGCGTACCGATGAGGGGGAAAAGAGGATTTTTGACTTTTGGATGTGCTCGCGCTTTGTTCTGCCGTCTACTTTTTTATGTCCGCTCATGTCCTTAACGGCCTGTACCGTGTCCCGCCGGGTTTCCCGGGATATAAACAAAAAATCTAGTGTCGTGTTGACTACCCCCTTTTTTTGTCTAGTCATTTGTGTTGTGTATTTTTTTTTTTTTTTTTTCTTAAATATTTTGAAACTCCTCTATACCATTAGACATCTCAAACACAGATAAAGGAAACGCATAAATTAGAATACAGATAAATAACAATTGCAAGTGGTTCAGACGGTCTATATCGCAGCAGATCGAGAAGTCGCTTGCAAACAGAGGGCCAAAAGATCGCCCAACAGCAGGCGCCTACAGCGCCAGCAGCAGCAGCGCCGACGCCGCGGCGGTCAGGAGCGCCGCCGGGAGGGCGCCGCTGCCGAGCGCGCCCGGCGCGGCGGACTCGGACGAGGCGTTGGCGCTGGCGACGGCGGACAGCGACGAGTTGGGCAGCAGCAGGCTGGGCTCGTACTCGCCGGCAATGTCGGTGGTGTTGAGGGAGCCGTCCCAGCAGTAGCGGGTGAAGCAGGTGGTGCAGGTGTCGGGCACGGTGGTGTTGGTGCGGGTGAAGCTGCGCGAGAGCACGGCGCAGGCCAGGCAGGCGGCCCAGTCGGCGTCGAGCGTGCCGTTGCCGCGGGTGGCGACGTTGAAGCCGTTCTGGATGTAGTCGTTGCGCTCCTCGAGCGTGTACGAGGGCGTAAAGGTCGAGGCGTTGCTGTACGCCGACAGCGGGGCGTGCGGCAGGTACACGATCAGCGGCGGCAGCGTCTCGGAGCCGGTCAGCGTGAAGTTGCTGGCGTCGCAGCCGAAGAAGGTCGGGCGCTGGTTCAGGCCCAGGTTGACAAACGTCTTGTCGTCGGGCACGGGCGGGAAGAGCGTGCCGTTGGCAATGTCGCCAAAGGTGCGCTCGTAGGTGGCGCGCAGGGCGGTGCCGTTGGGCCAGCTGTACGTGGTGTCGGCGCTCGAGTCGACGGCGACAATGACGTCGAGCGCGCGCAACGGCTGGATCAGCGGGTGCAGCGGGATGTTCTGCAGGTCCTCGCCGCCGTCGACGAGCGTCAGCTGGTCGGTGTTGGCGTACGGGTTCGAGGCGTTGTTCCAGGCGTAGAAGGGGTTCGGCTGCCACTGGGCAATGTCGTTTTCGTCGCCGGCCAGGTCCTTGAGCAGGTCCTCGATCAGCGACACGACAAACGACGGGATGCCGTCGGCGTCGGCGTACGCGCTGATGTTGGCCAGCAGGAACTGGTTGAAGAGCGACGACGACGTGCCGAAGACGTAGCCGATCTGGTCGAAGCCGCGCACGCAGTAGCTGTCGCTGGCGTCGGCCACCTGGCCGTTTGTAAAGTTGGAGCCCAGGTACTCGGTCGGCACGAAGCCGTACGTGGTCGGGTCCCACGAGCCGGTCTCGAACGGGTTGATCTCGAAGACGGTCGAGTTGAGCGCAATGACCGTGTCGCCGGGCGCGCGGCTGTCGGCCACCAGGATGGGGAAGGGCGTGTCGCCGTTGGCAAAGTTGTCGGCCAGCGCAATGGACGAGAAGGTGTACGTCAGGCCGCCGTCGTCGGCATTGACCAGCTGGTACGACAGGGCACGGCCCCAGTAGTCGGTCAGCGACGTGTTGAAGCCGGCGGCGGCCTTGGTGGCGACCTGGGCGGCCACGTCGGTCCAGTACTCGGCCGTGTGGATCAGGCCGCGGCGCTCCTTGCTGCTGGTGTTGGGCGTGGTCGAGCCGTCGTCCTGGGCGTCGTCGCTGGGCCCGCTGAAGATGCTGTTGTCGAAGCGCCACAGATCCGAGTTCTCGTAGCCGTCGCGCAGCGTCACCACCGACGAGAAGTTGTTGCCGAACAGCGAGCTGACCAGCCACCCGCCGCCCGACAGCCCGGCCAGGTACGTCGACGCCTGCAGCAGCCCGGCAATGTTGCTGGTCGTGTTCGTGCTCGTGCCGTTGGGCGTGCGGTTGTCGGCCGCCGCCAGGAAGCCCGCGCCGTTCATCAGCGCCCGGTACCCGCCGCCCGACACGGCCAGCCCGATCGCCGGCACGTCCGACTCGTTGGCCAGCCCGGCCAGGTAGCTGGCCGCGTCGAAGCCCGTCACGTTGGCGGCGGCCAGCCACGCCGCCAGCGCCGGCCGCGTCGTCTTGCGCCGCTCCGCCAGCCACGCCGTCTCGTTGGTCGACAGGCCGCTGGCCTTGCGCGCCGTCGGCCGGTCGGCCGGGCAGTCGATGATGGCCGGCGTGTAGTTGCCCGACGGGTTGTTGGGCAGCGCGCGCGGGACCAGGTCAAGGGCGTAGGCGCCATCCTCCACTGGCACGGCCAGGGCGCCGCCGGCGAGGAGGCCGAGGGCCAGCGTTCGTGTAAACATGTGGGTGGTGGGAGTTGAGGTCAAAACAAGAGCCGAAAGAAGGGAGAGCCCCGGGAAAAGACGGTGTGCAAGACGAATTGATCGGATGTCCAGCCGAATGGAAAGAAAAAAAAAGAGCGTCTTCCAGCTGCGCCGCGGAAAAGGATTGCCAAGAGGCAAGACGGTCGAATGTTGTTCTTTAAGAAATGACGGCCTAGCCGAGTTAGTGCCCTGGACGCGTGGACCCAGTGCGTGCCGTGCGAGCCGTCCGGGATCAAGATGGACAAAAAGCCAATGCGCGTCTGTGCTGGACAGCCTGCTTTAGTGGACAGCCCAGGGGCGGGCTGTGCTGAAGACGGAAACGTCGGAAGCGATGTGGGGAGGGAGGGAGCTGAAAGAAGAGGAAAAAGAGGGGAGAAGAAGAAAGGAAATACTCTCTCTCAAAAAAAAGAAAAGAAAAGAAAAAAGATGAGACGAAAAGAAGCCGAAAGACAGAAAAATTAAAGACAGATCAAAAATAAACAAAATATGAAGAAAATCTCCAAAATAAGACATTTAATAGATTGGCAAAGAACGAAGGATCGGCGGAAAAAAAAAAGGAGAATTAATCACACGGACACTGCGAAACTCCGTACGTGCGCAAGACACAGCCGCATTTGCCTTCCATGGGGCGACCCCAGGCGATCGGCGCCCGACTGGCCCCCGGACGGACCACACCCGTTCCGAGTGCGACCTGCCTTTTGGGAGCCTTTTGGAAGTGTGTGTGTCGTCTGTTCGATGTCTGTCGTTTCTTTCAAGGACTAGGATGCCCTTGTAGGTTCCACGTCTTCCATGCTGTTTCGTTTTTTGTCGATTTTGTCTTGTTTTTCGTCGTCGTTCGTCATCGTTCGCATCTTGGCCGTCGCATCGATCGAACCACTCTCGCATCCCTGCACCACCATCGTATGCCCGATCGTACTCGTATCTTGTGCGACTCGTCGCGTTGTAGTCGCATTGCGAGCCTCGGATCCCATGTTGGGCTGCAGGCAAAAGCTGGCAGTGTCTTTTCCCGCACATCCGAATTGATGACTAATATATGACTAATACAACACGACGCCGTTGCCTGGCAACGCTGTTTACTGCAATCACATATCGACAGGCAAGCTCCCCCGGACCCAGACAGCTCCTTCCCTGCATACCACCTCCCCTTGCGAGCACCGACGCGTCTCACAGCGGCGCCATCATCGACAATCGTGCTGCAGCCGGAAACCGCGACCACCTGCATCCCCATCACGCCTTCCGTGAATGGCTTACCCTCCTTCCCCCTGAACGCCCTTTTTGTTTTTGTCTGCACCCCAGCTCCTTCCTTCCTCTTTCACCATGGATCCCCCTTCCCCCCCCAAGCGCATGACCCGTGCCCGCGCCGCCAGAGCCAACAGCCAAAGCACAACGACCGCACACACCACCGCCACCCGGGCAAAGAGCACGGCGTCTACAGCAGCCAGGCGAACACTCCGCGACCAGCACGACGCCAACGACACCGACAACGACCAGGACGAGCTGTGCGCCATGCCGCCCAAGAAGAGCGTTGCCGCCGCCGCCGCCGCCACCACCGCTCGCACAACGCGTGGCCGGCCCCGGAAAACACCAGCTCCGGCTGCTGCATCGGACGACGATGCCCCGGCCGTCCGCACACGGGCGCCGCGGTCGTCGACGGCCACGGCCTCGACGCGCACCTCCCGGGCAAAGACGGTGGCCTCTGACGGGGCTGGAGCCGAAAACGACACCGCAGCGGAAGCACGCCCCGCCCCCAAAAAGAGAACCACCACACGGACGGCATCGTCATCCAAGGCGGCAGCATCGTCTGGCACCACAAGAATTGCCGTCCGTGCTGGATCGGCAGCCCTGGCAGCAGCAGCGGCGGTGGCGGCTGCCGAAGCAGTGGCCTCCGCACCCTCTGGCCTGGCCAAGAAAAAGGTCACCTTTGAGGAGCCCGAGAAGGAAAACATCGTGCCGCGTGTCGTGTCCGGTACAAAGGGCAAGGCCGCTGCTGCACGGGCAACTGCTACCACAGACGCAGCATCAGCAGCGGCCGGCCTACGTGCAAAGCCGGCGCGCCGTGCCGAGGCTGCGCCAGTAGCTGCGAAGACGACGACGGCCAAGGCCGCCAAGACGGTGACAACAACGACCGCGAAGAGGACAACAAAGCCTACATCCACTACATCCACAGCATCACGCACGCGCCCGGCCGCCGGCAAGCCGCTTACCGCCATCCCGCTCAGCCCCAAGAAGGTCACGCAGGTGCGCATGGTACGCGGCATGGAGCTCGACGTGGACTCGGAAGACGAGCTGGCCGCAATGGACGACGCGCCCATGCTGAAGCGCAGTCCGAGCAAGCCGGCTCGCAAACTCGTCGCCCCGACACCACAGGACGGGGCACAGGACCGCACCGGCGTAGCGCCGGCGCCTACCGAGGACGACGAGCCGCCTGTTGGCACGCTGCGCAGCCCTGCACGCCGGCCACCCCCTACCCCGTTCAAAGACGGGCTCACCAACACCCCGGCCCGGCGAGGCAACATTCTGTTCTCCACCGGCCCGGTGTTGCCTGCCTCCACGATGAAGCAGTCGTTGGGGCTCAACCCTGACGACGCTGAGAACAACAACAACAACAACAACAACACTGTGTCTCTTCTGACATCCCCTGCCAAGCGCTTTCCGGTTCCCCCCAAAATGCTGGGAGGCGGCGGCAGCCTGGACGACGCGGGCCGCTCGCCCCTCAAGATGTCGCTGTTGCAGACGCCGGCGAAGCGTCCCGTCTCGCCTGTGAAGGCCGCTCAGTTGCTGGGACGGTCGGTCACCAAGCCGGCCAGTACCATTGCAGAGGTGCCGGAAAGCACCGAGGAGCCAGAGTCAGCTGAGGAGCCCGAAGAGTCAGAGGATCTCGAAGAGCCAGAACAGCAGCCAGAGGACCCTGAGTCTCTAACACAAATGATTCGAGACATGGCCGCCGACGCTGCTGAGGCGGAAGTCCTGGCAAACTCGCCCTCTCGCAAGTCCTCCCGTGGCCGGCCGTCTGCTGAGCTCTCGCAGAGCGCACAGGGTTCGCCCAAGCCGGAGGATGAACCTGCATCTATTGAGGAAGACGTTGCGTTGATGGAGCAGGAAGACGTTGCCATGGCCGACGATCCCATGGATGTTGACATGTCGACCGTCGGCGCTGCTCTCCTAACGGTGTCGCCGCCCAAGCAGGAGGCCCAAGAGGCCCAGCAGCTCCAGCGGAGTCCCGTCACGGTGCCTCTTGGGTTTGGGCTGCGCGACGAGCATTTGCGCGACGAGACCAGCGACATGGACTCGGACGACGAAGACACAACACAGCTGCCTCTCCCAGCCATGCCAGAGACCCCCTGTCCGAGAAGGGCGAGCATGGGCCGGCGGCCACTGCAGACGGAGCCGCTCGGCTTTACACCGCTCGCGGCACAACTGAGCAGCTGGAAGGCCCACAGCCCGGTGGCAGAAGAGGAATCTGCCCCTCCGTCACCGGAAACGGAACCTGCCGCCGAACCGGACAATGCATTCTCGACGCTGGAGATTTACGACGACGCCATGGCAGACGAAGTCCCTGAGCAGACCGAAGAGCAGACCTCCGACTCTGTCGAGTCTGCCGCGCCGGCCGACCTGGGCGAAGTGCTCTTGCCCATCTTTGACGATATGGACGTGACGCAAGAAGACCGCGACCTGGCCGAGGAGGCCAACGAGCTGTCTCTGATGGAGTCGGAGAAGCCAGACGATGCCATGTCGGAGGCCGGCAACGAAGCCAACGACGAGAACGCGATGCCGATTGATCCGGCCTTGTTGGACGTGCCGCCCGTCACGCCGCAGCGCGTCCTTATGAAGACGTTCCACACCGTGTCCAAGGTGCCGCTCAAGGCGGCCGACGAGTCGACACCGCGGCCCCGGATGCGGCGCCGCAGCCTCAGTGTGTCGCGGCTGCCGGCTTCGGCATCTTCGCGTAGCCGCCGGGGAAGTGCTGGGATCAGCGCCGCGGCCGGTAGCCCTGGCAGCCCAGGGAACCGCAGCAGTAGTGGTGGTGGTCTAACGCGGAGTGCCACGGTCATCTCCTATTCGCCGACGAAGAAGGAGCGTGGCCGGGAGAGCCGTCGGCGGAGCCGCCGTGCGTCTGCTGGTGTTCCGGCGGTGGAGGCGGCCAGCGAGATGGCGGACAACACTCTGTCTGTCCCGGCATCCCCGGCGACGGCCCCTCCGACGACGCCGACGAAGACGAAGCAGGCGTCTGAACCTGCAACGCCTGTCACACCGGCTTCGCCGGCAACGACGGACGGCGGCTGGTCTACGCTTGGCACACCGGCACGCACGCCTCGGCGCGATCTGAACCCTGGTCTCTTGCGCGGCGCCGTCGTGCTGGTGGATGTGCACACGACGGAGGGGGCTGATGCGAGCGGGATCTTCGTGGAGCTGCTGACGCAGATGGGCGCGCGCTGCGTGAAGAGCTGGACCGGGACGAGCCCGACCAGCGGCACGGGCGTGACGCACGTGGTGTTCAAGGACGGCAGCAAGCGGACACTCGACAAGGTGCGGGAGAGCGAGGGCGTGGTGCAGTGCGTCGGGGTCAGCTGGGTGCTGGACTGCGAGCGCGAGAACCAGTGGCTGGACGAGCGTGCGTACGGCATTGACACGGCCCGGGTGCCGCGGGGCGGAGCGCGGCGGCGGCGGAGCATGGAGCCGCAGGCACTTGCGAACCGCGACGGGCGGGTGGTGTCGGCTACGGGGTCGCCGGCGTCGCCGGGGTCCGGGCCGCGGGCGCGGGGCCACCGCATGTCGGCACCGGCGCCGAGCACGCCGGCGAGCCGGCGCCGGCGCGACAGCGCGCTGTGGGTGCGGACGCCGGAGGACGAGAGCAGCCGGGGCGAGGACGGCGGCGACGGGGCGGAGCAGCAGCAGCAGCGGCGGGAGGACGACGCCGCCGAGCGCGACTGGGACCGGCTGGCGGGCGTGCTGACGCCGGTGCCGAAGACGCCGGCGCCGGAGGCGATTGCGCGGTACGCGGCGAGCCTGCTTCCGGAGACGCCAACGGGGGGCGGCGGGTTTGGGTACGACAGCGCGGAGGACAGCGAGTTTGACGACGACGACGACGCGTCGGTGGCAAACGACGAGAACGCCGACCCGCAGCGGCTGGGGATGCGGACGTGTCCGCCGAAGCAGGCGTGCTACCGCGAGCTGGGCGAGGGCATCCTGGCGCGGGAGAAGGACGAGCGGGTGCTGATGCGGCTGATGGCGGCGCGGCGCAAGAGCCTGCAGTTTGCGCCCAAGATTGCGAGTCCGCTGTCGAAGGCGTGGCACTGATTGGTGTTTTGTTTTGCTTTTTGCTTTTTGCTTTTTGCTTTTTCCTTTTCTTCTTTTCTTCTTCTTTTGCTTTTCGTTTTTATTCCCCGGTTATTTTTGTTGTAATTGATGCTCCTTGGTATGATTTTGGTTTCTTGTTTTTGTCTTACAGGCGATGCCCATAGTGGCATAGGGCTGGCAGCGGGCCGCGTCATCTCGCACTGAGCGGGCCCGGGTCGTGATAAGGCTCGGACGGGGGGGCGGGGGGCCGAGCGCTATGATGAGCTGTTTGTTTTGTGCGATTGTTTGTGTGACTGTTTTGCGTGATTCGAGTGATGCTCTTTTTCATGCTGTCTCTCACATTCTGCGTTTGATTATGCTTTCTGCCGTGTGAGTCTTTTGCTTGCCTGCTTGCCTGCTTGCCTGCTTGCCTGCTTGCCTGCTTTGTTGTCTCTGCCGGCCATGCCAGCGACCGGCACTCGGCCTGCGCGGGCCTTGCTGGTCCTGTTGACGCTTGTGCGGTGGTGTGTGCTGGTGGCGGCCGGGGCGGCGCAGGTGCCGGTCGGGGTGCCTGGCACACACCATGTTGACGATACCCATGGTGACGGCAATGTTTACGACGCTGTTCACGACCACGACTACGACTACGACAACAGCTACGCAGCACCCCCCCTCAACTTCTCGTCGCCGGCGCCGCATCTGTTCGCCTCGGCCTACAGCCTGCTGCAGCAGTGGGCCAACACGGTCTTCCCCAACGGCCACAGCGTCGTCGCCGGCTCCATCCCGCCGTACACGCTGCTGCACCACGGCCTGCGGCAGCGCGCCGGCGAGCCCGAGGACGCGCTGTCGCCGGCCAGCCCGGAGTGGGTCGCGCTCGACCCGGAGATGGCCTACGGCATCATGGGCGGCTCGCGCGGCAGCTGGCTGCTGACGTACCAGACGACGCGCCGCGTGCGCGTGCTGTACGTGGACGGGCTGTCGGCGGCGCTGATGGGGCTCGGCCAGCTCGACTCGCAGATGCTGCTGCTGTACGGCAACGTGACGGGGCCAATCAGCGATAGCGGCGGCTGGGGCGGCGGCCTGGCGCCCGAGTACGACCGGGCGCGCGGGCTGTGCGGCTGGCTGGCGGCGGCGGGCCTGGGCGGGCGCGGGTGGGGGTTCGAGGGCATTGTGCGGATGAACGCCGGCTTCGAGATGATCTGGTGCGACTTTCAGAGCGACAGTCTGCGGCTGGTGAGCCGGCTGGACGTGACGGTGCGGTCGGGGGGTGGTAGGGACGAGGAGGACGAGGACGCCGAGAACACCGAGAACGATGCTGCGGCCGCCGCCGACATATCGCCACCCCCCCTCCCTCCGGTGCCGACCCGCACCGACGCCGTGGCCAACCCGTCGCACCCGCCGGCGCCGCCCAACTGGCGCGGCCCCGACGACGACGGCGGCGACGACGAGCGCGCCGACGCGGAGCCGTTTGTCGACGCGCAGGGCTGGGCCTGGTTCGAGAGCGCGGCGTGGCACTACGGCGCGTCGCGGGCCGGGCCCGGCGCCGGCGAGACGCGCGTGCGTGTCGACCCGCCGTGCGCCATCCTCAGCTTCTACGGGCGGCGCTTCGACGGCGGGCCGCTGGCGCACGGGCGCGCGGCCGACGAGCAGGTGCGGCTGAACCTGACGGCCGACGGCACGTGGACGCTGCGCGGGGGGGACGCCACGGCCAACGCCACGGCCGCGGCGCTGCGCCAGCTGGCCCGCCGACGCCGGCTGCACCACCTGGCAGACGCGAGCCCGGACGAGGCGGCGCAGATGCGGCGGCGGGCCGAGGCCGTGCTGCGGCGGGTGGTGGCGGCCGACAACGGGACGGCGGATGCAGACGCAGGCGAGGCGACGTGCTCGGGCGCCGACTGGCCGCTGCTGCTGGCGGAGATGGTGCAGCGCTCGGCACGGCACCTCAAGACGATGGAGGCGCTGCTGCAGCGGGGGCCGGGACCGGGGGCGAATGCGACGGCGGCGGCGGCGTGGCTGCGCCAGCTGCGATCCGAGAGCCACATGTTCCTGGTGCACTTCCTGGCGTACCCGAACCGCACGGAGGAGGCCGCGACAGAGCACCCGTGGCGCCGCGGCTCGGCCCTGTTCCAGCGCACGCTGGCGCGCTGCCGCTACCGGTACACGCGGCTGCTGGTGGACGACGATGGCGACGGCGACGGCGACGGCAGCCTGCCCGAGGAGGAGGCCGACCTGCGCTGGGCCGTCGAGGAGACGCACGGCACGCTGTGCGCGGGGCTGCTGGGCATCGGCTTTGACATTGAGGGCGTGGCGGCCAGGGGCAAGATGACGACGACGACGACGACGGAATTGGCCGCCCTGCGTGTGCGCTGGCTGGCCGAGCTGACGGAGCTGATCGCCTGGCTCGGCTGGGAGCCCGAGTTCCTGGGGTGCAGCGAGGTGTGCGGGTGGCACGAGCGGTGTTTCATCCCGATGTGGCCGCTGGCGAACCGGCGGTTTGGGCACGGGCCGGGGGGCGGCCGTCACGGGGGGTATGGACCTCCCTATGGACCGCCGTGGGAGCATGGGAACCACAGCGGGCCACCGGGGCCACCTGGCGGGCCTGGCGGGCCTGGCGGCAGGCACGGGCCGGGCAACGGGTCGATGCCGGGGTTTCCGCGCAGCCCGGCGATGATGGGCGACGAGGCGGATCTGTGGGAGCCCAAGTGCGTGGAGGCATGGTACATGTAGGAATTGGTTTAGAGATAGAACTGAATGCTTTTGATGTCTGTTTATGCCACCGCCACGTATGCGCGCATCGCCTGCACGGCGTCGCCGTCGTACTGCTTGAGCAGGTCTGTCGCTTTTGTCTTGGACAGGTCGAGCTGGTCGGTCTGTTTGTGTGAGAAAGGGAAAAGAAAAAAAAAGAAAAAAACGAAGAAAAAAGAAGAAAGAAAAAGGGAAAAAAAGAAAGAAAGAAGAAAAAAAAAAAACAGCACCCACCAGCAGCGCCACGTCCGCCGCGTCCACCTTGACCTTCTTCGCCGCCGCGCCGCTCGGGCCCAGCCGCAGGTTCTGCATCGCCTTGCTCATCGCCTCGTGGTCGACGTGCCCGTTGGTGGCGCCGCCGCCGCTGCCGCCGTCGAGCGCCGCCAGCGCGGCGGCCGCCTTGCGGTCCTCGGCGGGCTTGGCGGCCGCCTGGGCGGCGGCGGCGGCGTCGTCAATGTCGGCGTGCGGGGCGTCTTTGGCCATTGTGTGGGAGGGAGATTTTGGAGAAGGACGTTTGGTGGAGGACGAACGTGGTGGGATGAAGCTGCTGTGACGATCACAGAGTGGGTCCCGATGACTAAGATCTCCGGAAAAAGAAAAAAAAAAGGCAAAATTGAGTCAGAGCGCAGGTGCCCGTATATAAACGGGACGTTTGGGGTCAGGTTTTTTTTTTTTTCTGCGTTGCAGATTGGTCTCGTTGTTTGTGTTCTTGCGTGTGTGATCCACGAGGAACCGTTGTTTCGTGTTGGGAGATACGTTGTGTTGTCGACCAGGTCTCAACGTCTTTTTCCTCTTTGTCTTTTTTATTCGTCATGTCACAACCATCGACAGAGGCTGCGGCCTCAAATACGACTCCGGCAACTGCTCCTCCCCCCCCCTGGTCCCCCTCTTCCTGGCGCACAAAACCAATCCAGCAGGCCCCCGCGTACGACGACCCGGCGGCGGTCCGGCGCGCCGGCGCGCAGCTGGCGCGGCTGCCGCCGCTGGTGCACCCGCGCGAGATCGAGCGGCTGCGGGCGCACCTGGCGCGCGTGGCGGCGGGCGAGGCGTTTGTGCTGCAGGGCGGCGACTGCGCGGAGCTGTTCGACTACTGCGCGCCGGCGGCGATCGAGAGCAAGATCAAGCTGCTGCTGCAGATGAGCCTGGTGCTGGTCTGGGGCGCCGACAAGCCCGTCGTGCGCATCGGCCGCATGGCCGGCCAGTACGCCAAGCCGCGGTCGAGCCCCGTCGAGACGCTGGCCGACGGCCGCCAGGTGCCGTCGTTCCGCGGCGACATCCTCAACGGCCACGCGCTGGACGCGCGCGCGCTCGACCCGGGCCGGCTCGTGGCCGCGTACCACCACGCCGCGGCCACGCTCAACTACGTGCGCGCGGCGCTGGCGGCAGGGCTGGCCGACCTGCACCGGCCGCTGGACTGGGGGCTGGGGCATGTGCGCGACCCGGCGCTGCGGGCCAAGTACGGCGAGGCGGTGGATTTCCTGCGGGACATGCTGCGGTTCATGCACACGATCGGCGCCGACAAGAACGACAAGCTGGACACGGTCGAGCTGTTTACCAGCCACGAGGGGTTGGTGCTGGAGTATGAGGAGGGGTTGGTGAGGGGGACGTCGACGACGACGGCGGCGACGACGACGACGACGGCGACGACGACGACGACGGCGACCACCACCGCCTCGACGACGACAACGACGACGACAACACCCTCCCCCCCCTACGACACCTCGGCGCACTTCCTCTGGATCGGCGACCGCACGCGCCAGGTCGACGGCGCCCACGTCGAGTTCTTCCGCGGCGTGGCCAACCCCGTCGGCGTCAAGGTCGGCCCGACCACGCCGCCGGCCGACCTGCTGGCGCTGCTGCGCGCGCTCAACCCGGCGCGCGCGCCCGGCAAGGTCACGCTGATCACGCGCTACGGCGCGGGCCGCGTGCGCGCCCTGCTGCCGGCGCACATCCGCGCCGTCGAGGACAGCGAGTACCGGCGGTGCGTGGTGTGGCAGTGCGACCCGATGCACGGCAACACGCGCACGGCATCCGCGTCGACGGGCGGCATCAAGACGCGCCACTTCTCCGACATTGTCGCCGAGCTGCGCGAGACCCTGCAGGTGCACGCCGAGCAGGGCAGCTACCTGGGCGGCGTGCACCTGGAGCTGACGGGCGACGCGGTGACCGAGTGCCTGGGCGGCAGCGAGGGCCTGGACGAGGACGACCTGTCGACCAACTACACGACCTTTTGCGACCCGCGGCTGAACGAGAAGCAGGCGCTGGAGATGGCCTTTACCATTGCGGACCACTACCGGCGGGTGCGGGGGCGGCAATAGCCAGTGAGAGAAGAAAAAAAAAGGCAGAACATCAAAATTCAAAATTCAAACAAAATCAAAATTCCCCCTACTCCACCACCGTAATCGACTGCGCCCCCTCAAAGGCCTCGCCCGGCTCCAGCGTCTGCCACCCCGCCACCGCGCCCGGCTCCACGCACAGCATCTGCCGGAACCCGTCCTTGGGCGCAAAGTCGCCAATCGCCGCCGCCCCGTCCGCCCACGGGTTCCACACGACCACGTCGGCCAGGTTGTCGCGCGCAACGGCGAACCGCGGCCGCCCGCCCTCCGTGACGGCCACCGCCTGCGCCGCGCCCGCCGCCGGCTGGTACAGGCGGTCGACGCGCTCCGTGATGGTCAGCGGCGCGCCCGCCGCCTGCGTCCGCGTCTGCCCGCCGCTCGTCTTGTCGCGGAACGCGGCGCCGTCGAGGCCGGTCACCGCGACCTGGTCAATGTCCTGCCGCCGTCAGTTTGTGCTCTGGATGGGGGGGGGGGGGGGAAGGAAAAGGGGAAAGGGCTAAAAAGCACTCGCATACCTTCACCCGCAGGTACGTGTGCAGCAGCACCTGAAAGTCAAACGCCGTCGTGCCCTCGTTCGTCACCACAATGCTCGTCGTCAGCCGCCCCGGCGCCAGCGTCACCCGGTACAGCAGCGCAAAGTCGTACGGCCACAGCGCCCGCAGCGCCGCGTCCGCCGCCGCCGCCGACAGCCCAAAGTCCAGCTGCACGCCGGCGTCGGCGCTGGTGGCCTCGCCCTCGGACGTTGACCGCCCGAGAAACTCCCAGCGCGACGTGCGCGCCAGCCCGTGCTGCGGCAGCTTGCCCGTCGCCGTCTCGGGGCCCGACGTGCCAAACACCGGGAACACAATCGGGATGCCGCCGCGCACGGCCTTGGTCCCATCCAGCACGGCCGCGTCGCTCAGCCACAGCCGCTCCGCGCCGCCCGGGCCCGTCCACCGCAGCACCGTCGCGCCCGTCAGCAGCACCTCGACCGCCTCGCCCGTCGCCGGCAGCACGGCCGTCACCCGGTCGCCCACCACGTCCACGCGCGGCTGCGGCGGCAGCGCCGGCGTCGCCGCCAGCGCCGACGGTTTGTTGCGGCGTTCCATGGCTGTGGTTGTGGATGTGGTTGTTGTTGGGAGTGTGAAGAGAGAGATCTCACCAGCTTGGAGGGGTGCTGCTGTAGCCGTCACAGCTGTTTCATCTGCAGGAGGCGGGGCTGGCGGGGCTGCTGCGGTCACGTGCAAATGTCGTGATGATCGTCAGGGGAATGGCTTCATGCGGGGAACTGGAAAGTCAGAGCAACAATAAGCAGTCGACTGGGGAATTCAGAGCTTGAAAGACAAAAGACAAAAAAACCATCACTCCAGGCCAATTAAAAAAATAACCAAAGAAGCCAGACCCAAGAAAGAAAAGACCAAGAAAGAAAAGACCAAAAAAGTAAACAAAAAGGGAATAAAAAGAAAGAAAAGAAAGAATCACAATCACGGCCGCAGCGTCACGTCGGCGTCCTCGGACTCGCCCCCCTCGTCGTCCGACACCTCCGAGTCCGACGTCGACGCCAGGCTGGCCTCGCCGCGGGCTGCCCGCCGCGCAATCTCGCGCTCGCGGTAAATGTCCGCCCGCCGCCGCGCCGCCGCCGCCAGGCTGTCGACGTACGTGCGGTACTTGACAATCTCGCGCAGCAGGTACGCGCTCTTGCGCTCCCAGTTGGCCATGGCCTTGTTGGCGTTGCTGCCGCGCGGCGTGAACGCCAGCAGCATCGGCGACCGCAGCGCGTTGTGCGCCTGCAGCTCCGCCTCGATGCTCTCCACGTACGCCAGCAGCGTCTGCTGCTGCTGCGCCTCGGCCGCCGTCGATGCCCGCACCGACTGCGTCGGCGGCACCCACTCCGCAATGTGCACCCGGTCGCCGGGAAGCTTGCCCACGCCCATCCCGCCCATCCCGCCGCCGATGCCGCCGCCGCCGCCGCCGCCGCCGCCCAGCCCGCTCGACGACGACCCGCTGCGCATGTGCCCAAAGTCAAACGACCCAGACCGGAACGACCCGCTGCGGCCCCGCGACTGCAGACTGGTCCGTCCGGCTGCTGCTGCTGCTGCTGCTGCCGCTGCTGCTGCCACCACCGCTGCCGATCCAGGCCGCGATGCCGAGGGGGGGTACCCCAAGCCTGCTCCTCCTCCTCCTCCGCCTGCTCCCCCCCCAATGCTGCCACCCCCGGTGCTGCGCACCGACGCCGCCGACGAGCCCACCACTGCCGGGCTCGACCCGTTGCCGTTCTTCGTGATCGCCGTCACCAGCGCGTTGTGCACAATCGCGTCGCTCCACCCGTACTCCATGTTCGAGACACCGCCCACCAGCGGGTGCGTGCTCAGCCGCGCGCTCCAGTAGTTGGCCGTGTTGACAAACTCCTTGCAGATCTCCGGCGTGCCCACCTGGAACAGGTGCACCGCCCCCGTCGGCAGGCTCAGCGCCCACACGTGCGGCCGCTGCCGCGAGTACCCCGGCGGCGGCAGCGCCGACGCCAGCGTCTGCTTCAGCGCAAACGTCCCCACGTTCGTCGCGTTGTCCTGCCAGTTGCCGCCGCCCACCACTGCGCCCTTGCTCGCCGCCGCCGCCGCCGCCGCCGCTGCTGCTCCCGACCGGCCCCGGCTCTTGCCCCGCGTCGACTTGTTCGGCGTGAACGAGAACAGGCTCATCGTCCCCTTCTGCACCACCGCAAACACCTCTGTCCAGTTGCGGTCCTTGGCCCGCTTGTCCAGCCCGTCCAGGTGGTGCTTGTGCACCACCATGCCCTCCTTCACCCACGGCGGGCCTGCCAGCTCCAGCGACTCGTCGTCCAGCAGCGACGACGACCCCCCGCCCACCCCGTTGCCGTCCATGGTCGTCCCCGCCGCCCCCACCCCCGACAACGACGACGCCCCGTCGCTCCCCAGCGACAGCACGCTGCCCAGCGTGTTGTCCTCGCGGATGATCGCCTGGCTCAGCGCGTTGGCAAACCCAATCGACTGCTGGTACTCGCCGCCCCGGCCCCCCCACGCCGACCCAAACGACTCCATCGACATCGACGCCTGCGTCCGCCCCAGCGACTGCCGGCTCCACGTCGCCGACGACCCCGTCGGGCTCCACACCGAGTTGCCGTCCTCGAAGCTCGTCCGGCTCGACGAGAACCCGTTGCTGATCCCCGGCGTCGGCAGCCGCGCCCGCGACCGGCTCTTCGACGTCCACCGCGACCCGCTGCGGCCCGTCGGCTCCGGCACCCGTCCCCGCGTCGAGTTCTGGCCCTCCGACGGCGCCTTGCTCAGCACGCTCGGCGTCCGCTTCAGCATCCCCATCACCGACAGCCCGCCGCTCGTCGACGGGGCCCCGTGGCCGCCGCCGCCACCCGATGCCGCTCCCGACGCCGGAGCGGACCCGTCTGCGCCAAACAGCGGCAGCTGCTCGTCGCGGATCGACGCATAGACCACCTTGAGGATGATCTCCATCTGCTGGTCCCAGCCCCGCAGCGGGCCGTCAAACGGTGCGTTCACCAGCGGGCCGCCGTCGTCGTCGTGGTGCCCCAGCGACGACCCCGACCGCGGGAACGTCGCCGACGGCGGCGGTGCAAGCCCGCGGTCCGCCGCCAGGTCCGCCGACCGCCGTCCCACCTGCGGGTTCTGGCCGGGCAGGATGCTGGCGCGCTGGAAGGCCTCGGGCGCTGACTCGGCCAGCGTGTGGTGGATCGTCGTCATCGTGTTTTTGACAAACTGCGACCGCGTCATCTTGGTGTCGATGTCGGCCAGATGCAGGTCGGTGTTGAGCAGCATGATCGAGTAGCAGATTGTGTGCACGACGTCTGTCGGTTAGTTGTGCAAAACAGACGAGCCATCAAGGAAAAAAAAAAAAAAAAACTCACCAATCGACTTGAAGCCGTGGTTCGGGTTGCAGTCGCACCACCGCTTGGAAAAGGCCACGAGGATGCGGTCGACCTGCTGCGTCTCGGCCCGCAGCACCAGCCGGCTGCACACGTCGCGCAGTGCGTTGAGCACGCTCTGGCCGTGGAAGTCGTAGAAGCCCATGTACGCCTGCAGCGTGCGCTGCCGCACCGGGCCCTCCTCGCCCATCCACGCCGCCGCCTTCTCCTTCTGGATAAAGTCCTCGTTGCCCTCGTAGATGTTGAGCGCCTTCTGGCGCTCGTCCTCCGTCGGGCTGCCCAGCACAAACTCCGGCTCGTCAATCGGCTGCGACGGCCGCCGGTCCTTGGCCAGGTCGCCGCTGCTCTTCTTGTTGCTGATGCCGCCACCGCTGCTGATGATGCTGCTCGACCCACCGGGCGACGACGCGGCCGCACCACCGCTGCTCCGGCCGGCCCCGGGTCCCTCCAGCGGAAGACTGAGCGACTCCGTCTTGGCGCGCCGCGCCTCGTCCGCCTCGCTGGCCCGCAGCGTCCGCGCCACCGTCTGCCGCGGGCTCTCCTCGCCCTCGCTGTTGTCGCTCAGGAACGAGCCCGACCGGACCGTGCTCTGCTGCTGCGGCTGCAGCGGCGGGGCCGGCGGCTCGCGCGACGGCGGCGTGTCCAGCCGCTGCAGCGCAGCCAGAGGCGGCCGTGGGCTGCTGCTGCTGCTGTTGCCGCTGTCCTTCTCGGCCTTGGTGACGGCCCCCACCGCACGGATCGTAGCGGTCGGCGGTGGCTCATAGTCGGGCGAGAAGCCTCTGGCGGTTCGTGAGGGGGGTTGCTCGTCGGGCTCCTCACCGTCCGTCTCGGCCGTGTCGGGCCGCGCGTCGCCCTCCTGCTCGCGCGGACGAGACGCCGCGCCTTCGTCGAGCGAGATGGCCAGGCCGAGCCGCGACTCAGGCACATCACTGGCGACAAAGGCCCCGTTGGGCACCGAGGGGCTGCCTTTGAGATATGGACTCATAACCCGGCTCAGGCTCGTGGACGGGCTGACGGTCGCCGTATTTTCCAGGAAGCGGCCATCGCGCGTCGGCATCTTCAGTGGCGGCGGCTGTCGTGGATCCACCTGCGGTGCCTGGTTCTGCAATGCGAGCGAGTCTACCGACGGCTTGTGTGCCAGCGGCAGCGGTGGTGGATGGGCCTGCGGCGGCAGCTTCTGAAGTGCCTGTGGTGGCTGCTGCTGCTGCTGCTGCTGCTGCTGCTTCTGTGCCCGCAAAATCGGCGACGGCAACGGTGGCGGCGCCTCGATCTCCGACACGCTCTTCTTCCGGCGGCGGAAAAAGCCCGACGGCTTCTTCTGCAGCACAGCCCCGTGCGACGAGTGCTGGCTGTCGCGGGAGGGCGGCATGCCGTACGCCTTGCCCCCCGCACCCGCGGCACTCTGCTGCGCTGCCCGGCTGGCGTTGGTGTCGACCGACGTGGACGACGCGGCCTTGGCGTTGCTACTGTGGGAGACGCCCGACGGCACCGGCGGCGCCGGCTCGTTGCCGGCGACGGTATCGCGGAACGAGCCAAACACGCGCCGGAAGAAGCTGGGCCGTTCGCGCAGCGGGTGGTGGTGTGGCTGCTGCTGCTGCTGCTGCCCGTGGCCCTGCGCGGGTGCAGGGTCCTTGGCCTTTTCGTAGCCCACGTTGGGCGCCGGTGCCGAGTCGAGATCGAGGTCGAACGCAGGAAGGGGGGGAGGGGTGGCCACGTTGTAGGCGGCGTGGGACTGGCGGCCCGTGGCCACGCTTCGAACAGAGCGAACACTGCGGCGGCGCTCGGGAATGCGTTCCGGCACAGCGTCGCCAACGGGAGGCTGGTAGGAGGGGATGGACGGCATGGACGGGGCCGACGTCAGCTTGCGCGGGCCGCCGGGCACGGTCGGGGTGGGAGCGGCATCGTCGTATGTGTCGTTGAAAAACGAGTTGGAGAACTCAATGTGCCACGGCTGCTGGGAAGAAGCCGGGTGGAGGACCTGCTGCTGCCGTTGTTGCAGCAGATATTGCTGATGCTGCTGCTGCTGTTGCTGCTGCTGCTGGTAGTAAGTGGCGGCAGCAGCGGTGGCGGCGGCAGCCGAAGCAGGAGGCATGTTGCTGGACGACGACGACGACGCCGCCGCGGCCGGCCCGCCGCGCGGCCCCATGTCGAAGCTTGAGGAGCGGCCGCCGATGCCGTGGGCCCAGCGCTGGCTGCCGAGGACCTGGACGTAGCCGGCGGTGTCGATGCTGTTGGTGCTTGTGCTGCTGCTCTTGCTGCCCTTGCCGCCGCGCGAGTGCATCATGCGCGGGGTGCTGGGCTGGCTGGAGCGGTGGACAGACGACGCCTCGCGCACGCTGTTGAGGCGGCCGCCGGTGTTGGGCGGCGGGAAGCCGGAGCTGCTGTTGCTGCGGCGCGAGCGGGCGATGCTGCCGGACACGCGGCTGGCGCTGTCGTCGGCGCCGGTGTCGTAGTCGGAGCTGTACGCATTGTTGCTGGCGCTGCTGTTGTTGCTGTTGCTGGCGTAGCGGGGCACGGGGACGCTGCCGGCGGCGCTGCCGGCGGTGCTGACGCTGGCGCCGCGCGAGGCGGCGTGGCCGTGCATGTTGGGGGTCGAGGGGATGGTGGTGCTGGCGTTGGAGGCCAGGGAGAAGAGGTGCTGGTGGTCGTCAAAGGCGGGCGCGGCGCGCGCAATGGGCGTGACGGGGTCCGGGTCCGGGTTGAGCTGGCCCATGGAGAACTGGTCGAGGGACAGGAGCATGTTGGAGACGAGCGAGTCGCGCACGTTGCGCGAGGGCAAGGACAGGTCGTGCGAGTCGCGCTGGCTCATGCGGGCGGGCGTGCTGTCGAGGCTGCTGTCGAGGCTGCTGTCGCCGGGGGGGAGGCTATTCTCCTTGTTGTTGTCGTTGGCGGAGGCCAGCAGCTCGGGAGGCAGGTCGTCGACGACGGGCGTGTACATCTCGAGGAAGGTCTCGGGGTCGGCAGCACCGGTGGCCGGCGGTGGCCGACAGGCAGCAGCGTCAAAGGGGGAGGAGGCCATGGGCGCGGTGGCCGTCGGCAGGCCGGGCTGCAGGGTGGTCTTTGCAGAGCGGGAGGTTGTCGTCGTCGTTGTCGTCGTCGTCGCCGTCTTCGATGTCGTCTTCGATGTCGTCTTCGGCGATGCAGGCTGCTGTTTCCGTCTCGCAGGCCGCGGCGACGAGGGTTGTGCAGTGTTGAGACTAAGGTCGGGCCGGCGCCTTGGAGACCGATGGGAAGGGTCTGGGTTCATTGTTCAGGGTTTTGGGGGGGGGGGGAGAAAAAAGCAAGGGGAAAAAGAGAGAGATGGGCACGAGCCAAGAACGGCTAGTCCGCGATGGGCAGACGCGAGTCGAAAAGCGTGTCGCTGTCGGGTCCCGTCGTAATCTGAGGAGGGCCCAGCACCGTGGCGACGCTGTTCTGTTGGTTTGTTCTGTCTGTCGCTTTTGAGGAGCAGAGGACGCCGCGATGGTCGTGAGGTGGCTCGCCGCCTCTCCCGGTCGCTCTTCTGATCTGCTTTTGCTGGCCGTCTTTCGTGTCTCGGACCCTCGAACCCCAAGCTTGTCTTGTCAAGGTGCCCCTTTTTTTGAGGGACTAGGCTGGCGCTAATCCGACTAGGCCAAGGGGAGCGACTTGCGGAGGAACGAGAATGGAATGGAGTGTTCGATGCAGGGGTAGCGTTCAGGCCCCTCGGCCGGGGGGGTGGTGGGCGAATGGGAAGCCAGCCTGAGCCGAATGAAACGGACGGCGAGAGAAAAAAACTGGTGAAGAAAAGATGAAGAAAAGACGGTATGAGCAGATAGAGAGAAGGAAAGGGAAATATAGAAGAAGAAAAAGAAGGGAAATAAACAAAAAAGATCGATGCAAGGGACGTGGCCAGGGGCAGAAAAAGGACAAAGGATGGGGAAAAGCGAGACAGTGCTGTAGAAAAGGAACTGGGGAAACACTGTATCCCGTAGGACGAACAGGAGGCGCCTGCATGCAGCACCACCCTTGACAGGAAAGGACGCTGCCGCGGCGAAAGGCCTTGGTGCAAGCAGAAAGTGAGGCCTTTTGTTGCTTGTGTGTGTCTGTCGTTTCCGTCGTCTGTCGCTGCACCGGATCTTTAGTAATACTTGCTTGCGGTCATAGCTGCGAGCCCGAAAGGGAAGGCGCATCTTTTCCCGCACGTGCAACGGCTACAGGGGCATGGGTCGTTGGTCAGAACACCTGGTCGATGGCCTTGTCAGGGAGTCTATTCTGGGCGGCCCAGACAGCACGCGCACGGCCGGCCCTGCCCCTCGTTCGTTCTCTTACGATCACGCAGGGGGGGTAGAAGGGGAGGAGGACGGGTTGGTTCGGGCACGGTCCCCGGTCCCACCACGTACGTCACAGGCGTTGGACTCGAGCTCGCGCCGGAGATGCTGTTTGGAACGTTCCCCGGCGGGAGTGGCCTTTTTTTAGGAACGGTCTGGTGCTTGGGGGGGGGAGGGGGCAGACAGAGGTCGAGACGTGCACGCCAGGGAACACAGACGCGCCTTCGGTAGCACCGGTGTCCTGGCGTGTCGTTTCAAACGGGTTTCTTTGGCTTCTTGGCTGTTGCGTCTTTATTTACGAGTCTCTTCACACAGACGCCGGTCTCGGGAGTGACGTGAAGACCGAGCACACCGGAGCCCGGTATGCATGCCTGAGGCAGGCATCGCGATGGCCCACGGCCGGGCACCATGTTCACGAAGACGGTGTTGAAACCGGCGTCGTTCCTGGCCCTGGTCTCCCGCTACAGGAGAGATCGATCTGTCGGCGCTCGACTCAATAGCCAAAGGCCAGTGCGTATGAATGTCGGCCATCCATCTTGCGATCACGACTGTGTGGCTTGCCAGCCGACAGCCCTCTAGAGCTGGCAGGGCCCATTCTGGTTCTTGTGTGCCCAAATTTCCACCAGCAGCCAATACGGCAACAAGGCAAGATGGCCGAGCGGTCTAAGGCGCTAGCTTCAGGTGGTTCTCCTTCCACAGGGGATCTCATGAATCTGCTAGTGTGGCAACACGCGTGGGTTCGAATCCCACTCTTGTCATATTTTTGCTGGATTTTTTTTGCTGTTGGTAATCTTGCTTCGTGTCATGGTTTCGTGTCATGGCTTCGTGTCACTCGCCCTCGTCGTCGACCGCCTGCTCGACCACAACATTCCAGTGCTTGGTCCGCACCAGCGGCAGCGGTACGAGGCGGCGGCCAAGCGCCGGGACTGGGAAAAAAAAAAGACCTGATTCTGTATCTTTTTCTTGGTGGTCTCCTCGGTGGTTTTTCTCCTTCCGCTACGCGATCCAGCCCCCTGATTGGCCCGCGTGCTCCACTTGTTCTTCGGCTTCCTTGGTCTTGGCAAATTCTTGGCTTTCTTGGCTTTCAGGGCCAAGACGGGAAGCACAGCTCGAGTGGAGCAGGTGCTGCGTTCAAGGTGGCTGCGCGCATCGTCACTTCTCTGTAAACCATCCGGGTAACTGCTCTTTTTGCACCTTCCGTCTGCGGCAAAAACAAGGCACGTCCGCCGCAGGCAGAAGGCGCGGCCACGCCAGCTGAACAGGGCCGACTAGCGCGGGGAAGGGGGGAACGGAAGGAGGGAAGGAGGGAAGGAGGGGAGGAGGGGGGGGCCGTCTCGCGGCACCGTACCTATCGCGCAGCTCTTCGTCCGTGCCGGTGGCCCCCACCTCCCAGGTCTGGTCCGTATGTGTGTGTGTGTGCGTGCTTATGTGTACGCGTGTGTGCCAGCTAAGCAGGCGTCCTCCGAGCAATGGCGCGGGCGCTTACAATGATAAGACAGAGGAGGGGTTGACGACGAGGGGGGGGTGGCAAGGGGAGAGGGGAGAGAACATGTATATAAAGCAGCTCTCTGCATCCCGATTCCTGTTTCCCGTGCTCTTCTTTTCTTCTTCAACACCATCTTCTCTCTTCTCATCATCTTCACCACCACCACCACCAAAATCAGCAACAATGGGTTGGGGCGACGAAATCAAGGAGCTCGAAAACGCCGTTGACGGCCAGTCGTGCGTCTCACTCACACACACCCTCTCATTCTTTGTTCCGCTTCCTCTTGCTGACACACAACCAGCTCAGCCCAGCAGCAGACCAGCAACCCCAGCGACTCGGCCATCGACACCATGGTCGACAGTGGTATGTCCTCTCTTCTTTCATCCTCTTTCTTCCTTTGTTCTCTCGCATCTCTTGCTCACACCCCCAGCTGTCGACGCCTTCGCCGCCAAGGAGGGCGTCTCGGCCGCCTTCGACCCCGAGATCAACAACGTCGTCAACAACGAGATCAACAAGTTCATTTGAGCACACCCGTAGCCCAGCCTAAGTCGAAGCACAATGAAATACACAACACCCAAACCATTCTTCCTTCTGTCCCTCCCTCCCTGGAACGCACTTGTAATACCATAACGCATCCCCTCCATTGTGAAAGCAAGACCGAATATCACGAAAATCCGCCATACAGTAAGAGAACAGCAGCCAGGAGCAGCCCTTCCGCCTAGAAGAACCGGGACTGCTGCTGCTGCTGTTGCTGCTGCTGCTGCTGTTGCTGTTGCTGTTGCTGTTGCTGTTGCTGTTGCTGCTGCTGCTGCTGCTGCTGCTGATGCGACCGTGGCCGCTGCGTCTCGCGCAGCGCGCTCGGCTGCGCCTGGAACACCGACGGCCCAGACCCGTGCCGTGCTGCTGTTGCTGCTGCTGCTGCTGCCGCTGCTGATCCTGCCGCCGCCTCGTCCACGTATCCTTCGTCGTTGTCGCCCTCGTCCATGTCGCCGCTGCCGTGGTCTTCGTCGTTCTCCCGCAGGTAGTCCCGCACCTTGTCCACCGCCGGCGTGCTGCCGCCGCCGCTGCCGCTGCTGCCGCCCACCACGGCCACGTCGCTCAGGCCCGAGTTGGTCCGCTGCAGCGACGCCCACGCCATCGCATTCGCCATCGCCGCGCTGTTGGCGCTGTTGCCCCCACCTCCACCTCCACCGCTATAGCTGCTGCCACCACCCGCACCCATGCCCGTGCCCGCACCCGCACCCGCACCCGCACCCGCACCTGCACCCACGCCTGCACCCGCACCGCTCCAGTTCACCCCCGGCAGCGGCCGCCGGTGGTAGATCGGCCCCGACACCGTGCTGCCCGCGCCCTCGCCAAACCCGACCAGGCTGGCCTCGCCGTCGTCGCCAATGCCGTCGCTGATGCCGTCGTCGTCGTCGCCCCCGTCGCTCATCCGGCTCATCCGGCTCAGGTGGCTCATCCGGCTCATCCGACTCATCCGGCTCATCCGGCTCATCCGGTCCTCCTCGCGGTCAAAGCCGGACCGCCCGGTGCTGCCCGCGTCATCCAGCATCATGGCCTCCGTGTCGTCGTCGGCGTTACGAGGCCCCCCGCCGCCCCCCCGCCGCCGCCGCCGCCGCACGCCTGCGCGATACTCCTCGTCGTCGATCTCGCCCTCGTCGTCGTCGTCGTCGTCATCATCGTCGACCGTGTTGTCATCTTCGTCGTCGTCGTCGTCGTCCAGCGTGCGCCCGCTCATGCTGTTGGTTGCGCTGGCCGTCGCACTCGCCGTGCCCACCGTGCTCATCTTCGTAATGGCCATCGGCTGTCCCTGCGCGTCGAAGAATGCCGGCGTCAACGGGCCCGGCACCGCCATCATGTTGCTGCCCAGGCCACCCGACTGCAGAAAGAGTCCGGATGTTGGCGGCGTCACAGCCTGTGGGAAGGCATTTCCTTGTTGCTGTTGTTGATATTGCTGTTGCTGCTGCTGTTGCTGCTGCATAAATTGCGGCTGTCGTGCTGGGCTACTTCCGCCGCCGCCGCCGCCGCCGCCGCCGTTGTTGTTATATCGGCTGCTCGTAACACTTCCGCCTCCACGGGCCGCTGCTGCTGCTGAATAGGCTGCTGCCGGGCGCAGCATTACCGTGGAGAGGCCGGTCAGCCGCGAGATCCGGTCGGCCCGCTGCTCGGCCTCGACGCTATTGGTCGACGCGTTGTGGTGGTGGTGGGAGGGGCCGCTGCGCGGGACAGCACTTCCGCCATATGGAGGGCCGCCGATAAAGGTCGGGAGAGGGTAGCGCTCGCCGTGCTGGCCATCTTTGATAGCGGTGGTCGAGACGCCCGAGAGCGACGTCGTCGTGCTGGTAGGGGTGCCTCTGGAAGCGAGACGGTCAGCCCGGGTTGGAACGAAGAGAAAACAACAACAAAAAAAAAGTCAACTGGGCTCAGACCCTACTCACGGCGGTTCGGATGGTGGTGTTTCTGGATTGGACGACGGCGTCGGCAGGTTGATCAGGACCGCCGACTGTGCCGGCGGCTGCACCGACGGCGCCGGCTGCGATGCCTGGCTGCGCGCCATGGCAAAGGGATTGTCGGAGCAGGTGAATAAGAAGAGTGGATAGGAGAGGTCGACGATGGGTTTGGCCGATGGGGCTCGATACTGGCTTTGGACGATGGGCTGTTGTCGCGTGTTTGCTGCGTCGGCGCCTCGCTGTGCCGTCGTCTCCAAACAACGACCCAGTCGATGCAGAACGTCTGCGGCTCGTCCGCTGCTCTGATAAGCGATAAAACACAAAGATACTGAAGTCGCTTCGTATGCGCTCGCTGTTCGGCGTTGGCTCGTGCGGCCGCAGGTGTGGTAGCTGGCGTGTCGTCGCTGGAATCAATCAGAGCAAACAGGTTGAGGAGTGGGGAAGGCGGGCCAAACATGACGTCGCAAATTCCAGGCCGCCGCGGTGGTTTTGGTGGGTGAGCGTGGTGCGGAGAGCGCTAAACCCTATGCGCTGGAGGGACGCTAAAGGGCGCTGGAGAACCCCAAAGTCTAGACCTGTCGGCACTGGAACCTGGCGCTGTGCCTGTCGTTTTCATTTCTCATAGCTCATTAAGGAGTACACACGGCCATGCGTGTTCATAATACCGTTTACATACCCATCCCACGTGCCTTCTCGAGCCTATCTGGCCTGCCTGGCCTGCCTGGCCTGCCTGGCCTGCCTGGCCTGCCTGACTTGCCTGGCTTGCCCTACGCGAAAGGGAACGAGTAGCGAGGCGGCTGATCCCCCGAGTCGCCCCTGCACTACGCTACACCTTGTTGGTGCAACACAACCGCCTGCCCTGCTACCGCGTCGACGTCCCCGGCTCGCTTCGCCCTCCTGTTCTATGGGAAGCCGATCGAAGAGAGATAAAGGACGGGCCCGGCTGGAACGAGCTGCGCTGTGCTGACTGCATGGGTGCCGAAGCGCTGCCGACCAGTGGCACCGATTCGGTGTCGGCGTCGTCCTGGACAGGCGGTGCAACGGTGATTTCGCCTGTCCATGTAAGTAAAGGAGAATAGGGGCAGGAAAAGAAACAGCGAAGACAACTTACCTCTTGCAATCTCAACAACCGAGATCAGCGGCAGCAACAGCATGAGAACGGACAGCAACTGACCGAAATTCCATTCTTTCTCGCCGTTGTCGGATAGGGCAACGGACGGGTGGCCAAAGGCCTGGGACAGCAGGCAGAGGCGAATGGTGGCGCCAATGGCCGTGGCCGCCATGAGGACCAAGCCGACCGTCTGGATGACACGATAATAGCGCTGCAGCCGGTTGTGCAAGTACCACGAGGCCAGTGCGAAGATGACGACGTTGCCGGCCACGACAGCTATTGTGGCCAGGAACTGGAAAGCATTGGCGGGACCCGTGACGCCGGAGTCGTTCTTGGTCTGGTCGTCCTCCCAGACGCAGATGATGGGCAGCGTCGGCGGCAGGCCGCGGGCAAGGCTGCGCAGCTGGAAGACGCCGTAGATGCAGCTGAGCACGAGATTGATCAGCATGAGGCCGATACGAAGCCAGCGCAGGACCCAGTCGCGGCGGAAGTCATGGACGAGGGCGAGCAGCGACGCATTGTGCACGGCTGTCGACATCAGGCCCATCATCCAGATAAGGAAAAAGTGGTAGGGCACGAGCGAGCGCATCTGGGCAAGGCCGAGGCTCTGGATACCGATGCCGGTGAGGATCTGCTGATCCGAGTAACTGCTGAGCACCTTTCGAGCGATGATAGAGACGACGGTGCCACAGGAGGGTGTGCGACAGGACACGGCATCCATGAAGCCTGGCGTGTGGCCACGCAGGGCCTTGCGTTGTCGGGCGGCCGCGCCAAATGTGTCCTGGAGCACGAGGGCGGCACTGAGAATCAACGAGATGCCGGCGGTGATGATGAAGGAGAGAAGTACCTGGGGCGTTAGGGGTACGACGGAAAAAATAAAAGCAGAAGAAAACAACTTACACCACTGCCGGCTATGCCCGAATCGCTGGGCGCATCAGGCGGCACGACAGAACAACTGGTCATGATGAACGCAGACGACGTCAAAAGAGTAGAATCGAGCAAAGTTGAAAACGGCTTCACGCCTGTTGATGGGTTCAACCGAAAGAAGAAAGAAAAAGCAAAACGAGAGTTGGTGAAAAGAAGTCGAGTATATGTTTGAAAAGAGTGTATGGGGAAAAAATCAGAAAAGGAAGGAAGATATCGCGAAAAAAAAAAAAAAAAAAAACGAAAAAGAGCGGCAGAACAACAAAATAAAGAAAGAACGACCGCCGAGAGAGGAAAGCATCACCTGCACCCTGTCACGGATCGGGAAAGACAAGAGGGCTGTCTGGGATGCGCCTTCCACCCCAGCTCGTATGTAACACGTTGTGCGCGGCACGCGGCAAAGCGTTAGGCGCCGTGACCCCCTCTGTGGCTGGGCCAGCCGACCGACTGGCTGAGACGCCTTCCTGGTGAGACGCGCCCAAACTCTCTCTCCTTTTTTTCTTTTCTAAATTTGTCCACGGTTTGCCAGAATGCTTTTTTCACTGCTCTTTGTTTGTTTCTGTGTGCCTTTGTCGCAGCTCTTTCATGCGGCAGAGATAGCCATGCTCCTTTGTGCAAAACGAAGATCGAATACAAGCCCTCCACAAAGAAATCGAATCCTCCTTGAATCCTTGAACGCCTCTCCTTTCCTTTGCTTCATTAACCCCCTCCCCAACCCTTGTCCTTGTCTCGTTGATTATCCCTCCCAGCCTACCACAGCGCCCGCTGCTTTCCCTTTCCCTTGCCATAAGTCTTGGGCCCGTTGGCCCCGTTTGGACGCATAAACGTCGTCTGCTGCTTTGCTGCTGGCCGGGCAGACCCAGGTCCAGCCCGGCTTGCTGTGCCGTCACTATCGTCGTCAATCTCGTCACCCGCCGCAGGCTTCCGCTTCTTGGCCGGCGGCTTCTTGTCGGACGGCGTCGCCCGGCGGAAACGATCGGCGGCGGCAGAGCCGGCAGCAGTACCATTCGCACCGTTCCGCGCACCACCACCCATCCGTTTCAGGGCTGCCGTTGCCGTGGCCGAGAGAACGGGCTTGTGCTTTGCCCAGCCCGGCGACAGCGACTGCGTGAGCTCCGGCGGCGGGGGCGTTGATGGCGTTGGCGGTACCGGCACCGGCGCACTGGACGGCACGGTTGCGTCGTCGTCGCCACCGACACCGAGCTCGACACTCGGGGCACGACTGCCGGGCTGGATCACGTCCTTATCGTCATCCTCGTCGTCCATGTCGTCGTCCACATCCTCGATGTCGTCTTCGCCACGCCGCCTCTTCGACCGCGCCGTCGTGCTCTCCACCTCCGACTCAGACACGTACCGGTCGGGGTCCTCGCCAATGCCGCCACCGACACCGTTGAGAACCCGCCGCTGCAGCACATCGTCGGCCGTCGCCGGAATTATCGTCTCGGCCGCTCCGTTGTCGCTGGACGAGTCTGAGTCGACCACGTGCTCGCTGCTCTTGAACGGGCCGTTGCTGGCACGCACCGGCGCTGCCCGCTGCTTCTTGGGCCGTCCACTGTCGGCCACGTTGGCGTCATCGGCGTCGTCGGCATCGTCGTTTTCATCCAGGCCGCCAAAATCAAGATCCCACGCCTGGCCCAGCGCCCGCTCGGCCTCATAGTCGCGGATCAGCGCGTCGCAGATGGCACGCACCGGCTTGCGCTCGTAGCCGGGCACCGCGCGCTTCATACGCTTCCACGCCAGCTCACGCGCCGCCCGGCTCCAGCGCTTGCGAAAGGCCGGATCGTCGTCGGGGATGCGCGTCCACGGGATCTTGTCCTCGCGCCCGACGTTGGAATCACGGATCGCGCGCACCAGCCGGTACCGGTCTGCATGGCTCATGACGCGCATCTCCCGTCGCGTGCGGTCCGTGATGCGGCGGCCCGAGTCCGGCACGACATGGCCGTCCTCGCCGTTGCCGCCGAGATTCAGCAGCGGCAGCCGTGGCATGGTGCGGTGCACCGTCATCAGCTTGGCCTCCTGCTGCTTCTCGGCCTTTTTCTGGCTCGGCAGCAGGTCCTCTGGTGCAGGCGACGGCGGGCCGACCATGCTGCCGTCGGCATTGAAGTGGTAGGCGTCCTGGATCTGGCGCCACTTCATGCGGCACTGCCGGCCCGACCGCGTGTAGCCCATCTGCTCGCTGACCTTGAGCCACGGGATCGCCGCCACGGCCGACGGGTCCTGTCTATCCTCCTGCTCCTGCTCCTCCTCCTTTTCCTGCTCACCTTCTTCCAGCACCGCCTCTGCCTGCCCGTCCTGCCGCTGCTTCTTCTTCTTTTCCGCTGCCTTGGCCGCTCTCTCCCGCTCGATCGTCCGCAGCATCGCCCCGACAATGCGCGCCAGCTGCCGCTCCTCGTCGAACCGCCAGTACGACTGCAGCAGGTTGTCGCCGCACACGACGTGCTCCTCCCACCGCTTGCGGCAGTCCTCGCTCGACCGGCTCAGCTGCCCGGCGATCTGCGCCCACTTGTGCCCGTTCTTGGCCACCAGCGCGGCCAGCTCGGCGTCCTGCTCCGGCGTCCAGCGGTACGCGTGGGCAAAGTTGGGGAACACCCGCCGCACCCGCAGCACGACCTGCAGCCGCTTGCGCCCAGGGAAGAAGCTGACCATCTCATCCCAGAACTTGACGTGCTTCTGTGCGTGGTCATGCACCATCTGCCGCAGGTCCTCCTCCGAGATGCCCTCCTTGGCCGCGTACGCCTCGGCCATCTCGCGCATCACCGTCACCTCCTCCGCCGAAAAGAGCCCCGCCGGCCCCCGGCTGCGGGTGCCCGACGCCGTGCCCCCCGTCCACGGACTACTGCTGCTAGGGCCGCCGTTGGCAGGGGTCACAGGGCCGCCCGCGCTGCTGGGGCCGGCCCGCGCGGTCTTGGTCCGCGCCGGTGTACGAGCAGAGGACGACGGCGCGGCAGGCGAATCCTCAGCTGGTGCAGCCGGCGCATCCTCAGTCGGTGCCGCAGTTGCATCCTCGGCCGGCACAGCGGGCGGCTCTTCTTGCTTATCGTCTGCGGTCTCCTTGGCCGCGAGCCGCTCCACCAAGGACGGCTTCGCGATCTGCTTGCGTCGTGCCGCCTGCTTTCCTTTGTTTTTCGGCGGCGGCGGCATGCTGGCTTCGTCTGCACCTCCGTTCGCGTCTTCTCCCTTTACTGCAGCTGCGTCTGCCTCTGGCAATTCCTCGGTTTCTGTAGCCTCCGGTGGTGCTTCTGCTGGTATGGGCTCGGCAGGCGGTTCCTCTGCTGCTGGTTCTTCCGCTGGCTCTGCCTCTGCCGGTTGTGCCTCGGCAGAGGGCACCTCCGGCATATCTTCTTCATCTATGCCGACTTTATCTTCGTAGTCGTCGTCCTCGTCGTCCTCTTCTTCGTCATCGTCCGCGCTTGTAGAAGCTGCCGCTGCTTGCGACGGAGGCAGCACCGACGGGATCTCCTCCAGGCCGTCGTCGGAGCTGTCCACCTCGTCGGCCGCGGTGGGACCAGACGCGGTGTTTTGTTCCTCCTTTGGCACGGCAGCCGCCGCTTCTTCTTTCTCGTCATCGTCGCTGCTGTCATCGTCGTCGCTGTCGCTCTCGCTCTCGCTCGACGAAGAATCGCTCGAGGAGGTGTCGCTTGGCGCTGGCTTCAGCTGTTCCGGAAGCTCCTGCTTGTTGTTGTTCGCATCCTCCTCTTCGCTGCTGTCGTCGTCGCTGTCGCTGTCGTCGTCGTCGTCGTCCGAGGCGTCGCTGCTGGAGGAAGACGAAGAAGACGGCGCTGCTTTCGCTTCCGCCTTGGCTGCTGCGGGTGCTGCCACGCTCGTGGCGCCGCCGACGGGGAGGCTGAGGAATGTCCGCCTCGGCGGGGCGGGGGCATCGCTGTCGTCGCTGTCGTCGCTGTCGCTGTCGCTGTCGCTGCCGCTGCTGTTGTTCTCCTTTTCCGGCCCCGATGCAGAGTCCGAGCCGGAGTCGGAGTCGGAATCTGAGCTTGAGTCCGAATCCGCGTCGGACGTCCCCTCCGACTCGGGGTCTGCCTTGATATCCTGCGCCGCTTCCGCTTCCGCCTCCGCCGCCGCTGCCGCCTCTGCTGCCGCCGCCTCTGCTGCTTTGCGCTTCTTCGCCGGCGCGCTCGGGCCGGGCGACGCTGCGCGTTTGGTGCCGCCGCCGCCGCCGCCGCCGCGCTGCATGATGCGCCGCAGCATGGTTTCTGTGCAGTTCTGGGTCTGCTTCTGTCCGCGTTCGTTCCGCGCGGGCCGTCGCGATCGCGGTGCTCGTGGGTCGCGCGAGGTCGTCGTCGTTCGTCTGTCGTCCAGACAAGGTAATGCCTGGAGTGGGGGTGGCCTGTACGGTTTGCTCACGTGGTCCTTCCCGCAGCAGACAAGAAGAGGAGCAGGTTTTTTGTTGTCACTTCTTGTTTTTTTTTTTTTTTGGAAGAGGCTGGGGGGACGAGCGAGCGCGGCGGGAAGCAGGAGCGACCTGGAAAAAACGGAAGTGGGCCCCCTTTCTGGGACACAAGTGGCCATGGGGGCGCTGGGGGACCCGCGCCAACGCGGCGCGCTGGAGAAAACGGGCCACGCGCGCCCCACGTCCGTCGTGTAAGACGGGGGGCCAGAGCAGACAATACGCAGGAGAGGCAGCAGCAGCTCGGTCAAGAAATTGTCAATTTTCACTACATACTGGAACTACTTCACTATCGTGTTTGATCTGGTCCTGGCTTCTGCGTATCCTTGCGTATCCTTTCGTATTCTTCCCAACCCTTCCTATCCTTCCTTCACAGCTGGCCAGCACTGGCCTCCGCCTCCTCCGTCGTCGCCGCATGTCCCTCATCCTGCGAATAGACGCTGGCGTCGCTGCCAGCGCACTTGTTTAACGTGCTGGCGCGGCTGCCGGCGCTGCTGCTTCGCTTTCCAGCCCGGCCAATGTGGCTGATGCTGATCGCGCCCAGGCTGCTGATGTCGCTGCAGCCGCCCGCGCTGCGCCGGTCCCCGCGGCCGCGCGCCACCAGCGACGCCGGCGACGACGCCATGCTCGCGGGCTCGTGCACGGGGTTGTTGGACGTGGCGGCCAGCGTTGGCGACGGAGGCACGGCCGTCATGTTGCCGTTGCCGTTGCTACCGCTGCCGTTGCCGCTGCCGCTGCCGCCGCAGTAGGCAAACAGCACGTCCGACGCCGCGGACACCGCGTCTGCTTCTTCGGTCGCGGCCTGTGCCTCTATTTCCGCGTGCAGACGCTCGGCTGTATCTGCCTCGGCTTCACCTTTGGCCGCGGTCCCCTCTTCGTTGCTCACTCCAGTAGTAGAATAAGCTAGAGGAATCGCCGGCACCGGCGGCGCCGGCACAGGAGACGTCGGCGGCGCCGGGACGGAGCCGGAGCCGTTGTAGCGCAGGAAACGTGGCACAGCCGGCTGTGCCGGTCGCTGCGGGTTGTCGTCGAACTGGCCGACATACTTGTTGCTCGTGACGTTCCCACTACCGCCGCTGCTCGAGGGGCCAAAGATGTTCTCCACACCCGGGCGCGAACGCTTCTGGGGCGGGCGGATGGAGAGCATGTCCCACACCTCCTCCTGCGTCATCTTCTTTTTGATTGGAGCCTGGGGCATGGAGTTCATGTCCTCGATCGAGGGGGCAATTTCCTGTGCCTGGGCCGTGCTGCGCAGATCAACCGTCGACTTCCGCGGCTGCAGCACCCGGCCCGTGCCGCGCTTCAGCGACAGCCAGGCCTTGGACAGCGCCGACGACTCGTCTGCCGGCGTGGCGCTTTCATCCGAAGCCGCCGCCTGCTTCTTCTGCTTCTCTTGCTCTTGCTGCTGCTGCTGTTTCAAGCGCTCAGCCGCTCGCGTGGCCTCCCTCAAGATGCTCTCCTCCTGTTGTATCTGCGCCTCTGCGTCCTTCTCGCGCTGCGCCCGTTCCTGCGTCTCTTTGAGCCAGCGGGCATACTTCCGCGCAGCCATGCGCTCGGCAGCGCCCAGCTTCATCTGCTCGGTATCGCTCATGGCTTCGGCGCCCGGATGCTGCCTGAACCACACACTTTCTTTGGCCCGCAGATTGGCGCGAGGCGTCTCGGCCGACAGCATATCGCCACAGGCATTCTGAGAGGGCGTGCGCGACCGGCCAAAGTCTTCCATGCGTGGGGGTGGCTGCACGGCTCCGTCGCCGATTCCGGGCGTCGTCGGACGCGCGCCCGGCTGGCCGGCCGAGCGGGCGCCGGTGTCTGCGGTCTGTTCCGCATTCATCCCAATGCCAAGACCCGCTTCTCTGAGGGCTATGCCCCGATCCATGGCGGCCCGGATGCCGGTGGCCGGCTGCGGGACCGAGCGTTCGAGCTGGCTCACAGACGGACGCCGCATGGACAGAAAGTGGCCGACGCCGTGTCCCTTGCTAGAGCCGCTGCGGCCTCTGATGCTGCTCGATGCGCTGGTGGCACTCGAGAGGCTGCCTCGCGTCCCGCTGGGGTCGGGCAGGCCAGGCTGCGTATTGCTTTCCGTTGCACCCACGGCTTCCTGGTTGCTGTCGTCTGTAGGCAAGCCCTTATCCTGGGAAGCATCGCTTCCAGAGGTCATCTGCTGACAATCGTTGTTGCCGTCGTCCGCGCCATCGTGGTTCACGGCCAGGGCTTCACGCTTGCTGTTCTCCAGCTGGTTTCTGGCTGCGAGAAGCAGCGACTGCCGCTGGAAAATCAGCGTGTTGAACTCGTGATTGCGGCGCGACGCGGAGCGCTGCAGCTCAAACGACAGCTTGCCCAGGCGCGGGGAGTCGTCCGTGTCGTGTCCCTCGCCGGCCGTGGCCGCGGCGCCGGCCGTGCCTCGCTCCTCGTTGGAGGCAGCACGCCGTTTGGCGGATTCAGCCGTCGCCTCTTCGGCGCTGCGCTCGACGTTGGCCGCAGTGGTCACGGCGCGCTTCCGGAAAGGGAGCTTGGAAGGCTTCGGGACGAGTGTCTTTCCAGTTTTGGCTTCTGCTGCATCTTGCTTGCCGGGAGCGCCTTTGGCGTCGGCCTTGGCGTCGGCCTGGGCGTCGGCCTGGGCGTCGGCCTTGGCGTCCGCGACTGGCGTGACCGGACGGGCTTCCTAAGCCCCGACGGCCACGGGTGCTGCCATCTCCAGTTTGCCGGCCGCGGATGGCGTCGCCACCACGGTGGCGGCCGACGACTGGCTGTCACCGGAGACGGACCGGCTGCCCGACCCGACCAGCTTGGAAAAGGTATCCCGGCCTCGCTTCGGTCCCAAGAACGCCGGGAGGCGCGGCTGCTCGAAGCCCTCCACTTCCATAAACCACTTGGGCGAAGGCGCCGTCATCTGGCAAGGCCGGCCCTCCTGCTCGGCCTTGACCTTTTCGAGCAGGTAGTCGCGCGTGTATTGCCAGACATTGTCCGTCTTGGCCTTGGCCTTGCGCAGCGGCTTCGCGGCACGCGGCGTCTTGTTGTCCTTGCGGTCACCGGCAGACGGCAAGCTGTCGGTGGAGCTTGTGGGCGTGTTGGTCGCGGTGTCCCCGTCACCGGCGGCCCCCTTGTCATCCTGGTCGGAGAAGCGGACGGTCTTGGACGGCCGACGCTGGGACATGCTCCGGTGTCTTCCGGGCGAAAGAATGGGCATGATGGCAAGGTCCTCGGCGTCGTCCCACTCATGCGCATTGTATCTATTGAAGATTCCCTCTGTGGACTTCCACTTGTTCTTGGACAGGTTGAAGGCCGGCTTGGAACCGTTGGGGCCCGGGTCCTCCGCCGACGAAAAACTCGACTTGGATCCTGGGCTGTCCATGCTGCCACGGTAGGTGACGCTGTCATCGTTGGTGCCGAAGCTGGCGTTGACGTTGAAGCTGCCAGGCGGCGGGTAGCGCACCGGCGGCGCTGTCACCGCCGCTGCCGCGTGCTCGCCCCTGAGAATGGGGTGCAGTTTCATGCGGCCCGCACGGGTCCGCGGTGACGAGTTGGTGCTGCTGTCCAGGGACGGGCGCAGCACGCTCTGGTCGCTGGTGGAGCCCGAGTACGGCAGGGCGAGGCCACGGCGGAGCAGCTCTTTTTCGTTGAGGCTGCCCAGCTCCTGATGCTGCGGATACCTGCCTGCTTCAGAGAAGGAAGGCGAAGGCGAGACACTCTGAGCGGACATGTTGGAGCTCGAGTTTTTCAAGATGGACTTGATCTGGCCCGGACGCAGGCTGCTGCTGCTCGTGCTCGTGCTGGGATGGGGGTCCTGCACGGCGGCAGCGGCAACAGCGGCAACAGCGGCAACAGCGGCAACAGCGGTAGCAGCCGGGGCGGAGACGGGGGCGGGGACAGGAACAGGAACGGGTGCTTGCATGACGCCAGCGGCTGCGGGCGGAGCCTTGACAGCTTCCTTCTTTGGGGCAGACTCCATCTGCGCCTGCAGCACACACTCCACTTGCTTGCAGTACGCCTCCAGGGCGGGGCGGATCTCATTGCTCCAGTCTCCATAGATGCCGACTTGGGTCAGCAGTTCCTTGCGCACGCTGTGGATGTTCGTGGTTGCGTTGTCGTGCCCGGTTCCGTTTGCCAGCGGAGCCATGAGATGGACAAAGAGGCGACCGCGAAGAGCCGAGACATCCTGTACGTGGATCGAGGGCACCGGGTAGGACATCAGATATGGTGGAAAAAGAGCGTTGAGCAGCTGCATGATGAATGTCGGGTTGTCGCCGTTGCGTGCCAGATGGTAGCAGAGAATCTGATCATCAGCGTCTGTCGGACTATACACGATTTGTTTCTTTTTTCTTTTCTTTACTCACGTAGATTCGGATTCCTAGATAGAGCGTGCGGAACGAGTCCTGCGCTTCCTTGTTCTGCGCCACCAGGGGCTCGATGTGATCGAGGGCCGGGTCCATGCGGTGGCGCGCCAGATCGAGCTGCTCCTCGTTGCGGATGCCAAGCTGGTTGGCCAAGGCCTCGAGGTCCTGGCGGCGGCGGCCCTCAAGGCCGGTGAGCGTATCAAGGCCGTGCACAACCTCGAGGCTGTCCCAGGGCACCGTGGACTCGTCTGCGCGGAAGACGTTCTCAAGCAGATGTGCCAGAAGACCAGGGACGGCATCGTATGCAGGCAGGGCGGTATCGCGAAGGACACTCGGGTTTCTGGCGAGCAGAGGGCTGCTGATGAAGATGACCGACGTTCTGTCGGTGGCGGCCGGCAACTTACTCAGAGCCTTGATGGCCAGAACAACGGTGCTCAAGACAGCCATGTTGCCGTCGAACGCGGCGAGGTGCTGTTTGAGCACGTTGCTGAGGCGACCGCCATCAGAGATAGACAATGCAAAGTCGTCAGCTGCGCTGCTATCCCGAACGACAGCATCTTGAAGTTGTTTCTCCAGACCCTCCAGGTTCAGGAGATCGGCAAGCAGCTTTTTGGTGTCCTCGTGGCTAGTCCAGGCCTCGAGCAGCAGGGCTGCCGGCGATGGAAGCCGAGCTGGAAGGGTTAGCATTAATCTTTTTGAATGCGAATGCGACTATAAAGGCAAGATGAAAGAAAAAAGCAAGTCGACGATCATGGGGAGGTAGCAGATCGACAAGTCAGCGTTTGCTGTCTCTCAGCAAGCTTGCCTCTTTTTTTCTTTTTTCTTTCTTCTTCTTCTTTCTTCTTTTCTCTTATTGAGAAGATGCTTCTCTTTGTGCTTTATATCTTTCTTTTATAGAACAAATGTACATACTTAGACTGGGCCCGAAAAGTGAGGCCATCGTCAGGTCGTGGGCGTTTGCATAAAGAAAGGTGGAGAGAAGCAGCAAGACAACCTCTATCCGTTTTTATAAGAAGAGAAAAAAAAACCCGTCTCCCAGAGGGAAGGCTCCCCTCACCGCCCCGTGCCTCTCTCTACCGTCTTCCATTGCGTGCGCACGGTACGGTCACCTGCGAGGGAAGGAGGCCCGACAACAGACGAAAACTGCCCCATTGGGAAAGACCGTGTACGTGCATTTTTCGCTCATCCTTGTACCCGAGGTGGCCCGCCCGCCGGCGGGTCGCGCCTTGGCAGCGGCGGGCGGCGCGTTTGGCACCCGCGTCAGGGCCCTGTCAGCCCCTAAACGCAAGCGGGGCCCCAACGCAGGCCGCCCATACTAAGGAATACGGAGTAATAATACTAAGGAGCGACACCAGAGGGCAAAAAAACAAGACAGGCCAAATATAAAAAGAAAAGAGGACAACAAGACGCCCTGGTGCGGTGTGAAGAGGCTTGGCATGGCCGTGGGGATTGTACTTTTACCCTCGGGGGGATTGACCGAGCTTTGATCGTCTCCTTGCTTCTTCAACTGTCGTTTTGCTTCTTTTCAGTTCTTTTGATTCTTTCGCTCCTTTCTTTTCCTTTGTTCCATGTCTTGACTTTCTTTTTCATTTGTTCACCGTTCCCTTGTCGTCTCGCCGCGCACAAACTCGCTTAGCTGCATCGGGCCAACGTCACCGGCCACGCGGCGACAACGACGCCCAACGCACGGCGCAGCGCGTTGTCGAGTTCAACATTGCTTGGCGCTTTCAAAAAGGGTTTTTTTTTTTTTTAAAGAGCATTTGATGATGCCACCGCCGCGCAGCGTGTGTGCCGTTCGGCTTGGCGCCGTGTCGAGCCCGGCCGCCCTGGCTGCGTTTGCGCTCGGCGCGCCCGCCATGCGCCTGCAGGGACGGTCGCCGTTGGCACAGTCGGTGCCGGTTGGCGTCGTGCCCCTGCGCCCGTTCTCCCAGACGGCATCGTGTCGCGCCCCCCAGCCCGATGCGCCGCCGTCGCCGGACACCCGCGACGCCCGCGACGGCCTCGGGTACAAGATGCTCGAGTCGGCGCTGACGTCGTTGGCGTCGGTGGCCATGCTGGCGCTCGGCTTTGGCATTGCCGGCTACGGCTACCACCGCTACTACAAGCACCTGGTGCTGCGCAAGATGGCGCTGGCATTCGAGCCCGGCGACCCGGTGCTGGACCTGGCCGCCGACGGGCGCGGGCTGCCGGGCCGGGACGCCGACGCTGCTGCTGCTGCTGCTGCTGCTGCTGCCTCTGACGACGCCGGCGGCGCCGACTGGATCGAGCGCCCCGAGCAGCAGACGGTCAACGCGATCGTGTCGGGCGAGGCGGTCGGGCACTACCACCTGTTCCTGGGCGAGAAGGGCACGGGCAAGAGCAGCATGCAGCTGGAGGCGATGGCGCGGATTGCGGCGGACGGCGTGTCGATGCTGGACGCGCACGCGGACCTGGAGATTGTGCGCATCCGGCTGGGCAAGGCGCTCAACTACGAGTTCCACGAGGACTACATTGGCGGCTACTTTAGCGAGCGCGGGCCGCGCGAGAGCGCGTCGGCGCTGCTCGACATTGAGCGCGCGCTCAACAAGCTGGAAAAGGTGGCGCTGCGGCGGCGGCAGGCGGCCAGAGCGGCCGGCAGCACTGGCTACCGGCCCCTCGTCCTCATCATCAACCAGCTGCACCTGCTGCGCGACGACGAGGACGGCCGCGACCTGATCGAGCTGCTGCAGCAGCGCGCCGAGCAGTGGGCCGCCGCCCGGCTCGTCACCGTCGTCTTCAACAGCGACGACTACTGGGTCTACGAGCGCCTCAAGAAGCTGGCCGCCCGCCTCGAGGTCCACAGCATCCAGGACCTGCCGCGCGCCGCCGCCACCGCCACGCTGCAGCGCCTGCGCCTGCGCGCCTGCGGCGAGCGCCTGTCCGACGCCGCCGCCGCCGCCGTCTACGCCCGCGTCGGCGGCCGCCTGACCTTTCTCAACCGCGTCGCCCACAGCCCGGACATGCTGGCCGCCTGCGACCAGATCCAGGCCGCCGAGGCCGCCTGGTTCCGCAACCAGTGCTGGATCCTCGGCGCCGACATGGACGACGACGTCATGGACCAGCAGAAATGGGCCGCCGCCGCCATGACCCTGGCCTATGCGCTCGTCCAGGCCGAGCAGCAGCAGCAGCAGCAGGGAGAACCCATCGCCGACCAGGACCCCCCCCTCCCCTCCTTCGCCGTCCACGAGGCCCAGCAGATCATGACCCGCGCCGACTTCCTCCGCGAAATGGACCGCCACAACCTCTTCTCCATCACCGCCGCCGGCCGCGTCCGCGCCGCCTCCGTCCCCATGCAGCGCGCCCTGCGCGACATCTGCGCCCAGCCCGGCTTCAAGGACCACCTCGACGCCACCGTCCAGCGCATCGCCGACATCGAGAGCCTCGGCCGCACCCGCGAGCTCGTCGCAAAGGACCTCGTCCTCGGCGGCCGCTACCACATCCTGCCGGGATCCGACAGCAGCAGCAGCGGCAGCGGCCTCTTCCCCGGCACCAACAAACCCAAGCCCACCGAGGTCCGCTTCCGCGGCTGGAGCCCGCACGAACGCCCGCCACGTGACCCGCCAGAGGACAACAGCAAGGAATAGCACAACAGTACAGAACCCCCAACGAACCGCGTGGTTCTTTCTTTGCTATCTCAAACAGGGGAAAAACAGACAGATCGTCAGTAAATACACAAAAGAAAAATACAGTAATACAACAAATCCCAGACAACCACGCCGGTAGTAAAACGCCCTCACACCCCCAAAGTTGGACCAAGCCAGAGAAGAAAGGAAGAGAAACAACAGCAAAAAGCACAAACAAAAGTATAAAGACACATGGTATCAAAAGTCGCGGCAACCCTTCACGCTAAACAGGTGCACTAGAACCCCTTGAACGGGTCGTCGCCGCGGAAGTAGTCCTCCTCCCCGCCCGTCCGGCTCCCGCTGTAGAAGTCGTCCGTCCCCCGCGTCCCCCGCGAGTGGTAGCTGTCCCGGTGCCGGCTCCGGCTCGCCCGCCGCCGGATCTCCTTGCTGCGCCGCCGCGCCCGGTACCGCATCTCCTCCTGCTCGTCCGGGCACTCGTCAAACTGCGAGAACGCCAGCGGGCTGATAAACGCCTCCATCCGCACCGTGCCGATCGCGTCGAAGAAGTTGTTCATCACCGCCCCGCTCGGCCGCGACGACGCCTCCGACGTCCGCTGCGACCCCGCCGGCCCCGGCAGCCCCCACGTCGACGCCTGCGACTGCGACACGTCCGAGTTGCCCGCCGTGCTGTTCGTCGACGCGTGGAAGTAGCTGCTGCCGCTGCCCGCCGGCCCCGAGAACCCCCGGAACGACAGCGGCGGCGGCACATGGCCGCCCGTGTTGCTGCGCTTGCGCCCGTGCACCATCGCCTGGCTTGCCCGGTCCGGGAACCGCGGAATCGCCGGCGGCTCCGCCGTCTCGCGCGACGTCTCCCGCTGGTGTGTCGATGCGCCCGCGTCCACCGAAGGCGCCGACGCGTACGACTCCGCTGGGCGGTAGCTCGGGATGCTCGGCGGCGCCGAGTCCGGGTGCGACGAGTCCACGCTCATCGGAGGCGGCGGCGGCAACGATGGCACGGCCACCGTCGAGCCCGTCGAGGATTGCAGCAGCGCCGTCTTGTTCTTTGTCAGGCGGATCGAGTCGCGGATCCCGCCCTTGCGTCCCTTTGGCCGCGGCGCCTCGAAGTTCGGAATCGGCTTCGGCGGCAGCGGCACGCTGATGTTCTCCGGGATCGCCTGCTGCGAGTGCGCAAGGAACGACAGCGACGTCAGCCACAGGTAGTGGCGCTCCGGCGTCGTGGCCGTGAACTTGAGCGCGCGCTGCGGCGTCAGGATCAAAATCGACCGGTTGAACAGCTGCGTGCAGCCCTTGGGCGGCGCGTTGTCGTCCTTGACGTCGAGCACCGATTGGATGGTCACTGTTTGTTAGAGCACGTTTCATTCATGAAGACTTTCGAAAACAGGGGACATGAACTCACACTTTCGACCAGATTTGCCCATCAGCGTGCTGTTGCTCGAGGGCTGCTTGCTGCTCCAGAGAATCGCACGCTCATACGGCGCCAGCCACACCCACCGCTTGTGGCGGTCGTTGCTGCTGTCGTCCCGGCCCGTCGCCTCGGCGGCACCAAACGACTTCCGCCGCCGCACGTACTTGTACATCCACTCGCCCACCATTGTCTGCGCAATCGCGTCCACAACGCCCGTCGCCTGGTTGAAGCTGTTTACCGAGCCAATGCCCGTGTGGTCCGTCGTTGCCGTGTGCACCGACGTTTGGTGCTGGTGGTGCGACTTGTACCGGACGCTCGAGGCGCCGTAGCGCGGCGCCGTGATGTCGTTCGCCGGCAGAGGCGGCAGACCAGGGCTCTCCGGCTCCGCGCCAGCAGAGAAGGGACCCCGCAACGCGGGCGGCGGAGAGCGGCTGCCACCGCGCCGCGCTCTCGGCTTCACGGGAATGGCCGCCGCAGACCGTACCTTCCGGATGCTGTTGGCGCGGTAGTGGCTGCGTCCCACGCCACGGGCGCCGCGCGTCGGGCTCCGCTGGCCGTCGCTGGGCGCGCTGGCACTCATCGGAACCTTGCGCGAGCTCGCGCGCGTCGGGATCGGGAAGGGGGGGTCCCGGATCTGGATCTCGGCCAGACTCGGGCTGCTCGACCGGCCCTGGTGCGTCGCAATGCCGTTCTGGATCATCGCCGCCTTGCGCATCACGCTCGACCGGTTGCTCGACGAGCCCAGGACGGAGCTGCCCTTCTCGTAGGACAGCCGGCCGCTCCGGAACGACGACTTCCGACCAAGGCTGTAGTCGCGGCTGCTCTCGGGGAAGGCGTACTTCATAAACGACTCTGTCCCGGCAATGGCACCCAGGGCCTTGGACGAGTTGCGAACCGAGCTGCGCGCAGGGATGCGCTCCGGCGACGATGCACCATAGGACAAACGCTTGGAACCGGCCCGCGATGAGCTGGCACCAGCGCTGCCCGACTTGGGCTTCGGCGCAGAAAGCGCTGTGCGGTACTCGGAGTCGCTCACGTCCGCATCGGCAAACTCGTCTGCCTCGTCCGAGCTGCCGCCGTCAAAGCCAGCAAACAGGCTGCTGATCCGGTGCGGCCGGCGCATGGGTGCCTTCTGGCTCGAGAGAGGGCCGTCGTCGTTGTTCCCGGGGTACGCGTCGCGCGTCTCCTCCGAACCAAACGCAATCGAGGCCGTCCCAGTCGGCGGCGATGAGGGCACATCGCTGTTGGCACTGGCGCGGGAGGCCAGGCGGCGCGGGTTCCGCGGCGGAACCACGCCAGGAACAGCCGTAAACGGCGGCCGGCTCAGGTCGTCGACGGCGGCCGCCACGGGATCGGCAATCATAGCGGCCGGCGACGTCGGACGCGAGGTGATGGCCGACGGATGGAGGTGCGCAGGAAGGCGGTCCAGGCGCTTGTCGATGCGAATCTCCTCCGTCTGCATCTCGGAAGACACGGTCGTCCGCGACGGCGCGTTAATCTCGACCTGGCAGCCAAAGTCCTTGAACAAGGGAGGCAGGCGAGGCTCACGAGGCGTGGTCGGCCGGCTGGTGGGCGGAATGATGCTAATGCTGGGAATCTCCATCTGCGACACGGGCAGGAGGCCGTTCGGTGACAGGAGCGGCAGCGTCGGCGGGGGCGTGGGCGGTGCGGAGGGCGGATCCGTCTGCGTGGAGCTGGACACCATGACAGAAGCGGGCGGCGGCGGCGGCGGCGGCGGCAGTTTCTGCTCGGGCTCAAACGGCGGCGACTTGGGCGTCTTCGGCGGGCTCAGCGGGCCATCGGCCGTCGTCTGCGATCCGACCGAGACCATCAGACTGCTAGACATGATGACGGGCTCAATCGTCAGCGGACGGGCAATGTGCACCCGCTTGCGCCGCTGGTTCGCCTCAATCTCCACCAGGTCGCCCCGGAAGTTGCTGTCGACAGATGCCCGGTAGCTGCTGCTGATGGATCCGCGGTAGGTGCTGTCAATGGAGCCACGGTAGTACGTGCTGTCGATGGATCCCTCGTCATAAGTGCGGTGGCCTGCACGCGCCGGAATCGGGGGCGCCTGCTGCTGCTGCTGCTGCGGCTGCTGCTGCTGCGGTTTCTCCTCCACCGGTGCGGGCTGCTCGGCGACAATGGCAACGGGAGCCAGTTTGGGAGAAGGCGGCGGCGAGTACTGGACAGCGGAATCGGTGTATTCGACCTTGGGCACGGGCACAACGACGGTCCCATTGGGGCGAGGCGTGGCCGGGTTCGACTGCTCCTCGTCGTCTTCCTGGATGGTGACGCCCTCGAGGCGCTCGAGCACGGCCTGGTTCAGGAAACGGCCGCGGGCGACGCTGCCGGGGCGGCGGAGGCTCTCGTTGCTCTGGTTGCGGCGGTGTGTCCGGGACAAGGCGCTGTCGCGGCTGTTGCTGCGGTTGTGCAGACGGGTCGACAGCACGCTCTCGCGGCCGCCGTGGTCGGTCTCGTCGGTCTCGTCGCCGTCAAAGTTCAGCTCGTCGGCCAGCGAGTGGCCGTTGGGCTTGCTGGACATGGCGGAGAAGCGGATGCTGTTGGTCATGCTCATGGTGCGGACGCTGGCCGTGTCCGGGTCGCGCCCGTTCATGCCGCCGTCTTCGGGCTCGCTCTCGACAGCCGAGCCGTTGACGGCGTTGCCATTGACTTGGGCGTCGTGCATGGCGGCCACGTCGTCGAGGACGGCCTTGAGGCGCGTATCGGCAACGTGCAGTTTGCGCTCCAACTTGCGGCGCTCCTCGTCCCAGGCGTCCTTTTCGCGGGCCCACTGCTCGTGGAGGCGCTCGGAGTCTTCTTCCTGGTGGCGCAGCCGCTTCTGGATCGTTTCGAGGCGCTTCTTGGTCTCGGTAGCGGCCTCAACGGCCTCGTCGCGCTCGCGGGCCAGCTCGCCCAAGGCCGAGGCCGTGCCGCCTTCCAGCAAAGACTGCTGGCGCTTCAACGAGCGGTTCTCCTTTGCCGTGGTCAGGACGGATTCCTGCAGAGATTCCTGCTCCTCGCGGCTGTTGTGCAGGGCCATCTCCAGACTCTCAATGATCTTCATCTTCTCCTCCTGGTCGCGGCGGAGGTTGAGGATCTCGGAAACGAGGTTCGCGTGAAGGGTGGGCGTGAACCGCCGCGGATCGAAGATGCTGATGGTCTCATCGGTGGCGAGGTCCTTGGAGGAGCGTTTGGAACTCTTGTCGGTTTTGTCCGTCTTGTCGGTACCGGGCAGCGGCGGAGGCGATGTGGATGGACGCGGGGGTGTGACGGATGGGCGGGAGCGCCTGGAGGCACGCGACGGTGTGCGATAGGGCGTGTCGGCCGGTGTGGGCATGCCCGCCGTCGCCGAGAGGACGCGAACGTCCATCTCGTCTTCGGTCTCCCACACAGCCATACTCGGCATTGCTGCCTGCGTTCTGGTCCTCACTTCGTCTTGGTCGATGGTTCGGTCAAGGGGGAGCCCTATCAGTAAGGCGCAGACGTTTTCATGTCGGGATCAGGAAAAAGAGGGAAGGGAAGCAGCAGACGGCTTCGAGTCCTCCCTCTGCAAGTGGTGGTGACCTGCAGTTGTCTGTGTGTGTAAGAACGAGTGACCGCTGCTTCTTAGAGGCATGTTAGCCTACGGCGCATTGAACCAAATCGGTGAAGCCCGAGAGGGCGGGTGGCGTTCTCAGGAGACGAGGGGTTGCAGTGCGAGGGATGACTTACAAAGGCGGCCGGAGGGTTGCTTCCGGAGATAGGCAAGACGGCCTTTGTCAAGGGGGTGTTGCACGACGTTTCTGATAAATGTATTAGCACCCCAAGTTCCGGTCCGGTGGACAGCAAGTCGGTCGTCCTTTCGCTGCCCCGAAAAAAAAAAGAAAGTGCCCTCGGTGTGTGGATAGGGTTCAATGGCGTTTCTTACCCTGGACAGGCACTGCCGTGGTCGGATCTCAAACAAAGGGATTGTGCTGCGACGGCGAAACCTGTGAAAGACCTATTCCGGGGTTGGGACGTGTCTGGAATGCTTGTTAGCATGGCCGACGCACATGGCTGAGCGGGTCACGAGCCAGTCGTCTGCCAGTCGTGCGTCGTGCAAAAAGACAGGCGGCTGTTTCACACAAGCAGACGACGACGGGTTGAGACGCGGGTAGCCGAGAAACGGTGTCTGGGGAACAATGCTCGGCAGCGTGCACGGACAACGGACGAAGACTTACTTACCGTGCTTTGCGAATCGTAGTCGTGGGCAGCGCTAAACACACAACAGCAAAAAAAGAACAAGAGAGAAAAGAAAAGGTATAAGGAACGATGGCGGACGCTGGACGATGCGAGAAAGGGGTATATAAAAATCGGAAAAGAAAAGGCCGGGGCTGCGGGCGGTCGTGTCAATCGAGACAGCGGAGAACGGAAAAAGGCAAGAAACGCGTACAACGCGGGACCGGGGAGCGCGGCTCGAGTCGACGAGCGGGCAGGTAGAGAGCGAGAGAGAGTGCGAGAGAGAGAGGAAAGAAGAAGACCAGGAGCGTTGGCAGCCCAGGCTTTCCCCGACAGGTAGGTAGGCAGGCGTGGGCGCGGTCGTGATAACGAAAGACGAGAAAGGCAGAACAAGGAAAGAGGAGAAAAGGAAAGACGAGAGAGAGAGCGCGGCCAGAGAGGAGGAGGAGGCAATCTGCCGCCAGGAAGACGCGTGTAGGAGACAAAGGAGAGGGAGGAGAGGGAAAAGAGAAAGACCGAGAGAAACAACAGGAGCTCAGAAATAAAATGAGAAAATAGCACTCCCGTTACCACACCACAGCCCGTCTGCACACCCGGGACTGGACAAAGACGGCAGAAAAAAAAAGGCGTCCGGGGTCCTGGCCAAGAAAAGCAGACTAGCCTGCTCCTGGGGTGCAATGCGACGCTGCAAAGGATCGAGGGCGGAGACGGGGGACAAGAGAGGGGGGGCGCGCGGCACACAGGGCACAGGACAAGGGAAGGACGAAAAAGGGGTGGAAGTAAGAGAGAGAGAGAGAGAGAGAGATGGGGGGGCGGAGGGAAGGGGGGGGCGACGGTCGGCAGAGAGGAGAAGACGGATGAGAAGAGGGAAAATTGAAGAAGAAAATTGAGAGATAGGCCGAAAGAGGACAAGGCGGCGAGGAATTCACCAGGAGAGAGAGAGAGAGAGAGAGGGTCCTGGGGCAGCAGGAGCTCCGCTTCGCATCGTGGGCAAGAGCTCTCTCTGCTCTGTAATACTGTGCACTCTGCACTCCGTCTCTCCCAGCGAAGGGCAGACCTGCAGGCTGCAGAGAGAGAGAGAGGGGGGGGTGCGTGGGTGGAGCTGACACCGGAAGCGGGCGAGCAGATAGATGGAGGGGAGCAGAAGAAGTGGAAATGGGAAAGGGGGGGGGAGTGCCTGTCAGGGTCGTGCGTGGCCTGTGGTGGTCTGGGTGGTCCAGGGATGGCCCTGGGCGTGGCCTGTGGTGGTCCAGGGTGTGGCCTGGGTGTGGCCTGGGTGTGTGGCCCTGTGGTGCTTGGCCCAGGGCCGGCCAGGGTGTCCTTGGCTGCGGGGTTTTCCCAGGGAAGTACCCTACAGGTTTAGTAGGCACATGCAGGGCCACACACGGGGGAAGCAGCTGCTCCGTATCTTGCGAAACCCGGACCCGTTGGTTCGCAGCATGCAGGCAGCCTGCAGGAGCCCACCTGGAAGGGAAGGGGCGAAGGGAGGGGGGAGGGGGCAGACAGAAGCCGCGACCGGATCTGCAAAGCGCAGGAGCCTCGCGCGAGGAGCGACCGCGCATGAACCATGGAATATTATTAATTGGAGCGGGCGAACGATTCATCCTTCCTTCGTACGAACAAACAGATAGGGCGACGCGAACGCGTGAATTTCTTTATTTTTTTTCGGTTTCTTTTGCACAGACATCAGATGCACCGACCACTACGGAGTACGGGCGACGGCGGCACGGCCTGCTCGGATCGTGTGGGGGGGAGCCGTCGGAACGCCAGTGCTCCTTAGCCTTGCTCGCTCAGTCTCTCTCAGTCTCTGGGTGCTGTCGTTGTTGTTTGTTGTTGTTGTTCCCCCTCTTCCCCTCCCCCCCCCTAACGGACCGCGTTTTTAACGGCGTCTAGTGCTAACGTGCTGCTAACCCGCGGGCGGCCAGGGCGGCGGCCAGGGCCTCCCCGTCCAGGAACTGGTTGGTCGATAGCGTGTTTTCCAGAGCTGCTGAAACGACCAGAGAGGGGGGGGGATGATCGCAGCGGTCACTACGAGAAATACCCGTAGCGTCCGTCAGCAGAGGTATTTTTGTACTCGCAGTCGCGACACCCAGTGCGTCCTGCTGCGTAATCCTCGTACTCGTAAGATACTTCCTTCCTCCCTGAGAAACTGCTGCTCGGGTCAGACACCACGCTCTTTCCCAAGGAGACAAGAGCAGAAAGCGTTGAAATAAAAGGGGTGGAGTCTGTTGGCTCTAGGCCCAACACGGGCAAGCGCCAGGTGTGATAGCAGTGCTGAAACGTTGGACAGCAGGCGCAATTTGGCAAGCGCGCGAAACGCGGCCGCCGGGTACTGGGGCCCAAGGTGGTCAGTGCCATCGTGGGCAGCGCCGCACGAGCCAAGCAATTTCACGCCGTAAGATACTCCGTACGCGTCGAGGGCAGCGGCCCGTGGTACTGGGTACGGCAAGCGCGCGTGCATTTTTCGGTGCGTTCGTTCGTACCAGCTACCTGGCCCCCGTCCCGCAGAATAAAAATGCCCCGAAGGCTGCGAACCGATTCGGCGCAACCTCCGCTCAGACGGGACATTGTTTCTCGGGCGTGATACGAGCCATCCGGCGGAACGCGCACGCCGTCACCATGGCATTGTTTACGTTTTTTTTTTTTCAGTCCCGAGTGTCTGGAGCGAAGGATGACGCCAAAGGAGAGCTGCCGGGAAAAGAAGGACATACTTGTACTTGTATCTCAAGATACAAAGACTTGACAAACATCTCGTCGTTTCGCGCAAAACCGCCGCTGCCCCCCCGTCCGTCACGGACACGACCGCCACCGGTCGCAAAACCAGCCGGTGGCCACTGCGCCCGGCCCGGGGAAACAGCCCGTCCGTTCCTTGGTGCGCATGACAGATAACCGTGAGGGCATCTCGCGCCTGGGCCAATCAGGGGTCCCCCCAAACCACGGGAAAAGGGGCACTTTTCCCTTTCGTACGGGAGTACTCAATGTCAGTGCCGTTAAGACAACAAATAATACTGGCTTGGCTGGCTTCGGCCGCCACAAAAATGACGATCCCACCATCGTCTTCGGCGAGCGCTCTGCGCGTTCCCCCTTTTGTCCTCTCGCTCTTGGTCGTTTATCCTTTTTGGGCCTTGTCCTCTTTTTTTTTTTTTTTTTGTTCGTTTTTTGTTTTTTCCTTTCACCGACACCCCCGGTCGCCTGCCAGTCAGCCGTCTGTTTCAAGACGATGCGACGTCCTCCTCCCTGGGCACATCCCCTATTCTTCCGCTCTCTTGTGCTCTCTCTCTCTGGCCCTGTCTCTTTCTCCCTGTCTCTCTCTCTCTCTCTCTCCCTGTCTCTCTCGTGTCAGCACAGGCCAGTTCGTTCTTTATTTGTTGGCCCCTCCCCCCCACAGCGTCCCTTCCCCTTTCCTCGATGACGATCGTACCCCCCCCCCCCCCCCCCTACTAACTACTGTCTCGCACGGATGCCCTGCACCTGTGCGTGGGAATAAGCTCCCCAAAAAATTGAGACCTCCTGAAATTGCCCATGATGCCGTGCTGCCGTTGTTCTGCCGTGCTGCCCCGTGACGACCGCAACGTTGTGACGTCGTGACTGGTGACTGACCCCCTGTGGTGCCGTCACTGCTGCTGCACTGCCCACTGCCACCTCGTTTTGGACAGACACCCCGCAAGCCTTTTGTGTTATACCTGCCGTGGGCTATAATACGGGTAGCTTTCCGCTGCGGCGCTGCGGCAATTTCGCCCACGCAAATTTCCTCCCTTGTCGGCTTGCAACCCCAAATAAGTATCTTACACGAGCACACGCGGACTCGCGCGCACGCGGTTGCATTCTGCCGTCTTCGCGTGTCCTCTTTAAGAGACCAGCGCCAACCGAATACACCTCTACTCACAAGTATCTTCCACCGCGCTCGCCTCCCGCTGCATCCCCGTCTCAGAACGAGACAAGCCGAGACGCGCATCGCACACCGAGTGAGACGGATCTCGCTCGCCAAGCACCGACGAATACGGAGTATGCGCGGATCTTCCGCTACTGCATGCTCTCCTTGCATGTCTCTGCACGCTGCACCCCCAATGCACGCCTCAGGGAAGCCAACAGCATACGCGAGCTCCCCAAGAGCCGGCAATGAAGAACAGGTTTGCTGAAAAAAAAAATTCCGATTGCGTAAAAGCAGGCAAAAATGCCCGCTTGTTTTTTTCTTTCTTCGGTACTTCTTCACCGTCAAATACGCCCTCGAAAAAAAACACAGCCGTACTCCGTAGATACGACACCCCATATACCCGTCAAACAAAACAACAACAACACAAGGAACTAGATAAGAAAACAGGGCAAATAAAAATAGGAGGAACAAAAGAACCCCAGAACCCGATACTCCGAAAAGGCGCAAAGGCGCACATGCGCACGCCCTACCGCTTATTGAAGTTCAAAAACCGAGCCTAGAAAGTATCCCATGTCAGTCTGTGCTGCATCGGCCGAAGTTGAAAAAAAGGGGGGGGGAGTCAGTCATATCCTACCGCCAGAAAGATAATGCACAAATTGGCCCCGACAAATGCAATGTAGATGCCCAGGTCGCGCCACCGGTTGGCAAACGAGAGCTCGAGCGCCTCATAGAACTCGTCGCCCACGCCGTAAGCACAGTAGCCGCAGTCTTGTGTCGCCATCGGGTCAACCAGGTAGCCCGGGCCGCCGCCTGCAAAGAAGTCTTGCATGTACGCGCCGCACGTGGTGTTGCCCGGCGGCGGCTGGAAGACGTTGAGCTCGCGCTCCCGGCACACCACCGGCAGCTCGTGCAGCTCCGTTACCACCATGCCGCCGATCAGTCGCGTGAACGGGTCGAGCTGGTACAGCCACGCCTTCCAGAACCCCGGCATCTGCGGTGCCGGGATCGTCACCCCGCAGAACAACGACGACGTGATCATCAGGAACGGGTCGAACTGGCTCGAGATGAACGTCGAGGGCGTCAGGGCCGCCAGCGCCATGGCCAGCGTCACGCTGAAGTAGCCCGTCATCAGCACAAACAGAAGCTGGAGCCCGGCCCGAGACGCTTCCCCCTGCAGCCCTGGCAGGTAGTACAGAAATAGGAAAAAGATCACCGAGCACATCGTCTGGTATGGTAGCTCCGCAATCAGCATCGCCAGGGCAAACACCGGCCCGCTGTACATCTTCGACAGGGCTTCCCGGAAGAAGATGCCGCGTTTGATGTGATACATGACCTCCACCGGCGCCATCACCAGCGCCGGTAGCACCGTCACCTGGAACATCACAAACACGCGGTATTGCAGCGCCACACGCGAATAGTCCAGGTCCAGATACACCAGCCCGGTCAGCAGCGCAATCGTCAGATGGTTGAATAGTCGCGTGAACTGGTAGTTGGCCTCCCGGTAGAGCGCCACGTTGGAGCGCCGCACCACCACCCGCGCCTGGTGCCAGAACGGCGATGCGTACTCCTTGCCCGGCGCTGTCCTACTGCTGCCTGCACCCGACCCTGTCGTGCCGCTAGTTGCAGCAGACAGCGTGCGTGCCAGGCCCGAGCTGGTTCCTGCCTGCTGTCCACGTTCCTGCCTCAGCTCTTCGATGCGTGCCTCTTTGATTCGGACAATCTCCGCCTTGGTCTCGGCAAATTCGGGACTCTCCGCCCACAAATCTGCCCAGTCCCGGTCACCGATGCGCGGTGCGCTGCCAGCACCGATGGCCTCCAGCATGAACTCGGCGACGTTGTCTGTGTCCTTGGCTTCGGCCCCGTGCCGCTTGAAGTAGGCCCGCAGCGTCTGGCCGTCCTTGCCAATGTCGCCAAAGTACACGCAGCGGCCGCCGGATCGGAGCAGCAGCAAGCGGTCGAACTGGTCAAACAACGCAGCGTTGGGCTGGTGGATCGTGCACAGAATGGCCTGCCCTGCTGCTGCGAGCTTGCGCAAAAACCGCACAATGTTGAAGGCCGACTGCGAGTCCAGGCCCGACGTCGGCTCGTCCAGGAAGAGGAGCATCTCCGGCTTGGCTGCCAGCTCGACGCCAATCGTCACGCGCTTGCGCTGCTCCACGGTCAGCCCAGCCTCGGGCGATCCGATGATGCAGTCGGCCAGCTCCTCCAGTTCCAGCAAGCTGAGAATCTCCTCGACGTATGCATACTTTTCCGCCTGGGGCGTCTCGTATGGCTGCCGGAGATCGGCCGAGAAACGAAAGGCTTCGCGTACCGTCTGCGACGGATCGTGCACGTCCATTTGCTCTGCGTAAGACGTGCTGCGCTGGAACTGTATGCCCGGTTTTTTGCCGTCTACTAGCACAGCGCCCGATGGTGAAATCACGCCAATGTTCTTGCGCGAAGCGAGCACATCGAGCAAGGTTGTCTTTCCGGCACCCGAGGCGCCCATGAGCGCTGTCAGCGAGCCGGGCTTCACGTAGCCGTACACATCGTTGAGGAGACGCCTCGTGCCACCGGCAACAGGGACGTCGTAGTTGAGACCCTCCCAGGTCAGGACGCTCTTGGACGTGATGCTGAGCTCGGAACTGCCTGACTCGGTTCTTGTTCTGCGGCGCTCGTCGCGCTTGGCCAATAAAGCACTGTTTAGCGCGTCCCTCTCAGCGCTGCGCCGCTGGTAGACGCGGGCAGTGTTGCCGCCCATGCCATAGCGCACCAGGTCACTGATCAGAACATTGAGACAGAGTAGGAACACGATGAGCGCGACGACAATGCCCCAGTTCCGCCATAGCTCGCCAGGCGCGTAGGCGAAACCTCGTTCGATATAATCCGAGCCTGACACAACGTTGGTTCCGTACACGGACCCGGGGAGGGTACAGACTTGGTAGCGGATGTCGGTGTATCCCGGGCCGGACGGAATGAGTGATTCGGCCGTGCAGTTCATGTGGATGCGGCTGAATTCGTTCTCCATCATGGAGGTAAAGGTGAGTCCGATCACGTTGATGTAGTAAAGCCAGCGTAGCCACACCTTTTCGGACGGGTACTGGATCAAATATCCCGACGTAAGAATGAACAGCGTGATCAAAATCACAACCACCTTGTTGGCTTGGTGGAACGTCGGACTTGCACAGCCTACCACCCGAAAACAGAGGGTCATGGCAATGCACACAGTCCAGAGCAAGAGAAAAAAGGTAAAGAAGGCGGCGGCACTCCGGTAAAGGTTGGTCACAAAGTACACGATGACGCAGAAGAGAAAAATGCGGACGACGGCAAAGGCCTGGTCGACAATGACTTGGGCAACCCAGAGTGCAGAGGGCCTGTGGAAAGCATAGGATCGGTGTTTGTTGAGAATAGCACGACTGAATTATTAGTGTAATTGAGAAAGCCAAAAAAAAGAGTAAAAAGTAAAAGAAAAAAACGGACAATAATGAACACAGAAACTAAGAACAACAAAAAAAATGAGAAATAACAATTATTGTAAAAAACATACCCTTGCATAATTGAAATCAACTCGGAATACGATTCGAATACATTGAACAGTAGAGAGACAAAGATGAGGCCGCCCTTGCTGAAGGCACTGGCGGTCGTGTCTGCGAGATTCAGGTAGAGAGTGGCCAGAACAATGGCGATGATGATGCTGCGCATAAACGATAGGAAGAGGGCGAGTTTGTCTTGCCATTTGAGAATGAACTGGCGCTTAATGAGCGCCCACACCTGGCGGTAGAAAGGTATGGCGTAGACGGATCTGTCTGTTAGTGTCATGCCTGAACACAAAAAGAATCAAGTTCGAACGCACCCGCCAGCGCCCCATTGCTTGCTCTCCTGCACTGCCATGCGGAAGTCGCGGTACTTGTCTTCCTCTTCGGGGAGCGCGTCTTTGTAGGCGGCCATTGCCGCGTCGAGGCGTTGGGAAAATGGGGAGCGGTCGAAGGCGTCGGCGAGCGTTGCAGCGTCATGTGGTGCGCTGTCCCTGGAAAAGCCCGGGGCGTATTCGCGCTCGTACTCGTCCGTGCAGCCGGTGAGGTAGTCCGGCGTGGTCTGGCGGGGCCGGGGCGCGAAGCCGAGACCCTCAAAGTAGCGCCGGGCTTCCTGAACAGGGCCGAAGAAAACCTGGCGGCCCGAGTCCAGAACGAGCACCTTGTCAAACTGGGCGTAGATGTTCTCGGACGCTTGGTACAGCGACACAAAGGTGGCCGTGCGGTACAGGGTGCAGTAGGCACGGAGGCATTTGATAAAGTCGAGCGCGGTGGAGGAGTCGAGGCCGCGGGTGCTGTTGTCAAACGACAGGATGCACGAGTTGGTGCACAGCATCTCGGCGATGCTCACGCGCTTGCGCTCCCCCCCCGAGATGCCGCGCACAAAGGGCCCGCCGACGACGGTGTGGCGGGTGTGCTCAATGTTGAACATCTTGAGCATGGTAGTGAGCACCTGTTCCTTGAAGCTTGCCTTGGTCATGCCAGCAGGAAGCTTTCCGGCGACCTTGGTGTCGAGCGCAAAGGCGAGCGTCTGCTCGACGGTCAAGGTGGCGTGGTGGACGTCGTCCTCCTGGTTGTAGAGGGCCTCACCGCGGTAGCGCTGGAACTCGGCGGCACTGAACGGCCCGTAGAGCACCTCGCCGCCGACGCCGGTGTAGCCATAGCGCTGGTTGGATATGGTCTTGAGAAACGTGGTGCAGCCGGAGCCGGGCTTGCCCAGGACCAGCACCATCTCCCCGGGCTTGCAGACACCGCGGATGCGCTCGAGAATGGTCGTCTCTGCAGAGGCTGAGGGACGGCGGAGGCCCAGGAGCCGCAGCAGAGGCGTGACAACATCAAAAAAGTTGACAACGACACTGGGGAAGGTCTGCACGTAGTTGGATGTGCCGCCGCGGCCACGGACGGAAAGCTGGTCCCAGTAGACGCCGATGTGCTTGGGGCGAATGCCGGCCTCACGCTCGGCGGTCAAGCTGCCGCGCAGATAGGCCTCCAAGTCGAAGCGGTCGTCGCTTTTTGTTTCGCCGGCGCCATCTGCTCCGTCCACTGCGCCAGAGAGCACGGTCTCGGCGTGCTTCTCGGACACGTCTGCGTGGCTGGGGCGGCGGCTCTCGCGCGAGGCCGATGTCAGCTCGCGCTGCAGATGGGCAAACTCGCTCACAGCATCCTCGACCGATATGCCAGTGTGAAGCTGTGCCGTGCCGTTGGGGTTTGCTTGGCGGGCTATGGCGCGCTGCTCTTCTAGGTCGGTTGTTGCCGTCGACGAAGATGCCGCCGACGACTCATGGGGGCCATTGCCGACATGCTGGGGCTGTTGATGTTGCTGGCCCGCTGTTGGAACTGGTGTAACGCCTGTCGAAGAGATGCCTTTTTCAAGGTCGTCTTCCATCATGGGAACGAAAACTGGAAATTTGGACGTTTTTTGCTCTGTTCGGATGACTGCTCGGATGACTCTTGACTCTTTCGCTTCACTTGCAATGACACCCTCTAAACGCAGGACAAACAGTAGGGAAATCAACACATCCCGGAACTTTCAACAACACGCAGCACAATACAGAAGGAAAAACACAGAAGAGAGAAAAAAGCCAGTTTGCATATCGAAAATGACGATGCGACCGAAGATGCCCTTTACGGCAGGGACGTCCTCCTCCTCCGCCCACGGGCTGACCAAGCACGGCGCAGCGAGGGCCGTTGGGTCGCAATTGCCAAGCCAGCGGTAGTCGGCACCATCTACGCGGAGAAAGCGCGACCGGTGTAGCTGGTCCCTTGGGGAAGGCAGGGGCCGCCCGGGTGCACCTACCCGTTCCGGGAAGGCACCTTGCTTTCCCCCCCCAACGATTCAACAATGGCTCCCGGCACGTGGTCCATGTCCATTACTAGCCCCGGCGGTGACGAGGGCGTTTTGGCGGGCCGATGCCGGCGGCGGTGCGATTGGAGGAGGGGGTCTATTTTTTTTCTTTTTTTTTTTTTTTTCTATCGTTCTACCAGGATGAGTTGAGCGAGATTCTCGATTCGCATTACCGGCGCAGCATGCCCAGCCGGCGCAGACGCTCGCGGCTCTGCGCGTCGAGCGGCGCGTGCGACACGTCGCCCCAGACGGACGAGGCAGCGGCGCCGGCGCCGGTCGCAGCGGCGGCGGCACCGGCGGGCCCGCCGGCCGGCCACAGCGACGACGGCGCGGCGGACGCGGGCAGGCCGAGAGCGCCCGGGGGCACGGCGGAGAAGGCGTTGCCGGTGGACCAGTAGGGGGCGGCGAGCAGGCTGTCGGCGAGGGCGCCGGGGCCGGCAGCGCCGGGGCCGCCGGCAGCGCCACCAGCCCCGGCGGCGCTGCCGCCGTGCATCTTGACGCGCTGGACGCGGCGCAGGCGGCCGAGGCCGTACCAGCAGATGAGCAGGGAGAAGACGATGGAGGAGCCGGTGACGGCGCCGAAGCCCCAGTGGGACTCCTCGATGAAGTTTTCGAGGTTCATGCCGTAGAGCCCGGCGACAAAGGTGCCCATGGCGAGGCCCAGGGTGCCGATGCTGAACTTGAGGTCGAGCAGCATGAGGGCGTTGCGGTTGGCGTCGAGGATGGCGCGGATGATCTCCTCGGTGTTGCGGATGCTGGAGACGAGGCTGCCGGCCTCCTGGGCGACCTCGTCGCAGATCTTGTGGTAGGACTCGAGCAGCATCTCGACCTCGGTGTGGTCGTCCTCGCCGCGGAAGATGTCGTGGGTCTTCTCGGTCAGGTACATGGCGGCGAGGTCGTCGTCGGCCTCGAGCAGCTCGTCGATGGCGTCGCGCACGAGCTTGGCCTTTTGCTCAAAGGTGCTGACGCGCTTGGACATGACGAGCAGCACGCGCAGGCGGTCGCGCGTAATGTCCTGCTCGAGCGCGCTGAGGATGCGCATGACGGGCTCGCGCACCGTGTCGAACTCGGCCTCGAGCTCGGACGTGACCGACAGCAGCACGGCCTCGAGCGCGCGGAACTCGTACGGCAGCGGCGTGCTGCCGGAGGAGGGGGGTTGCATCGGTGGGTCGTGGTCTGTTGTTGTTGTTGTCGTCGTTGTTGGTGTCGTTGATGTCGTTGCTGTCGTTGGTGTTGTTGTCGTCGTCGCCGCCGCCGCCGTCGCCGCCGCCGTTGTTGTAGTCGCCGCCGCCGCCTGCTGCAGCCGTCCCTGCAGATCGTACAAAAACGCCGACTGCGGGTACGACGTTTTGGACCCGTACACGTCAAACAGCAGCACGCGGTCGGCCTTGATCAGCACCTTGAGGTGCAGCAGGTTCAGCAGAATTGCCGCCGGGCGCACCAGGATGTGCGGCAGGTTGGACGAGTCGATCTTGCGCAGGTCGCGCGGCAGCAGCCCGTACTTGGCAATCAGCTCCGTCTTCTTGAAGGCGCCGTCGGCCAGGATGACCTTGCCGTTCTCGTCGACCTCGGTGCACCGCAGCCGCGGCTCCAGCGCCGCCTTGGCCGTCTGCAGCCGCCGCGCGTTGAACATGACCGACGAGAACTCGGCCCGCGCCCCGGGATCCGGCAGGTCGCCCGGCTGCAGCAGCGAGCGCCACCCACCGCCGCTGCTGCCACTGCCGCTGCCGCTACCCCAGCTGCCCCATAGACTGCCGCTGCCGTCCCCGCCGTCGCAGCCGCGTCCACCGGCCTTACCCCGGATGCCCTGCCAGTGCCAGAGCCGGTAGTACCAAGGCCTCTGTGCTTTCGGTTTTGGAGTCGATATAGGAGAGGAGTGGGTGCTTGGCGCGTTTCGTTGCCGCCAGCGCGCCTGCACGGCACAAGTCGTGGAAAAGGGCAGAGTCGCAGAGAAGGAAGGGCGAAGGACGGCGTGCGCTGGTCTGCGCTTGATGGACGGTCTCTGTGGCCGCCGACCAGCAATCTCGCAGTGTCCGCACCCGCAGTCGGCCATAAACAGCCGTTCCTGGTGCCGCAGGAACCGCAAGAGCCCAGCCGACGGCGCCACCAGTGGTCCCGGTGCCACCGCTGCTGTCGCTGCCGCCGATGCAGCCGCTGCGGGCCGTACCCGCGGTAAGGGCGGCGCGCGCATCATCTGTGGCAGAATGCGCTCTCTGTCGGTAGGCGAGTCGCAATCAGGAGGGCCGTTTCGTTTCGTTGGTCTGTCGTTTGGTCGAGTCGACGTTGCGGTGTTGCCCTGCGGTGCGGTGCGTTTTTCTTGTACCCGTACTTTTTTCGATCGTTGGTGGCAGCTGACACCAGCTGCCAGCACGTGAAAACGCGAAAAGCCACACCACGTGACCACGCAAATGAACGAACGACGGACTTCACCTCGACCATCTCGACCACCGCTCCGCTCCGCCTTGCTTCGTTTTTCGTCGTCTCGACGAGGCCACAAGGCGCCCACCGCCAGCATGCACGACACGAGCCTCACACCGATCCGCATCCGCGGAAAGAAGGCGCGCCGGCGTGCCAACGGCCGTGCCCGTGCTGGGCCAGGGAAGAGTATCGGGACCAAGACCAGGACCAGTGTCAACGCATTATCGATGCAGACCGCGCCGGCGTTGTCCTCCGCACCGGCTGCCAAACGACAGCGCGTGGGACCCCGCGCAGTGGTGAGCACGAAGACGAGCCCGCACGTCTCGTTTGACCAGCGGCTGCCGCTCGAGGTCGTGGAGGCCATCTACCTGCTCTCGGAAAACGTCAACCTGCCGCTGTGCAGCAAGCGCCTGCACTGGATGCTCTCGCGGCGGGCGACGCGCGTCGAGATGGCGCTGCGGGCGTTTGGGCTGGGGTGGGAGGCCGACTGGCGCCGGCCGGGGGGAAGTGAGCCCCCCGACGAAGGCGACCCGCCAGGCGACCCGGCCTTCCAGACGGCGCTGCTCAAGTGTCCGTGGGTGGACGTGGGCTTGCTGCTGGATGCCGAGCAGCTGTGGATGCGGCGGATGTTCCACAGCGGCGGCCGGGGCCGGAACCATAGCAGGGCTGTGCAGGCTGCACGGGCTGCACGGGCTGCGCGGGCCGCGCTGGGCAAAGAGCATGCCGTGGTCCGGCGGTCCCGGGTGTCGACGGCGGTGCTGGCGCGCGAGCTCCGGCTGGACGCGGCGCAGGTGCTGGCCGTGGAGCGGGAGCACGAAGCGCACGGCTGCGGGTACAAGGGCCACGGTCCTCTACGGCGAGGGTCGCCCGACGATGACAGCTCTGACGACGATCAAAGTCATCCGGAGAAGGCCCCGCTGCCGTCGGTGCACGCGTGCTTTGCGTACGAACTGCTCAACGCGACGTGCAACTTGAGCCTCTGGCGGGGCGGGGGCAGCCCGGGACACGCTGATCTGGGGGAGCCACCAGATATGCCAGACCCCCTGGCGCACGCCCGGAAACACCGCTACGTGCATCCGCGGACGGCGATCCCGGAGCGCCTTCTGCTGGCCGCGGGCGCGCCCGAGGCGCTGGCGGCCAACGCCGTGCTGGACGCGGCCGCGCTGGAGACGCACCGGGCGCGGCTGCAGCGGACGTTTGCGCTGCTGCTGTGGCTGGTGCTGGGCGGCGCGCGGCTGCAGGGGACAGAGTCGTGGGAGGTGACGGCGGACGGGCAGCGGCGGCTGCTGGACGTGGCCGGCGCGGAGGAGCGGGGGCGGGCGAGCGGGCAAACGAGCGGGCAGGCCGCCGAGCCAGCCGAGACGCCCGAGACGGCCCCCGTGCCGCTCCGGCTGTCGATCAGGGCCATGGCCACCGGCATGCTGGCGCTGTTTGCCGGGCTGGGCGTGTTCCGGGAGCAGTGGACGCCGGGCGTGGTGCAGAACCAGCTGCGGCGGCGGCCGGCGCTGGACGAGGCCTACCACGCGACGGACGCGCGGCAGTACCTGCGGATGGTGTGCCGGCAGGCGCTGCGCCAGACGGGTGCGTGGAGTGAACAGCTTGATTTCTTCTTCGAGTATGAGACATGACGGGAAAGCAGACGAGGCTATGACGCTGGGGACAAAGGAAGAACAAACGAACAGAAGCAAACAAAAGAAAGAACAATAACCAGACAAGAAAAATTCATAACTCATCACCCCCAGATGGGCACCCCCCGGTACGCCGGCGAGTTGTAGCTGTGCAGCACGCGGTACGGCGTGGCGGCGGCGTCGGGGCGGGCGCCCATGCTGCGGCGCGGGCGCGGGTACGTGGCGCCGTGCGGCAGCGGCGGCGACGTCGGCGGGGACGTCGGCAGCGGCGGCGCGCCCAGCGAGTTGCTGCGGCCGGTCGGCTGCTGCAGGGGCTCCGTGCGGACCGGGGCCTCGCCGCCGTCGTCCCGGGCATACCGCGGCCGCCACCAGCCGTCGTCGGCGCCGTGGTCCGTCTGGACCGCCCACTTGGCCGCGTGGGCCGACTGCCGGGCCAATGCTGCGGCCGGCAGGCTGCTGCGGTGGTCTTGCGCGCAGGGGTCGGCGAGGGCGTCGGCGTCCTCGGCTTCGGCGTTCCGTACAAAGCCGCCGACGGTGTGCCGTTTGCCCGTGGAGAAGACGCTGACCGGACACGCCAGGGGCGACGCCGGCGTGGCCGTCGCGGACGAGGACGCCGTCGACGCCGTCGACGCCGCCGTGGTCGCCGTGACCGCAGAGGCCGCCGAGGTCGCCGTGGCTGCCGAGGTCGCTGTGGCCGCCGACGAGGACGACGCCGTCGATGCCGTCGACGCCTTGGACGCGGTCGAGCCGGACGCGCGCAGCGGCGCCACGACGTCGTCGGAGGGCTTCGCCGCAGTGGGCGGACTTGCTGGACTGCGCCGGACAGCAAAGACGTCTTGTGTGCCGTCGCCGTCTTCGCCGTCGCCGTCGCCGTCACCGCCGTCCAGGTCAAAGAGCCGGTCGTCCACGGCCATGGCCTTGGACGTGGTCTCCAGGGGGCCGCCGGCGTCTTCATTGCCGCCGGCCTCCCCCAGCGCAAACGCCGCGCAGAACTCGAAGCCGTCAAACACGTCGTCGGGGAGGTCGATCTGCGGAAGTTGAGGGATCTGCGGAACCAGCGAAACCGGAGGCGGCAGCACAGACGTGGCCATGTCCGCCCGCGGCCGTCGCGCCTTCCCCGGCACGAGCAGCTCGTCGCTGTCCTGACTAAGCCGCCGCCGCTGCTGCTGCTGCTGCTGCTGCTGCTGCTGCTGCCGCCGCTGCCGGCCTGACTCGGGCGACGCCGGGCTCGCGGCGCCGTTGGTGATGTGCAGCGACCCGAGCTTGAAGGCGCCGATGGCGCGGTAGTCGGCGTCGGCGTCGTCGGCGTCGGGGGCATCGGTGGGCGTTGTCGGCCGCGGCGGTGGCGTCACGGGCCGCGGGATGGACGGCACCGCCGGCGTGACCGGCCACGACGGCATGGCCGACACCGACAGCGACCGCGTCCCCTGCACGCCACACAGCCCGTCGCTCCCGCTCGCGCGCCGCGTCGCCACGCCCGGCATCTGCGCCAGCGACCGCCGCCGCACCGGCACGTACAGCACCGCCGGGTCGGTGCTGCTCCGGGGCAGGGACGGCTGGGACGGCTGGGACGGCTGGGCCGAGGCCACGCTGCTGCTGCCGCGGTAGCTGCTGCTGCTGCCGGCGGCGCCGTCGTCGCCGTCCACCAGGTGCAGCAGCCGCTTGGCCGCGTACGACGACAGGTCGTAGTTCCACAGGGCGCGGACGGCCGGCGACGGCGGCGGCGCGTGGGCGGCCTGCAGCGGCCAGGCGCCGTAGTGGCGGCGCAGGACCTGGTCGTAGGTCGTGGCGCTGCCGTCGGCGGCATCGCTGTCCCAGGCGGACGACGAGAAGGCTGGCCGGGCCGGCGACGGCACCGCGGCGGCCATGCTGTGGCGGCGGCGCTGGCCGGGGCGTTGGGCGGGATACGCTCCGTCAAAGTCGTCGACGCGGTGGGCGGCCGGGAAGACGGTGCTGCGCTTCTGCAGCCGCCTCACGAGTTTCTTGGTCGGCCGGGCGGCCGGAACCGCCACGTCGTCGTCGTCGTCATCGCCTCCATCGTCGACAGCAGACGCAAAACCATCGTCGTCGTCGCCGCCGTCGTCGTCGTCCCGGCCGTCGTCGCGGAAAAAGCCAACAATGGACCAGCGGCTGCGTCGCCGCTTGATGGGCGTGCCTGGTTCCGGCTCCGGCGCCCACTGGCTCTGCTCCACGTCCAGCTGGGCGGGCAACGGGATCTGCTGTTGTGGTTGTACCTGCTGTATTACTTGTTGTACCTGTGGTGGTGGCTGCTGCCGCCTCTCCAGCTGCTGGTACGCCAGCTGGATCTGCTGCTGCCGCCGCCCGTCGTCGTGGTCGTCCTCGTCCTCGTCGTCCGTGCCGAACACGTCGTCCGCCGTCATGTCGTCCGCCGGAAACGACAGCGGCGGCAGCACCATCGTCTCGCGGTCCGCCGCCAGCGGCTGCCACACCACGCCCGAGTCGCGCAGCGACGCATGCCGCCCGGGCCGCCCGCCCCGGTCGTCCACCACGTCGTCGAACGTGAAGAGGTACGACCGCGGCGTCATCGACGGCGACAGGGGGGAAGCTGCTGCTGCTGCTGCTGCTGATGCATGGCTCCGGCCGGACTCGCCGCCCCGGGGGCCTGGCAGCGCGGGCAGCGGGCGGTCCAGCGCCGGGCTGCGCGGGCTGTGCGGGCTGTGCGGGCTGTGCGGGCTGTAGGGACTCCGGGGCGAGCGTGTGCTGTGCGTTGCGCTGTAAGGGCTGGGGGGGCCGCTGTGCTGGCTGTGCAGATCCGACGTCGCCAATCGGGCCACGGCCGGCGGCAGCGGCCGCCCAGCATCGGACACGACGACCTCGGGCTGCTTCTTGCGGAAGAGCCCCGACACGACGAGCGAGCGGGAGCGCGAGCGGGAGCGCGTGCGCGGCTTCGACAGCCGATGGGGTGCCGGGCCAGGCGGCGGCGGGTCCGGGAGGCCGGCTGGCGGTGGCGGTGGCGCAGGCGCTGGTGCAGACGCAGACACTGGCGGCGCCGTGGAGCGGGTGAAGAAACGGGGGCGTTGGGGGAGAGAGCGCGGCAGGTTGCCTGGCGGCGGCGACGCAGGGCGCGAGAAAGCCGCTCGTGGGCGCTCGCGGGCCGCCTCGGCGGAAGGCTGGTTTCCCATGGCAGCCGGTGTGCGTGATGTGTCGGACAAGTCGATCAGGCAGACAGACGATCCATGCTGGCCGGGGCGTGGGCTGGCCAGCAGCGCAGGCAGAGTGGGAGAAGAGGTAGGGGGACGGGGAAGAAAGAGGGAGTCGAAACGACAGGGAAGAGGTGGCCTGATAAAAAAAAAAAAAAAAAAAAACAGGAAATGGCAAAACGACAAAAGACAAAATAGATCAGAGATTGTGAATGCAACACAGACCACGGAGCTATGCCAAGCGGAGATGGAGGAGATGAATCCAATAAATATCGAGACACAAAAAGGCAAGCAGCCGCGCCGGTCCCTTCTCTTCTCCCGTCGCCCCCCTGGTTCAGACAGAAAACTCGACAGAACCACGGGCCGGCCAGCTCAGCTCGTCGATTCCTTCGCGTTCTCGTGCGTGCATTCGCGCAGAGTACTTTCCGGCCCTCGTCGCAGGTCGCGCGCACAGTCCTCGTTCGTCTCGTCCTGGGGTGGTCGGCGGTCTCGCCAAGGGGGCCCTGGGCCAGGCCACATGCAGCAGCCACGGGCGGGCGCCATTGGCAGCCATAGGCGGTCGTAGGCGCTGGCGGGAGCGAGTCTCCCCGCTGGGAGCGGTGAGGAGGAGGTGCGGACCCCGTGCAGAACCCGCAACAGGAAATGCAAAGCGGAGACGCACCCAGCAAAGGGGCAGGGGTGCGTATCTTACGGAGTACGGGAATGGCTCGTATACAGCTCCGTACGGAGGACTATCTTGGTGTTCGATCTGGCTCAGCGTTTCATGAAGAGATTAAGCGCGGGGAATCACACGATGGGGTGCAGGAGAGAGGGACGCAGAGGAGACAAGAGAGAGAGAAAAGAAACATTTTGATTTTGATTTTGATTTTCTTCTTTTCTTTTTTCTTCTTCTCTTTCTTAAAAAAAAAACCCTCCGCCAAGACGACCGGATACACGGCCGCAAAACAACCCACCCGTGGCTTCTCGTCCAACACCGGCTGCAGACGCGTTTCAGACGCGGCCGCCTGCAGCCACAGCGGCAATGGACAACAAATGCTTCAGCCGTAAGTACCAATTATAATTCTCGTCTTGGCTCGCCGTCTTCATCTTCTCTCGGCGCCACACACACCTCCCAACCTGGTGACATAAGATACTTGTAGTCGTCTCCAAAATGCAACACACCAAACCCGAATTGAGGGGGACTCGCCCAAAACGGTCGATCTTCCCAAGCAAGACGAAAATCAAATTCTCGTTGCCGACACTGCAGCACAGGCCAAGACCTCAGCCACGCTGCACTCACTTCCCCCCCCAAAAAGGGGCCCACCCAGCTGAAGAAACCGTCTGGTGTCGGCCCCGTTCCAAAATACCAGCGGTGCGTGGCGCAGGCCGTCCGTGCGACCGGCTGCGCGCTGCTTCGCCCTTCTCCAGCATGCCTTTTTTTTTTGTTTTCCCCGCCCCGCGCCCGCGCTGCGCCCTTTTCGGCGCCGGCCTTAACCATATCGCCTGCCGCTGCCCGCGGCCACCACCGCCCGTTGCGCCTTCCTCCCTGGGCCGTGCCGCGTCTCCGCTGCCTGCCACAGACGACTAGCGCGCGCGCCGCCGCCCGGAGCTCGGTGTCGCTAGACTTCCGTATTACCGTATCGTACGTATCGTATCTTACAAATGGCATGCGCGTCGGGGGGGGGGGGGGGGGGGGCCGGGGCCCGGCCGGGCGGGGGGGGGGCGGGGCGGGGGGGGCCCGGGGGGGGGGGGGGGGGGGGCGGGGGGGGCGGCGG
>JADHKF010000059.1:0-40874 GCA_019925685.1 Ceratocystiopsis sp. VPRI43766 | reverse complement strand
TAATAACGTTATTACGAAGGCTAGGAATCGTTTATTACCGGAAACGGTAAGACAAATTATGTTATTAAAGTCGTGGAATATTCGGAATCTCGACGACTTAAATAATATAGAGGAAGAATAGCCTAGTAATAATATTATTTTTCTTCTTTAAATTTAAATAATTTTAAAATCGAAATATAATAAGCTATATTATTTTTTATAGATTTATAACGTTTTATTTTTAAAAAATACCTAATTGTTACGACGTATTTTAACTAATTTTTAAATATATTTTAATTAAATAATAAAAAGATTTTACCCGGACTTTTTTTCCAACCCTGTATATAGGCTTTAACGATTTAACGAATATATAATCCGGTAAAGAGATTTTATAACTAAGTACGGAATATTCTCGATATTTATCCGTTTTTAAATCTATTTCGGATTTTTTAAGATATTTTATATAATGTTTATAGTTTTTCTTTAATAAATATAGTATTACTCGGGATAACGCATCGAAAAATGTAAAGAGTAGGGCTATTCGGACTATAAGTTTAGGCTATTCATACTATAAGTATATACGAGAAAAAACGGTAAGTATCTTCTTTTTATACACACTACTACTATAAGCAGGGCTAAAAATTAGTCCGGACTAAATTAGTCCTAGTCCGGGGTCGGACTAACTTTAACCCTAACTATAAGCAGGGTTGGAAATTAGTCCGGACTAAAGTCCGGACTAATTTAGTCCGGACTAAGGATTAATTTAGTCCGGACTAATTCGGACTTGGACTAATTTAGTCCGGACTAATTTAGTCCGACTTCTGCCCGGACTAATTTAGTCCGGACTAATTTAGTCCAAGTCCGGGCCTGGACTAATTTAGTCCGGATTAAATTAGTCCGGACTAATTTAGTCCGACCTTTCCCTGGATTAATTTAGTCCGGACTAATTTAGTCCGGACTAAAATACGTATAACTAAGGATAAAAAATAGATATAGCCTAAATAATACTTAGGTTTAATAAAGTAGATTTTTATATTATATTCTACGGTATCTATTTATTTCTAAGTTAAAATTTAAAGAAATTAGTCCGGACTAATTCCAACCCTGCTTATAGTATAGCGGTGCTTATAGCGGTGCTTACAGCAGGTACAAAAAAATACCTAGCGCTTTTTTTCGTATATACCACAGTCCAAATAGCTAAAAACTACAGTCCAAATAGCTCGTCTCAAATACAAATATCTACTTTATTAAAACTAATTATTATTTAGTCTATATCTATTTTTTATCCTTAGTTATACGCAGGGTTAGAAATTAGTCCGGACTAATTCGGACTTAGACTAATTTAGTCCGGACTGGTTAGAAAAAAAGTCCGGATCTAGATTTTAAAAATATTAGTATTAAATCTAAAAAACGATTTTAAAATAAATAAAATATTATTATTAGAAGTTTATTATTTATAAATATATAAATATACGTTTTAAACGTTTAACATAATTATGTCGTACATTATTAATACCGGACTTTTCCGGACTTTTCTAGCCCTGGTCCGGACTAATTTAGTCCGGATTAAAATACGTATAACTAAGATAAAAAATAGATATAGCCTAAATAATATTTAGGATTAATAAAGTAGATTTTTATATTATATTCTATAAAGTATAATATAATTAGTAAAAGGTTAAACCTAATAATATATTTAATTCGATAGAGTCTAGCTAGATGCGCCCTATTTTTCGGCTATATGCACCCTAGTACATAGGTACGGGTTAGACCCATTTTTTACCGGATTTTTAATTAGTTAAATCTACTCTGATATTTTTATAAAGTACTCTATACTACGTACGGTACATACTGCTTTACGGCGGTACGGTCGGTACTATTAGGGTTAGAATTAGTCCGGACTAAATTAGTCTAGGGAAAGGACGGAATAAATTAGTCCGGACTAATTTCCAACCCTGGGTACTATAATGTTACTGTCGCTAGCGTAGGCCCTAGTAGTACTGGCCCCGGTTACAGTCGTAGTAGTAGTGGTAGTAGTAGTAAAGAAGTCTACAGTACTTTATTTAATAAACTGGATTATTATTGGCTCGTTCTAGATTTTGTGGGGCATCTCACAAAATATGTACTAGGGTGTATATAGCCGAAAAATAGGGTGCATCTAGCTGGACTCATTAGATATATTAATCTTCTAACAATACCGTTATTTATTTATTAGAAAAATAGTTTTAGAAATCCGGACAGAATTTAGTCTAGGTAATACGGAGGTTTAGTCCGTAAAAGTCCTAACGTTTTTAATTTTTTATTATTTTACGACTAATTTATTACATAGTTTAAAAACGACGAGGATAAAGAGTAGTCTAGCTTTCTCGATTCGTTAGACGAATGAATTATTAATTCCGGGCTCTTCTAGAGCTAGGAACATCGACGACGGCGATAACGATAGCCAGGGTTGGAAATTAGTCCGGATTAAAATACGTATAACTAAAGATAAAAAATAGATATAGCCTAAATAATATTTAGGTTTAATAAAGTAGATTTTTATATAATATTCTACGGTATCTATTTATTTTTAAATCAAAATTATAATAATTTAGTCCGGACTAATTTCAACCCTAACGATAGCGACGGAGATTTTTATATTTCTTTTATAAAAAAAGACGAATATTTAATCTATTTATATAACGACTACAATGAAAAAGACGTACGTTTTATATTATTATTTTTTAGTATTTATTTTATTATTTTCTAATTTTTAAGGTCTATCATTTAGAATTCTAGATGGTAAATCGGATAAAATATCAGACTTTAACTCTTTTAGCCTAAGGATATTTAAGTATAGCGGCTACTTCGGGTAGTATCGAAAGGTCTTTTTTTTCCGTTAGCAATAACGTTATTATAAAGGTTAGGAATCGTTTATTACCGGAAACGGTAAGATAATCATCTCGACGACTTAATTAATATAGAAGAAGAATAGCCTAGTAATATGATTGTTATTATTGTTCGAATTTTAAATTTTAAATTTTGTTTTATATTATAAAAATTACGAATTTTATTACGATTCTATAATATTGTTTTAAAAAAATAAGCGGCTTAATATAAAATAAATATAATTTTTAATATAATTTTTTATTTTAAATAATTTAGAATAATGTAGTCCCGGAGAGAAGTCGGACTAAACTAGTCTAAGTCCGAATTAGTCCGGACTAATTTTTAACCCTGTATATATATATAGGCAGGGTTGGAAAAAAAGTCCGGACTTTGGACTTTTGAAAGTCTAAGTCTAGGCCCGGACTTTGAAAGTCTGGACCTAGATTTTAAAAATATAAATATTAAATTTAGAAAAAACGTTCTTTTAATAAAAAATATTATTATTAGAGAATTATTATATCTAAACATATAAATATACGTTTTTTAACTTTTTATATAATTATATCGTACGTTATTAACACCGGACTTTTTCGGACTTTAAAAGTCCGGACTAAAGTCCGGATTGCCTAGACTTTCAAAAGTCCAGATTTTAGTCGGACTTTTAAAGTCGGGTAAAGTCCAAGTCCGACCCTAGACTATATTTAGTCCGGACTTTTCCAACACTGGCTTATAGTAGGACATTCTTATATTTTGTTTTATATATTTATAACGTATTATAGGCGTATAGTATAATTAAATAGGTAAGTAATAAATTCGTTATTCTAGAAAAATAAAATAAAAATATATACTTTTTAAAAAGTAAATAAAGCTCTTTTATTAATAAAGTAGGAATAAAATATAAAATATAAATAAAGGTTGCACTATTAGATTCGTAAAGAACGTTATAAATAAATCAACTTAGAGACGTTCCTAATGAGGAATTGTAGTTTTTAGTAAGGAGAGTGCAGTTTTTTTTTTTTAAGAAAATTAGTGTTTCATCTGCTAGTCACTGTTCTAGTCGCCTGAAGCATGTTACGTCTCCTATGCATAGTCTCCCTTATTCCTACGCCCTCCTCGCTAGATAAGTATTACGACTGGTGAATCTGGTGAATGTGGTGTATGTAGCTGGTGCAGCTGGTATAGCTAATACAGCTAGTGTGGCTAGTACAGCACTAGTTACTACTACACCGATAGAGGAGATTTTAGTGATACATCTAGTAAGAAGACTTAAAGACAAACGGTAGAATTTTTATATAGGGTGGATTCGGTCAACTACAGTGAATAGTTTGCTTACCTATATGTAAATACTACTCACACCGTCCGAAAAGGCGGCGTCTAGAAAATTAGTGTTTTATCTGCCGACTCACTGTGATGTTTATATGACATGTAGATATTAGCCTCTGCTTAGCCACATTGAACCAGGGCAGTGCACGTGAGTGACATTGTAAACAGTAGACCGAGTGACAGTGCTGCACATTTTTTGAATTACGTTGTATGAGCTGTAGCACTGAAGTCTCGCCTAACTATGGAGTATAAAACGGCAGCTAAAAAGATGCCTAAGAGTGGATATCCTCAAGGCTCTGCCGGCGTTATAGAAGGAAGAAGTGCACTCTCTAACTGGGGAGTGGAAGTGTTATGGTCATACATGAAAAGAATTGCCAGCGACCAATGGGAAGGTATGTATACAAGTCACATGCCAATACACGTGATCTACACTGTTCTATCTCATAAAAAAGCCCGCCCATATGCATAAAGCATGCTATATGCTGCAATATACTCCGTGCGGTTGGGGCATGAGAATGCAAGAAGAGGCAGGTTAGAGGGAAAGAAATATAAAACGCATCACTGAATACTCGACAAAAATATTCAGTTGACTTGGGGCGCCCATTGAAACTTTACGCAAACAAGCAATCTCTCTGTTTGTTTCCGAATACTGTCACTTTGCAGGCTAGCGCAATAATCCACCACAACCAAAGACACGTGACAAGCAATCCCACAAACGTATCCACATTAGGGTTTGCACACAATATAGTCATCAATTTTGTATCTTACCTATGTGGGGCTTTCTTTTTTTCCTAAAAAAAAAAGAGGACTGAGGTAGTCAAGACTACGACTCAGTTGAAACGCCCCATTTGCAACTCCTTGCGCAGCTTCAGAAACCGACCAAGAACGAGAAGTCTTCTTTTATACCCCCAAAAATCAGAAAATGGCAGACAGAGGAACCAGTGCCCCGCGTGGCGGCGGCTTTGGCGCTCGTGGCGATCGTGGTGGTGACCGCGGCCGTGGTCGTGGTGGACGTCGGGGCGGACGCCGGGGCGGCAAGAACGAGGAGAAAGAATGGCAGCCGGTGACCAAGCTCGGTCGTCTCGTGAAGGCCGGGAAGATCAAGACCATGGAGGAGATTTACCTGCACTCTCTCCCCATCAAGGAATACCAGATTGTGGATTTCTTCCTCCCCAAGCTGAAGGATGAGGTTATGAAGGTCTGTAAGACGATAGGCTGCTCCGTGGCCTATAGTTCTCACTTTTTTTTACTATCAGATGACATTGCTGACGCTTAATGCAAACTATAGATCAAGCCGGTGCAGAAGCAGACGCGTGCAGGCCAGCGGACTCGGTTCAAGGCCATCGTTATCATTGGCGACTCGGAGGGCCACGTCGGTCTCGGTATCAAGACTTCGAAGGAGGTCGCAACTGCTATTCGGGCTGCAATCATCATTGCAAAGCTCAGCGTCATTCCGGTTCGCCGTGGCTACTGGGGCGCCAACCTTGGTCTCCCCCACTCGATTCCGACGAAGGAGAGTGGAAAGTGCGGCTCTGTCACAGTTCGGGTACGTATTAAATAACCCCCCCCCCTCTCTCTCAAAAATCTCGCGGTCTTGGAAGGTTGGAAGGCAACGGCCAGCTCGCAAAAAAAGAAATGGCGAAGCAGGCGCATAGTGAGCTCTCACTGACCAGCGTCGTTCAGCTTATTCCGGCCCCGCGGGGTACGTCTCTTGTGGCCTCCCCAGCCGTCAAGCGTCTTCTCCAGCTCGCCGGTATCGAGGATGTGTACACCTCGTCTTCCGGCTCCACCAAAACTCTTGAGAACACACTGAAGGCCACATTTGCTGCTGTATCGAACAGCTACGGATTCCTCACGCCCAACCTGTGGAAGGAGACGAAGCTGATTCGCAGCCCCCTTGAGGAGTTTGCGGATACGCTGAGAGATGGCAAGCGCTACTAGATAGACCGGGCATGTATCTATCTGAGGAACCATGTTTAGGACGTGGCTCAGGTGGATGGATGTCGAAAGAGATAATGGCGTCCGGTGAGGGCTGCATTTCTCCGCGTTTTGGGCTTGTTGCTGCTTAGGCTAGGGTGACGGTTTGTCTTTGATGTACTGGTCCTGTATGGGAAGAAAAAAAAATATTACCGATAAAGATCTGGCCGTACTATCAGATGTCGTTCGCAGGTGTTGGCGTGGAACTACCCCAACGCTCGCATACTAACTACCCTTCCCTATCACCTACCTGCTAGATAGGCTGCTGCTTGCTCGCCTGCAATTCGCCCAAACACGGCGCATTCGAGCAAGGAGGAGCCCCCAAGGCGATTGTCTCCATGGATACCTCCTGTTACTTCACCAGCGGCCCAAAGGCCACGGATGGGGACCTGTAACGGTGAGTCGAGCCCGGATGACAACACCTCGCTCTTCTTGCTGATGACGACACCGCCCATAGTGAAGTGCGTGACTGGTGTGACATGCCCGATGTATACGTCTTGTGCAGTATCCTCGACGGCGCCTCGCAATCTCCATCGGCCAAAGGCCGTCCGGCCAAAGTCATCCTGATGCTCGCCAGCAACAATGCGGGAATAGGATTGGATGGTCTGCCTAGTCATATCATCCAGATCGGAAATTCTCTTTTTGACGAGCAACCCTTTCCAGGCGTAAAAGGCAATGTGATGCGCGGCAGCCTCGCTGGCTCCCGGGTCTAGCAAGAGCTGCACGTCCCATTGGGTGGGATGGCCAGGTTGGTCCGTATATTTGGCGTGCGGCACACAATTCATGATAGCATGGCTGACATGCTCACGTGTGTCGAGTTCGTTCACAAAGCGTTTCCCATTGTGAAGCAGGATGCCACCCTCCCCGCGCAGCATCTCGGCGGCAAGGAATTTTATCGGTAGCAGAGGATCGGCTGGATCGATGAACCCAGTGGGATGGATCTGGACGCTGTCCATGTCCACCAGCTTGGCACCCACGGAAGTTAGTAGGTGGTGCATGCCTGGGCGAGGCTCGTTTGTCGATGGGAGACCAGCTAAATCAGGCCGATACTTGGCCAGCATACCAGTTGCGTCGCCTGCGAACCCTCCAGTTGCGAAAACCACCGGACCTGCAATTGAAATGGTGGACTCTCCGGAACGGTATTCGACACCTGTGACAACCTGCTTGTCGACGCGGTCGCCATCAGTTCGGCCACCAGCGCCGCTGGAGGACAGAGCCTTGTCCTCCAGCGGCGCTGTAAGCAGCTTGATCACTTCGCAACCGGTTCGGAGTTCAAAGCGACTATCCTGTCGAAGCCGGGCCAGAAGTTTTGACACAATGTCAGCGCCCGGGGGTGTCTTTCCGGCGCCGCGGTGGGTCCGAGCAGCGCTGTGGCCACCCAGTTGGGCCACTACACGTAGGTCTACGCCTACATCGTCCGCGAGAAATTCCACAGCAGCGGCAGAGCTGTGTGTGAGCAATCCTATAAGATTTTCCCGCCATGGCTGCTCCACGGAAAGGAGCTTGAAGCGCGTGCCGGCGCTTTTCACAGTGTCGGAGAAGAAAGAAGTGTCGGGGGGGTCTTCGTGCTGGAATCGCGTAGGAGCGCCGTTGATACCCGAGGAGGCTTTGATGCTGTTCCCTCCCGGTTTGACGGCGCGCTCAAGGAGAATGACTGCCGGTGCTCCGGCATGCAGAGACCAGAAAGCGGCGGACAAGCCGGCTAGCCCTGAGCCCACCACGATGACAGCTGGAGTGCGTCCGCCCGAGAAAGCCATTTGCGGTGACGATGGTGTAAACTGCTGCAACAGGCACGGAAAAAAGCGCAAGGTGGCACTTAGGACAGCAATAAGAATGGCGAGGAAGAGGAGAGTGCGAGAGTTGTGAAGCGGCTGCATAATTCACGGTAAAGGTATCAGGGGGTATACGCTTTTCCTCTACAGCGAGCCAAGAAGCCATCGTGTTGTGCTGGTCCTCGTATCTTACGAGGGCAAGCTCCCCTCCCCTCCCGATCAAGAGTGTACACAAGTGTTGCATCATGCGAGGATCAGCCGATGGCGCTGTGGTGGCATGGGCTGACATGTCTGGACAAGTATTTTAGTATTACACTGTAAGATTATTGGGATTGTCAATACAGTGCTCGTTAATCGTGATATACTTGTATACATACTGTGTGGAACGTGTCCATCTGCTGTCCCACGGGGTGCGGCTCCGTCGCGCCGTGTCGTCCGCATGCCGCCTCCGCCGACCAGGGTCCTCACAATAGTGGCGAGGATGCCGCTGTCAGTCTGCGCCAGTTTGTGGGGTGTTGTTCTGGCAAGCCGCGACTCGCGATGTCGGTGTTTGCAGGCCCCTAGGATCTAGGGCGCGCATTTTTCCTTTTTGTTCTTTTCTTTCCGCATTCTCCGCAGTCCAAGAAGCGCCGAGTCGGCCGTATTATATTTGACAAACCCCCGCTCATTGGAGTGGCAATTTGATGCTTTTTCTATTTCCGCGCACTTCGCGCTTTTTTGCTCGTCCCTTTCTTTTGTGTTAAGCCACGCCCATATTCAATGCTTACTGAGTTCTGCCCTGCGGAACACGCGCCCTGGAGAGCTGGAAGTCCGGGGCTTGACATAATGCACGCTGGAAGAACTGTGGTGTGGGACGTGCCGACTGCCCGCGTTGTTGTGTCAAAGCGCGAGGGGGATGTGAGGTACTTCGGTTGGAAGGCAAAGTCGTCTTCTCCACGCACTCTACTCCGCACATCCGTTTTTAATTTTTGTTATTCTGCCTCGAGGTCCGGGGGAGGAGGCGCGGGGGGCGGGGACGCAAGAAGCAAAGCCAGTAGTGACATCTCGCTGTAGCCTTGCTGCCCCCCCGGCTGACTGTCCACTCTGCTCTGAATCCATCCGCATGGGCAAAACATAAGTACGCAGCAATAGGCCCGAACTATTACGCGATGAAGCGAGCGCCCATTCCCCCGGATTTCCGGCTGCCGATTGCTCTGTACCACGGCGTACTCGTCCCGTGTGTATGTCATGCTGTCAGGTTGTCTTCCTTACAGCCGCAACCTATACGCTGCGGCCAAGCCGGACCTGCGGCTCCCAACCTTACCCGCCTTTCGGATTAACGCTTTGGGGGAAAGAGTTAGCCATTCGCAGCAAGTACGCCCTGGGAGAGAAGTGTGCAGGAGCATGAGTATTGTCGTTCCCAATTATACTCGATCTAGTCTCGGTCGCGACCATAACATTGCGGATTTGGCTGTCGAGAGTACATAGTGTGTACTTCGTCATACATGTACCCCCCCCCCCCCCCCCCCCGCGCCGCCCTTTTCCACCCTAAAGTTGCTCCTGGCTCGTACGACAAGGCCGGTCGGCATGCTCTACAGATATATATAAATACCTGCCGGCCCTTCGTCGATTAATCCCAATGACCCTTGGTCTACTTGCAGCATATATCTCCTCCATCCCGCATCTTAATTCTCATCCCCTTCTCCGCACAGCTCATACTGGAACCTGTGTTACACAGACACGATGGCCAACGCCGAATCATCCACTGCCGCCGGCTTCGAGAAAGAAACCGGCGAGGCCACAGGTGCGGCAAAAAGCAACGGGCCGTCGCCAACAGGCCGTCCGCCATACGGCGGCAACCCGTATTACATCCCGCCAAACCAGCGGGATGCTGGTCTCTTGCCTGCATTTGGCGGTGAGTTCCAGCCAGGTCTGTACCGGCCGATTGAGCACCGCAAGTTTGCCAATCCAGCACCGCTCGGACTCAGCGCTTTCGCTCTTACGACATTTGTTCTCTCCCTTATCAATCTGAAGACACGCAACGTGACGGAACCCAACATCGTTGCCTCTTTGGCCATGGGGTATGGCGGACTTGTACAGCTGCTGGCTGGCATGTGGTAAGTACTTCCCTTCCTGCCCTGCCCTTTTTACCACCCGCCTCTTGGGTCCTGACTGTGTTCTCCAGGGAAATGGCAGTTGGTAACACGTTTGGTGCGACTGCCCTGTCCTCCTATGGTGGCTTCTGGATCTCATATGCAATTATCCTGAAGCCCTCCTGGGGCATTTCGGCTGCCTACGAGGCCGCTGGCAATGATGGTGGCGACCCCCTAATGATGGAATCAGCCCTCGGCTTTTTTCTAACCGGCTGGTTCATCTTCACCACAATTCTTTTGCTGCTCACGCTACGGTCCACCGTCATGTTCTGCAGTCTCTTCTTCTTTCTGGATCTGACCTTTCTTTGTCTGGCCTGTGCGGCCTACGCCAACGACAACGGGAATCCCGGTGCCGCTACACGACTTAACAAAGCCGGAGGCGTTTTGGGACTGCTCACTGCCTTCATATCCTGGTACAATGCTGTGGCCGGTATGGCGGACAGCAGGTTGGTGCCCCGTCCTCCCCCAACTGCCCCCAATTGTCCCCGATTGTCCCCAATTTGTCCCCAACTGCACCCCCCCCTCCCCACCCCATCCCCCCGAAAAAAAAACACTTCACCCATGCTGTGCCCCACCTCTCGTACTACTATTCCACCTAGTCCCAACTGCTGCGGCTCCGCCGCCTACAGAAACGCCGAAGCTAACCACTCATCGCTGCAGCAATTCTTTCTTTGTCATCCCCGTCTTCCATTTTCCCTGGTCGGAACTGGGCCACCAAGCTCGCAAGGCCTCCAAGGCTTCGGAGGAGCACAGCGCGTGAGCGCTCGATCAAGCAGGGCAATCGCCCATATGCGCTTGTATGCCGGGTGCCTTCGGAATACTACTACTACTATGTCTCCATAAGTTTGCGTTTTCAACCATGCAACAAAAAGCATGATACTGCCTCTCTCGCATTGCTCGTAACTCGTTTCTCAGATCAAGAGTCTCATTTGTTTTATCGGTTTTCTGCCCCCTCCCACCTCCCCCGGCTTCTTTATGGGATTATGGCTGTCTTCATGTTTATATATACCAGGCTCATCGCACACAGCGAATAATATATCCCGTTAACGACACAACCTCCTTTCAACGCCGGGCGCAGAAAGACGGCTAGAACCGCCATGGGGCCCCAGTGCGCCTCTGCCAGATGTATCTTACCTCTGCCCGCTGCCTGTATATTTGATCTGCCTATTTAATCCGGGTGCTCTGTCATCGGAAATTATTAACAATGCCGACCATACTATCGAAAAGTCATGTCTGTTGCTCGGAGACTTCCCCGTATTTCGGCTCAAGCCGGTCTGGAGTCTGATTCTCACAGAGTGGAACCGAGGTCCTAGCTCAACAGATTTGCTTGCAGATGGGTCTGCTGTAGTTGGGTATGGCCTTCCGCATATTTCCCATCCAAAATCCCATCCCAGCTTTGACTTTTCCCATCTTCGCACTCCTACCCTTTACCCCCCTTCCATCCCCGGTGTATGCAAACCACCTCGCAGTATCTTTTCACACCCTGGCCTGCATACCATTTCTAAAAATCTTTTCCTACAGCTTCGGCATCTTATGCTTACGACAACTGCCGCACATCTTGGGCGTGCAGCATTTGCCGGGCAAACAGGGTTTTGTGGACGAATCTCCCATCTCGGACGGACGGAAATCCCTTTTGTCCTCGGGCTCCTGCGGTACGAGAACCTTGTCTGAACGATGACAACCCCCTCTCCTCTTCACCATACCACCACGCATTATATCATGCGGCCGCCATGACTGGGGATGGTGATTTTGTCTGTCATTGAAAGCCGTGCTGACCACAGTACTGCATGGCGCGTGTTTTTTTTTTTTTTTCCAGACCTCCTCGAAGCAACAGAGCCAAGACAGCGTATTACAGGACAGTCGCATTTCCCACCAGCTTGTTTGTTGGTCGTCGACATTGTCACTCAGACGATACACCGCATAACGCTTGGCAGGACCGCGGCACACTGCCTGTTATGGAAACCGAAGTACAGAAAAACCTGTTGGAGCGCAATGCGAAATTTGCAGCCAAATTTTCGAAAGGAAACCTGCCCGTTTCACCAGGAAAACACTATTTAATCAGTGCGCACTCCCCTCTTCTTCCCTTCTTGTCCCTGATTGGATCTTGCGCTTCCCTGCTCACACCGGCTTAGTTACTTGCATGGACTCGCGCATTGATGCAACAGCGGCCTTTGGAATTGACCTTGGCGATGCACATATCATTCGCAACGCGGGCGGCAGTGGTCGTGAGGCACTTCGTTCCATAATCATCTCCCAACAGTTCCTTGGGACGAGAGAGATTGTGTTGATCAAGCACACCCGTTGCGGAATGATTACATTTTCCAATGAGACAGCCCATGCTCTCATACGGGAGCGTCTTGGACCGACAGCGGCTGCAGAAATTGCTACGTTGGATTTTTTGCCGTTCACTGACCTTGACCAGTCCGTACGGGATGATGTCGATTACTTGAAGAAGCAGAGCGCTATTCCCAGCGATGTTGCCATAAGTGGTTGGGTGTATGAGGTTGAAAACGGGCGGGTTCGGCGTGTTGCCTGAATATGGGAGCAAGAGGGGCTGGATGGTCTGAGGCGCAAGATATGGAATATAGCCTGGGCGGGACACACGTTCTTTGTGCATGTGTGGCTGGTTATTCTTGTGTTAATTATATTTTAAAGTATATATTATATAGTGATTTATGGCAGCCAAATGGTGTTGCTGACACAGGTGTCAGTCAGGTGTGGGGGGGAAGAGGAGGTGCTACTCGTTCGACAACCCCACCCCGCAATCTAATGGGCAACAAGTAGCAAGGAGGAGAGGCAAGCTCTGATCCCACGTCTTATCTGTGAGTCTCCATTTCGCTTCACACATCGAAATTGTATTTGTATATTCCGTCACCGACTCATCTGAGAAATAGGATCGAGCATTTTCCTCTCGTCTCCCCCTCTCCTCCATACATACGCTTGTCGATGGCACTACACGGGACTCGCCCGGCCTCTCATGCCGGTAGTTGGTACACATCAGATCCGGAGGACCTGTCCGCTGAACTCGACCAATACCTGGAAAATGTCCCTTCTGTCCTGGATGGCCACAGTCTTCCTATAGTTGGTGCCCGAGTTGTCATTGCGCCGTGAGACTGCTCCCTTCACCCCCGACACAGCACCGTCTGTACGTGAAGCTAACATGCGGGTATCTTGCCCACATATCCAGACATGCTGGTTACCGCTATTCTGGGTCGTGTGCGGCCTGGGCATACAAGGCACTGGATCTCAGCCGGGCCAAGCGCATCTTTGTTCTTGGCCCCAGCCATACATTTTACCTTCGCGGCTGTGCCCTCACAACCTTTCAATCATTTGCCACGCCATTTGGCAACTTCACGGTCGACACCGACGTGATGGCCCAGCTCCGGGGGTCGAGTAAGTTCAAAGACATCCCGCGCAAGAACGACATACGCGAGCATAGCCTTGAAATGCACCTTCCCTATATCTGGAAAATGCTCGAGCGGGTAGGCCGTGACGCGTCCACAACTGATTGGCCAATGCTGGTTCCCATAATGGTTGGGGATGGAGATCGCGCTACTGAACGGGGATACGGAGAGCTCTTGCTGCCATATATGGCTGATCCCGAGAACGTCTTCGTCGTGAGCTCGGACTTTTGTCATTGGGGCCGTGATTTCGACTACTGTGCATACTGCTCGGGAACAGACTTGACGAAAATCCGCTCGCTGCTGTCGTCGCCGTCACTGCAAAGTGCTGGTGGTGTGTGTCCCTCATCAGGCGAGCCCTCAGTCCATGAATTCATTCGTATGCTTGACGAGGCTGCATTCCGAGCCATTGAGTCAGGGTCTCAGGCCGCCTTTCTGGACTATCTGTACCAGACGGACAACACAGTGTGCGGTCGACATCCCATCAGCGTTGCCATGGCTGCCTTAGAATTGCTAGCGGCTCGAGTGAGTTCGACGGCAGAGGACAACGGTGGTGTAGCAGGCGGCAAAAAAGGACAAAATCGGTTTTCGTTTGTGCGGTACGAGCGCAGCAAATTGGCGCAGACAACGTTGGATTCGAGTGTGAGCTACGGCGCGGCCTACGCCGTCGTCTAAAAATGCACTATTCAAAATCGTTTTTGTGAATAGTCAAATTCCAAGGCTGTGAACCCCCCCCCCGCAAATGCACCACTGTGCGTACTTGTATTTGCTTCAAGCAGCTGTACGGCAAGAATATAGACAGCCAAAGCGCTGTTTTAAAGTACAGATGTAGGATTGTAGGATACTAGGGGATCACAAAGTAGTTTCTGCTGGAATTTGCCGTTCTTGTTCGAATATTTTCTTGGGCGAAAGAAGCTTTCGTGCCTCGCTCTTACGCGCTAGTGAAAAGGCTCTTGCGAATATGCGAATAAAGATTCTCTTAATTTAATTATTATTTAGGTAGGGCTGGTTAATACAAACCAGCACTTCTTTTCAACCTCCTCTCAGCACCGCCACCATGTCACGACGCGCACAGATTGAAGAGGTCGAGAGCAGTGAAGAAGACGATTTTTCGGATCCGTCCGAGGAGGATATTGATGATGTGATCGTATCGCGAGCAGCAGCAGCACAACAGCAACAACGGCCACCGGCGCCGTCGATGCAGAGCCGCCCTCCGGGTCCGCCGCCCACCTACGTTGGTTTCCCAGCGCTATACCCCATATACTTTGACAAGGGTCGCTCGCGGGCTGAGGGCCGCCGCGTGGGCCGCGCCTTGGGCGTGGCCAACCCGCTGGCCCGCGACATTGTGGACGCCTGCACCAGCTTGGGCCTTCGCACCGTCTTCGAACCGACCAAGACGCACCCCAAGGACTGGGCCAACCCGGGCCGCGTCAAGGTCGATCTGCGGGCGGCCAAAGAGGGACAACCAGCCACGTCCAAAATTAACGGCAAGCACCACCTCTACATTCTCGTTGCCCGCTACCTCGCCGCTCACCCAACCACTGAGACGTCCTCGGGCCTGCGCGCCACTGTGCGCGGCGCCCCGCCGCCACCGCCGCTGTCGGAGCCATATCCGCGGCCGGCTGTGCCACGCGGCTGGAAGCTGCCAGAACTGGTGCCGTACCTGAGCCCGGCAATGACCGGTGGCGGCGTGTCCGAAAATCTGTTTCAGGATGTCATGAAGGAGATGCAGGGTGCCGGGGCTGGCGGTGGTGGCGGCGGCCTGCCGGACATGCAACAGGCTATGGCTGCGTTGGGGGGTGGTGGTGGCGACAGCAGCAGGAAGGGAAAGAAGGGGAAAGGGAAGGCGTAGGCGCATTGGGTTGAGGTGGTGTTTACGTGTCTTGGGCGGGAACAGAAACGGATGGTCATGTAGCATTACACACAAAGCTGGGAAGCCGCATGCTAAAGACTGTCTTTTTTCTTGCCCTAAAACAAAAGAGAGATGCAAAGCTAGAAGGGGTATACGATTCTGCCCAGTAGATGTGAACAGTCTCCATCACGCCCGATGGTATACGGGTCCGTCTGTATGCACCTGCCGCTGCCACCACGATTGCGTCTCCTCGCCGACAATGTGGAGGACGGCACTGCCCGCCTTACGTTTCGCGCCTCCTTTGCCACCCGGCAGCCGTATCTGTTGCTTCCGCGCCCGCGCCGCAGCAGACTTCTTGCTCTTGCGTATCTCGCACTGCCCGCTGCTGCTGGTCGGGCCGCCCCGTGCCTCCCGCATCCCGTGTGCTTTATGCACCACCGACGCCTCCCATTCTTTCCACGCCGCATAGTCTTCTGCCAGCCGCGCCGCATGGTACTGCGGTGACGTCCGCGCCGGTCGCCAAGCCAGACGGTCCGCCGGCATCACGCCGAGGTCATAGATCGTTGCGGCGCTAGTCATCTTCACCAGCTCGCCCAGGACATCGCGCGCCTCGGCGGCAACCATCTCGCGTGCTGTGGCACGGGGTTTCTTCTTGGCTACTAGCGGTTCGGCCAGCCATGAGTGATTGGGCTGCTCTGTCAAACGCGCCCGCCGGTTGTCTTCGCGCAAGTAGCGCACGACCGCCTGGAGACTGGCAATCTCGTTGCGCAGCGCCTCCATCTCGCGCGCGGTCGACAAAGCACGCTCCTTGCCACTCTGTCCAATGCCGCCTCCCTCGCGACTAGTGTTGCCTGCACCACCCGTAATGTCGCCATCGCCACCATTACTGACCCCAAGAAGGCTTGCGTCGCTCGCAATCTTCTTCCACCGGTCGCGTTCCGTCTCTAGAGCCTTGAGCTCGCGGTCTTGTTTCTCAACGTCCTCCTTGAGCTGCTTTGTGAACGCCTTCTCTGTCGCTATCGACCGCTCCAGCTCTTCAATCACCGCCGCCTTGTTCTGCGCATCGCGCATCCGGCTTTCTAGCGTTTCTATCTTCAGCTGGGCCGTCCCCATCTCGTTGTCCCGTCGTGCAATCACTCTGCGTGCCTCTGCGTGCTCCTCCCGCAGCCGCCGGAGCTCCTCCTCCGCGTCCACAGACACAGCCTTGGGCGCCTTGACCTCTTGTCCGCGCACCACCCAAGGCGCCGGCCGCCGATCAAACTCGAGTGTCTGTGATAGGTCTCCGGACAACGCGGCAACGTCCGACACTTGACCGGCCACGATTCGGAGCTTGCTGAGGTATGCAGCAAAAAGGCTGTCGTTCGATACATCGGTACCGGACATTGTGGCTACCGCCGCTGGAGCAACAGCATCGGACGATGCAGAGGCAGGCTCGTTCAAGACATCTGCACGCGATAATGCCAAAGTTGCATTGTGCACAACCGTCTGCACCTCCGAGTATGTGTACGGCTCTGTGCGGCCATCTTCGTGCAGCAGCGCATGCAGATCGAGGCCCATCCTGCGCGCCAGCTCCGCCAACACCCGGGAGGCTGCCTCGCACCGCTCAAAGGCCTCCAGCGTATCCGGCATCAAGGAAAGGGAACGCATTTGAAGCTCTTCTAGCGCATGCACCGCCTTACCCGCAACCACCTTGGCGCTGCGGGTCTGCGCAATGGCTGTCTCGGCCCGTCGTGCAAAGTATTGCGCCGCCTCGTCGACGTCGTTCAATGGCGGAATCACGCGTTGCACCATGGCCCGGATGGTATGAAGTGCTACAGCCGCAGAGTCAAGATGGCTCTGCATCAGCAAAGCTCGCATATGCAGGTTGGCCGCAAACTCCTCCAGGTCTTCGCCAGCGTGATCCTCCATCTCCATGCTGCTGCTATTGGCACCACTGTCGTTTCCTTTTCCGTATTGCTTCTGCTGCAGTTGTCGACCAGACTCCGAGGGCGCATCAGAAGACATGTGCACTTCAGCTAGATGAGACAGCAAGGCGATCGATCGCTGAAGCTCATTTGCACAGGTTCGCTCCTTCAGCTCGTCCCGCCGTAGGCCATCGATCCAGCCGTTAAGGGCCCGCTCCACGGGTTCAAGTTCGAACAGAGCGCCGTCGAAACGGGCAAATCGGCCAGTTGTGCAGTGGCTCATGACACCCACAAAGCGGTCGCACATAGTAGCCACCCAGGTGAGTTTCTCGATGACATCGCAGCCGACGAAAATGTCGTCTTCGTGACCCGGATGCGCCGGTTGGTTGATGCGTTCGCGCACAAAACCACCCAGTAGATTTGCCTTAAAAGCAACACGGCGGAAACGCAGCAACGCAAGAACAGAGTTGCGGTCGTTGTGCAAATATGCGTCGGGCAAGAACAGCTTGACTATCTCCAAGTGCTGTTCGGCTTCTTGAGCTTCCATGCGGCGTAATTCCAGGTCAATGGTTTTGACCTGTGTTTTGGCAGCCGACAGTTGTAGCTTCATATTAAGGTCCATCATGGCACGCGACTTGCTGCTCAGCTGCTCCGATTCGTTTTCTGTCACAGCATGCGACGCCCGCATGTCCTCCAGGTCATTCTGCAGACTTGTCACCATTTGCCGGAAGCGAGAGAGGGTGTACTCCATTTCCTCGTAGGCGTCTTCTTGCTGAGCTGCACGGCGGGCTTGCTCTTGAATAACGGCGGCCTTGAAGTCAAGCTCCTCTTGCATCTCGCGCTCATTTTGGACGTGGTTGATTTCGAGTTCGTCATTGATCTCCTTGAGGTTCTCAAGGTCTTCAACCACAGCCTTGAGCTCCTCCAGTTGTTCAGATTGGCTCATGTTGCGTTCCGTCAAGTCCATAATCATGTCGTCGGCAGCCTGTGCAGCATCGAGCTGTTGCCGAAGATCTTCAACAACAGCCTCGGCTTGCGCGAGCTTCTCTTTGGTAACGTCGTGCTGTTCCTTGATAGCGCTCAGCTCCTTCACATCCTCCTCGAGAGACTTTATCTCCCCTCGAAGCTCCTCTTCTTGCTGCTGTGTAATGTCACGGAGGCGCAACAGTGCCTCGCGCAAGCGCTCGTTGTTGCGCTCCATCTGCAGCCAACTGGCGCTGGTCTTTTCTTCGGGCGTCATGCCCTGGGTGAACTCAGCATTCTCCACACGCAGCACTTCGAGCTCGAGCTCAAGTTCCTCGTTTTTAAGTTTGATAGCGTCCAGCTCGGCTTTGTATACCTCGGCCGTCTCTTCTGCCATTTCGCGGTCCAAAGTTGCCAATTCCATGGCCGAGTCGTGTTCTGCCTGCATGGACTCGACAGATTCGAGCAAGGTTTGAGCTTCTTTAAGCTGTCTTCGCAGCTCATTGTTCTCTTGCTGCTGAGGTTGATACTTCGCTTGAATCTTCTGTATGATTCCTTGGTATTTTTCGCAGTCGGTCTGTAGCTTGTCAAGTTGCTTGAGCTTGTCACGATCCTCCGAACGCTTCCGCTCAAGAACCCGCAACTTGGCCTTCAGGTCCTCGTTTTCACGACTGATTACCGCAGCCGCCGCAGTGGGCCGTGTTGTAGCAGAGGGCGTTGAGAACTGACCAGTTGCTTGGTTATGTGTGGCCGCTTGTGATCGCGTGCCGGTTGCTGTAATTACTTGGCCCTTCATTGCACCTGATGTCAGCCTCTCCAGCGCAGACGCTCTTGACTGAACGGGACTTCGAGGCTGTGGTGACATGATTTCATCATCACTGCTCTTTTGGGGTGATGAAGCTCGTTCACTTGCAGTAGCCTTGAGAGCTTGCCCCCCATCTAGTCGGGCACTGCCACTGCTTTCGTTGCCAGAGTCACCAGATGGGGCGCGTATGCTAGAAGGACGTGATCCAACTCGGCCTGTGGCCCCGGGTACTGTACTGCCCGAGCTTAGGCGGTTCGCTCCAGCACGTGGCTGAGTGCCGCTAACCGGGCGTGCAGACATTGACGAAGGCCGACTAGTGGTCCGCGACACGGGGGCAGGGGGGCCCATCGACGTACGTATCCCGCCCACTGATGTGCGCTGTCGAGCAGTTCCAGACAAACCGCGAGTCCCAGAATTCGACGGTGTACCAGTGCGGGATGTTGTCGTGCTCGATGGTCCGGATCCCGGTTGTTTCGTAGGTGACTTTGGCGGTGCCTAAATGAGCCTGGTGTTAGTCGCATACAGCACATTGTCAAATACCGAAAAAAAAAGGCTCACCCGCGATAGGCTTGACCGAGGGCCGGGACTAGGACTAGGAGCGTTTAAACTCATTCGCCGAGAGAGGCCCGAGTCACCCCCTGTTGTACTCGTTCGGCTGCTGTTTCCAGCTGCCGAAAACACACTGCCCGGGCGACTGCTAGTCATCCCCCTTCTCGCGGCAGCAGTCGCTGCAGTTGTTGCAGTACCCACTGATTGGCGGGGAGCAGCAGTTGTTCGGCGCTGTGGCTGAGGCTGCACCGCGGGGAGAGCCTCTTCTTCTGCCTCGTCGTCTTCGTCATCCTCCTCTGCCATGCCAATCACAGTCACGGCTGATGGCCGTAAGAACATTCCGTGGCCCATAGCACAGGAAAAATAACGCTCGCCCTGGACAGTGCCATTGTTCTTTCCAGTTGGCGTTTCTAGCTCGACACCGACCCATCCTCCAGGAGCAAACGAGGTTTGTCCCACAAAGCGAATGATGCCGCAGCGACCGTCAGCCAGCCGAACTACCTGACCTGTAGCAGGTTCCATGCTAGTTGGATAAACAGAAGGGACAAAAGCAAAAGGTAGGTCGTCGATATCTGATCACGGACGCGCTCGAAAAGGATTATCGAACATGGCAGATTGTCGGATATCAAATATAAAAATTAAAGAATTCAAGAGACAAGCAAATATATAAAGAAATCTCGGCGGATTTTCGGAGTAGAAGTGCACACAACTTGCCTGCTCGCCAAATCGTCGAACCCGTACTCGTAGCCGTCTTTGTTGTTGACGTTGAGAAAAGGAGAGTGAAGCTAAAATGTATCCGGCACGCGTCGAGTATCATTATAATGTCGTTATTGGTTAGCAGCTATTTGTGGGGTAATAATATTATTAGTGACTCGCTCACACGGGGTCCCTCGCACGGTATCCGCCAGGTATTAAATAACTGAATCCGTCGTAATAGTGACCGTTATATATTTTTGTGCTTCTGCCGCTTGCAAGCTCGTGACTTTAAAGGGAGCACCTGCAAAAACAAGAAGTCCTCGAAATTCCACTGGTCTAGATTGGGAAGAGTAGATAGTGTGTTTTATACGCTGCCAGATATAGAAAGAGCTATGGACTATCGGTTGCTACATTTATCTGTTTCTGCGTGAGGAAATATGATAGCATCCAACTTGTAAGATTCTGTGAAGAGTATCTTACAGATGGTCTAGTTGCTTCTCCGATCCTTCCTTTATTTGAGGGAGTGCTGCTCATACTACCAGTAGGGCTTGCTAAACAACTTCACAGCCCCTTCCGCTCCTCAATCACGCAGATTCCTTTCTTGGTTGTCTACCGACTCATAGCGCACTTGCCTGTAAGGCCACTCCTTCCTCGCAGTTGATTTGTTTGGGGAAGGTGCTACTGCTGTGTGTGTTATTTAATGTAGTCCTTTCCGGTTCTTGAAAAATCCACATTCGGTGTGTTTTATTTGTTTGCTTTTCTCCATTCTCCTTCCATCTCTGGCCTTCCAAGTGTCCTTGCTTCCATCTCCCTCTTCTCCGTCTCTTCATATCTGTTCGTGTTTTACAACTCGCCCTTCTGCTTTCCTTAAGTTTCCTCGGACACCCTCAACCTGCTTTTTGCGTTCACTCATCTCGCTTTTACCCGGCGTCCTCTTTCTTGGAACTTTTTTTTGACACAAGGGCGTGCATGCATAGCAGCTGCCTTGCTTTTTCTTGTTGCGTGCTGTCCACCAGCCAAGGTTCAGAGGACAATCTTTTCAAATACCAATCCCTTCGGCTCATCTTATCAGATTTCGGCTCCTCTTGGCTCGTCGAATCATTGATTCCTTCCACCCTCTCCAGTCTTCTTGTTTTTTTTTTTGTGATCCTAGATCACGACGCTTGTTCGAAGCCAAGAACATCATCCTCCTCGGCTCTTCAGACGTCGTCATTTCTGGCGGTAAGGTTGGTTTTTCGACTTCGTTTTCGGTTTTTTTTTCGAAATTGCATGATACGGACACTCTTCCATCGGGTATTATCTTCTCTTGAGCATTTCAGGCCCCTCATCAATAATTCTGATTGAGGCATTCTACCATACAAACATCATCACTTCATCCATCTCTCTTCATGCCGGTAGATAATTCTAGTAGGCAGGCCAAGTGGCTTATGGATGATATTTTCGAGCATCGGGGCAATGCTCACGAAGTCACTGCCAAAACTTAGCATTGCCATTAAGCTCAAGTTGATATGCAGCAATTAGTTCGAAAGGATTCAACTGACGCGCTGTGGAAATAATTACATACAAAGCCCACGCTGTTCATCGGTTGATCCAATATGAGCAAAATCGGTCTTGTTGAAACTCAGAGCTGAAAGGCTAACCATCCAGAGTATAGGAAGTGCAGCCTTGATCGTCATTCTTGCTTCCATCTCACCCGTTCCTTCGGAAAGTCGGCTATCGCTCTGTTGTACTGGCAAAGTCCTAAAGTTTACTCAAGTTTCTTCATAATTGCCTTTGTGGATGCAGGAGACCATGCCGTCGCACAGATACACCGTCCGAGAACTTCTCGGCCTTCGAGGCGTTGGGATCTCAATGTCACTGCCTGAGGTTCCCCAGAAGGGGGCGGGTCAAGGTATGACTGAATCAACACAGGGTGTTTCAGGTATCGTGATGCTTACTGTTTGTCAATTGTAGCCAATCTACCAAACTCGTTGGCACGGCATGCAGGATCTGAGCCACGCACATTTGGCCGCATCTCAAAGCCCCGACTGCGCCTATCTCAGCCGCCCCCTACGGGCTATCCTCAAGATCAGCCATCGCTTGCGGGCGACTCTGACCTTTTAAGACACGAGATCTATTGTGGTTCTGTCAGGTCAACCCATAGTCAACCGCTTCCCGCCGAAGTTCTCCTTGCTCCCCCTGTCGAACCAGAATGGCGGTATCGTGGCAGGACCGAGTCTGAGATGACAGCACCTAGTGGGCCTTTATCAGCCCCAACAGGCTTGAGTGCTCAGCAGAGTGAAGGCTTCCAGCGCTTTTACAAAGCTGTAGCGTCTCCTACGCATGTTCGTGTCACCGCAGGTGGGCGCATTGTTCCCAATACTAGAGGCACATCACCAGTGTCGAAGAAACCGAAGGACAAGCAAGACGAAGGAAGCACAGTACAGATCGCCAATGGTCAAGGTCAGCCCCAGGTTCGCCAACAATCTGAGCCTTGTCATCACGGGCCTCAGAATCCATCAATGATGCCGGCTTTTATACCTCCACATCAGTTCTATTCACCTTTCCCGGGCTCCATTGCCCCAATGCCGACCATGACACTGCCCATGGGACTTGGGCTCACCACCGGGCTCTTATTCCCCCCCCATGCTACGGTGTCGGGCAGTGGGACACTAGGAAATGGGATACCTGGTCTCAACATGCCATCCAGTGCTTTACCCCATATGGTGAACCCCCCCCCATCGAGCGAGAATGGGTTCGGCGGAAATAGAAGAGAAGCCTCCGAGACAAATACAACAACCTCTGGAAACGCCGATATGCCCCGACACGTCCCGTCGGGTTTGATTGAACCCGCCAAGCCATTTATTCTGAATGGTCAGGTTGTGTATCCCTTTACCACTCAAGGCCATCCTGTCACCCACCCACAGTTCTTGTCACCTGGCTTGGTTGGGCCTTCTGGATTTCCGATTGCGCATTTTCAAGGGCAAATGGTGATGCCTCCTGCTATTGGAGTGAACCACATGCCGGCTCATGCTCCACACTACCCAGCAACCCAAAGCGCGCTGCAGTCGATGCCCATGCATGCTAAACATAATGGACAATCAGCGTTTCCGCCACCGGCCCAGCAGCAGACAGCTTCAGATGTTCTGCGGCCTCCCACGCCCCCTCCCGTTTCTTCAATCCGACCGAGCGAGATAAGCAGAAAACAGATTGACATGCTTAAAAGCTCGCTCAAATATCACACAGATCAACTGCAATACAACAAGCACCAGATTGATGAAAAGGAAATGGAGCGCACTATTATCATGCTCCAGTCACAGATCGATAGATTTGAAGCCCTCAACCGGAGCCAGCTTTTATACGAGGAGGCGCATTATCCAAAGAAAGACGACAAGGCCATTGGAACATCAGGTCAACTTTCCAAAAACTCAGAAAAACGGACTAGGACTGAGTCCTTTTCTCGGTCCTCTTTGTCACAGTCCTCTGCCAAGCAGGTATCTCGGGGTGGGAAGCGAACGGACAGCCTGCGCAACAAGCCCTTCATCAAACAGAAAGAAAGCTGTCTTTTTCTGGAACCTGTCGAAGTGCCGCCTCTAGAAAGCGATCCGGTCAAAAAGTCCACACTTCCCAGCAGGGCCGCTCTGGCTCCGCCGTTCCACCCTCGCATTTCCGATGGCAATGAGAAGTCCATCGCTGATGTGGACAGACCTGTGAACACTTTCAAAAAAACCAATGCCGAAGAGATAACGGAACATACGTCAGGCTGGCGCAACAACTTCTTATCCTCATCAAAAGACGAGGCTTCGGGATGGGGTGAACCCTACCTCGTGGGAAAGCTCCCACAAAATGCGGACGCACAGAGTGCCCAGAGTATTGACTACAGATATGAGCGAGAACTTACAGAGGACGAGAATCAGGCTCGTTATTTGTATTGGAGCAGGGTGCCAATGTTCACTCGTAAAGGGTTGCCAAAGTTCGATGGCAAAAACTTTTACCCTGCTTCCCCGGGCCCGAAAGAGAAGTCGCACCGGGAAACCTCAAAAAACGTCCTTTCCAATCGGCGAGTTCACACCGAAGATACCACCGCCAGCGTTACTGCAGACAATGATCGAAAGTCTACTCCACAAGTGTCGGCATTCACCGCTGTCCGTCCAAAGCCCGTGAAAGTCACCATGGTAAGCAGACCGGATTTTCCGACTAGCCATCTATATGCCACTGACCGCCTAGCAGAGACGCCCAGAGGCCGACGATGACAACAAACACAGGGTTCGGAACGGGACTCCGATCAAACACAGTGGCATCTTCGAACCCAACATGACTCACGGGAAAGAAACCAGAGACAAAACCGGGTATGTCATATATCTCTTTCTACCTCAAGTTTTCAATCTTGGCTTACACGCCTTTGTCGGCAAACAGCCTTTCGAGGACTATGCTAAAACGCAACATTTCAAACAGCACTGAGGTCTGGCCCAGTACAGCCATATCGGAAACAGCCCTTCCACAGTACTCCGCTGGATACGATAGCCTTATGGCTTCAATCTCTAGTTCTGGAAACACGACAAACAAAGCCGCAGCACACTTATCGCCAACGAAACCCGACGAAGATTGTGTTTTTTTGACACCAGCGTCCAGAAAGGTTGGCGAAAACCGACCACCGCCTGACAGCATAGGACCGGCCTCTTTGGAGCAACAATTCCAGAGTATTATCTTCTCTAGGAAATAGGCATGACGCAGCATTTACCGTGCACTAGGACAGCTGTTGAAGCCTAGCCGAATATCATTGGTTTTGCGGGACGGGGTTTGGTGCTGCTTTTCCTGGCGCCTATCTCGTGCACCAACAACACTCAAAGAATGTATTCGATTTATTCAACAAGGATTCTGAGGGCTTTTGCCATAGAATTACGAAATGGGCGGAATGGACATAAAGCAGAGCATGCATTATGATGGCGCAGCTATGACAATTATGCTTGTTATTTTTTATTTGAATCAGCAAAGTCATTATATTCAGGCAGAATACAACACACATAATCTCAACGTAGATGTCCCGTCCAAAAGACTGCAAGCCTCCTGTTTTTACTATACATGTTCCTCGCCTTCAAACCGACAATGCCACCGAGCCAAAGCCCTCAACTGACGGTCTGCTGGCAAGAGCGTTAGGTTTGATTCAGAAACCCACACCTTTTTGCTCTCCGCCAGTTGTTTACCTCGAAAACCATGGGATAATGATGGTCAACGCGGAGATAATACGGCGGCTACAATACTTATCCGTAGAGGGTTCCCTGCTTAAAAAACATAATGCATGCGTGCAAGCCAGACTGCTACAGCGGCATCAGCATTTACCTGCAATGACTACGGGTTAGCCTACATATCAACCATATTGCAGAAAAGCAAGGTGGCTGAGAGGGACGGGGGAGTAGCGGGTATGGGTCGAGGGACAACTTCGGGAGAACCTCCCATGGATCATTTCACGATTCCAACTTTTCATGTGAAATGGCCATTGAGCAAAAAAACGTCTTTTTTCTCAGTACTTTTCCATCCTTTTCCACCTCTTATCCGGGTGTCTGGTTTGTACCAAAACCAGGCGGCGCTTTTTCGAACGATCCGCCTCCCACAGAAAACAAAACATGCCAAAAGACGCCGTAGTAGGGAAAAAACCAACGACAAAACGAATACGCTTGCCGCAATCCGATCCTTGTCGGAAGGTTGAGAAGTGTCGAGGGAAATGTGTCGATAGAAGTCGCGTTAGGAGCGAGTAGTTGAGACATGTGAGAGTCATGTCTACACCACACGAGAAAGCACGTCGGGGTCGGATCAAGGTTTGAAAACGTTTCCATCCGTTGCAAAAGCCCCAATGTTGTCTCTCCCCAGGCTGTGGGTCATGGCTTTTGGGGATTCGTTCAGTTCTCCTCTTCCTTGGCCTTGGCGCTCTGCTCACGACCCGCCTTGATGCGAGCCAGCAGGTCCTCCCGATCCTTGTCGAGCTTCAGCTTGGTGATGACCACGTTGCTGGGGTGAATTCCCAGCGGCACGCTCTGGCCGTTGACCTTTTCCCGGGTGACACGCTCAATGTGGATGACATACTTGAGGCGGTACACCGAGGTGACCTTGCCCTCCTTGTCCTTGTTTGAGCCGCGAACAATGACAACCTCGTCATCCTTGCGGATCGGGATGCTCCGAACGTTGTACTTCTCGCGCAGCTCCTTGCTGAGAGGCGCGCTCATGATATTGCGCCGCACGCTCGACGGCGCAGAGAAGTGCGCCTTGCGCGACTTGCGCCGGGAAGAGTGAACAGCTTGAAATTTTGTTAGCAAACATCTTAGAAGTGAACATTGACTGAATGAAGCACTGTCAGCTAATTGTGAACATACCAGAGTTGAACTTGGCCATTGTGTTAAAGAATTGGTGGTGTTGGTTCTGGAGAGAAGTTCGGCGAAGATGACCCCAAGAGAGAAACGGAGAAAAGAGTTTTTGAAATTGGTGAGTTTTTTTTTTTTTGTGTGTGGAAGAAAAATAAAATTTACCCCACGCTTGGAGCCCTTCTCTGTCTTGATTGGCGGACTGCGCTTTTTACAGTGGCAGATACAAAAGGCGGTGAAGTATATCACGTTATTGGTGGTTAGTCAGAAATCACGCTGGGCCGATCTTCTCAACCGCGTAAGACACGAAGCTAGGACGCGACTGCTTCCCCTGAGTTCCAGGTGCATGATCGTTGGTTTTGACCAACGGCCGTGATGCATGACTTTTTCTTCTTCTTTTGTATCTTTCAATTGACACCGAAAGCCTTTGCAGCATGAGATGAATGGTGTTCTAAAACTGCTTTATCACTTTCTTCTTTTCTCCCCGCTCATTGTCCCCTGATTTTGTCCAAACCGGGGCTCTCTTTCTGGTGGTGTGAAAGAAGCACTTTCCTTCACTGCCCATCTTATCCGTCTTCTCAACACAACGTCAACGCCCAGCATGCCGAAGCAGTATGTTCTCTTTGGGCGGCTGCTGCCACCCATTACGACACGGCGCATTATCATCCTGCTCTGCGCCGTTTTCACCTTCGCCGTTGTCTCCGTTCTCTACACTCTTCCAAGTGCTGTGCCAACAGGACCTAGTTTGTCCAAGTTCGCAGACCACAAATTTTCTATACCGCAGATTAAGTCCTCCCCGACCTGGCCCAACGCGTGGACCGGTTCGCTAAACCCTTTCCGACCGAAGTCGCACCCTCCGCCTCGCCAAAACAGCGACTCCCACGAAGATTCAGCTTGGTTTGCGGACTGGAAGTGGCTCACGACGCCCTTTTCATCTTCCTTCACGCTCGATGAAACGCGTGCACTCCTGCCGCCACTGCCTTCACGGCCGCCCATTTACTGCTATTACGATGCGGCAGCCCCTCGCGATAAGGTTCTTCGCGATGCTGAGAGCGCCTTGCTGTTGACCTGGCGCCGGGCATGGTGGGCACAGGGCTTCCGTCCTATTATTCTGAGCTCTGCCGAGGCTCTCAACAATCCACGATACAGCCAGCTGCAAAACCTCAAAGTGACACCGACCGCCCGGGAGGATATCATGCGCTGGCTCGCCTGGGAAAACATGGGTGGTGGTTTGCTGGCCCAATATCTGGTGTTGCCGATGGGGCCCTACAGCGACTCGCAGATCTCTTTTCTGCGCCGTGGTGAATACCCGACGCTTACCCGGTGGGAGGGGTTCGGCGATGGCCTGTTTGCAGGCTCTAAAGCAGATATCTCGGAAGCTATTTCACTCGTCCTGGCCAACCCGATGTCGGTCAATGCTGAAACATTTATTGAGGCGCTTCCCGCTGTCGGTACAGATGCTGGTCTTGCAAAGGTGGCCGCACCAGCAGCATCCGCTGCCCCACCGAAAGCTGTACCTGCGGCAGCTGCAATCTCTGTGGTACCCAACGGCGCTGCGGATACTGCTCCTGCAGGCCAGGCTGCACCTGCAAAGACTGATGCTGGCGCAGACTCCGCGGCCGGTGATGCTCCGGTCAAAGTTGCCCCGGCCGAGGGTGCCCCAATCAAGGCCGCACTCGGGAAGGTGGCTGCCAGGGAGGCTCAAAAAGCTAAGAGCCACGGTGCTTCCACAACCATGGGGACGGCCGCTGCAGATGACGACCACGGCGATTTCAAGAAGAAAACCAAGGACTATCCTTTTGTCGTTGATGAAGCACCAACGGCGCTTGCATTTTACGATCCCCAGGTCCTTGCTATGAAGTACACCAAAGTGGCCGACCACATCGCCCGCGACCGAGCAGGCGGTTTGCTCAGCCTGAACCAGCTGATCAACGCACACCTACAAGTGGTGTGGCAGAACCTCTTTTCCAACGGAATTGCTGTGCTGAAACCTCAAGCAATCCACTCGACACGTCTCGTGGAACGAGGCGTGGAGTTGGCGACCCGGCTGGCACAATGCTCGGTGTCGCCTCTCGAGGCATCGTGCCCACCGAATCTGCCAAAATGTGAGCCATGCGTCGCACGGCAGCCGATGCAAATTCACACACCACCGACATTCCGCAACACGTCTGCACTCTTCACGATTGGTACGGTGCCGCACCCGTTCACGTACCAGTCGGTGGTGTACAGGCAAGGGACGCTAGATATCCCTTGGCTACGACGCCAGTCGACGCGCGACGCGTGGCTCTACGACATCACCAAGCAGCTCCTGGGAACTGGGGTGTCGGGTGTTGCCCGCGTTCTGCAGTTCAAGCAGGCCGTGGCTGGAGAGTACGGGCGCGCGCACTCTCTGTGGATGACGGCGGAACAACCGATGCCGGACGATGCGGACTGGTGGTTTGGGTTTTCGGTGCCGCAAATTGGCGAGGGCATCAAGAAGGGTGAATCACAGACCCCGGTGCCGGGGCCGGAGCGACTTCCGCCTCCAAAGCACGACAAAGACGACGGGGTGGTGGCGACGCCCGAGGCGCTTGCGCAGGAGACTGAGCTGTTGAAGCGGGTGGAGAAGATGGGCCTGAGCAAGTCAAAAAAGGACAAAGCGCTGCGCGATGCGGTAGAGGCGTGGAACCTTGCGGATACAGAAGCGTGGAAGTTTGCGCGGGCGTATCTGGCACGGGCGTTTGTGGAGCGCACGTCGTGGGAGGCGGAGGAGGCCAAATTCTCTGGCGGAGTTGGCAGCGAGAAGGGAAGTAACTGGTAAGATGGTTATGCTCCATCTCCCTGAGGGTAGTACATCCTTGTCTTCTGCTTTCTTTTCTTTTTTTCTTTCCTTTGTTGTCATTATTCCTCTTTGGTTTAGCAGTCGGGGATCACGACGGAATTTGGAGTTAGGGGAACAGTCATACATGCACGTTGCGAAATTTAATATTTCTTTTGTTTTTGTAATAGTCCCAGCCAGCGTGGACACAAATACTGATAGACTAATGCCGTAATACATTTTGATCTCTTGTTTTCAGAGTGATGGGTGAAGAGCTTTACCCAAACATGATCTGATGTAATCTGCTATGTATGATAAGCCCCCGTTTCTCTTTGGGAGAAGGGGGATGCCGAGGATGTTGAATCCCAGGGAAGAATGTAAATGTAGATGGCAGTCAGCTGCCTAGAAAATCCACCCTTCAATCACTTTCTTTCTTTCCTTTCTTTTTATTCCTCTCTCCTCTCTTCTCCTTCACCCGAACACACCACTACTCCCGCCTAGGTGCGGACAGTATCGCCGCCCATCTCGCCGCTCAGCTCCCGTGACGTCGGACCACGTCGGGTGGCTCCGTTGACCACCTTTCCGTTGATCGAGACAGCAACGGTCGCGGTGGAAGCCTTTGACTGAGGTTGTTGCTGCTGCTGGCGATAGGTGGCCAGGGTTTGACGGGCGGCCTCAGCGGCTTCGTCAGCCTTGGCGAGCGTGTCCTCTGTGTGGGCGAGAAGATTCTGGAGCGCTTGCTCGGTGGCGTCGGCGGACGACGTGCCGTTCTCAGGTCTTGCCGTCGTCTGCGCATTCTTCTCCAGAAGCAGCTCCCAAATGTGCCCATTGAGCCACAGACCAGCAAGCTGATCGCGGGTCATGTTGCGGGCGCCGCTGATGCGGCCGCGGCAGGTGGGGTGGCCGCAGAGGCAGTCAAATGCCTGGGCCATGTCCCACTCGGTGGAGGGGTAGAAGAATGTCAGCTCATCGCCGGGGCGTAGGCCCTTAGGGCCAACCCAGACATTGCGACTGCTGGTGTCGAAAAGCTGTTTGTTACTTTTAATTGCTTGACAACATAAAAAAAAGAAAGTAGCGAAAATGAGTAGAAGGTATGAGGAGGGGGGCGAGCTAGTGTGTAAAAAAAGGGGGATAAACAAAACAAAAAACCCACCAACGACGGCTCACACGAGTGGTTGATGTAGAGAAGGTCGCTGTTGAGGTTGATGTGCTGATTACGTCCGACCTGGACAGTGGCATAGGTGGGGGCGGCAGCTGGCGTGACTGGTGGGCTGGACAAAGGCGCGAAGAGGGCGAAGGGTGGCAACTCGACGCGGGAGATGCTCTTGGTGGTAAACTCGTCACTGTTGGCAGCGACGATGACTTCCTGAATGGCCGGGTGAGACGGCTGGATCCAATGCGGCTTGAGGGGGGCCATTGCGATGGGGAGAAGAAGAAATAGGCTTCTCGGAATTTTTTTCGTTGAACTCTTTCCCGGAGGTAATTCCTGCTGTATTTGTAGAGGCTTGAGTGTTTTTTGTTCTTACGCCGGCTTCGTGACTGGTCGTTTCCTTTTTGTTTCCTTCCACGTTGTTGAACGCAGGGCGGAATTGAATTGTATTTAAGGACTTAAGTGTCTTTAAGGCGAAACTGGGGTTCTAAACTAACAGGAGGAGCTTACTCCATCTTTGGTTTGAGCCCCGGGCTTTCCACAGGAGAGAAACCTAATGAGGGGGGGGGGGGGGTTTGAAGAAATATGGGGTTGAAGCTGGGCGTTTTAATGTTCACATCAGACATCCTGAGCGGAAAGCAAAAGGTGCAGCCACTGGCAGCCGTCCAAGCTTTGCTGTATCCTAAACAGGAGCCAAATTTGTGAAAGGAGAGATAAGCCCATGAAAAAAGAAAGCAATACTGAGGAGTAGCGACGATACTCATGCAGGGAAGACGTCCAACAACCTTGCGTCTTCCGAGGGCAACGGAGTAATTTACAGAAGTAGAGCTCTGTCCCGAGGTCCAGCTGTGCCGGCAAGCGTTGCCGTTGCCTGATGTAGACAAAATCGCGGGCCAATCACAAGAGCCACTCGGCTCTGCACGTAAGCGGCTGTGTGCACTGAAGAGCAGTCATGTGAACAACAAGTCGGAATGGGAACTAAGAGATCTTACAATAGCCAAGTCTGGCTTTCTTGCCGGGTAAAACCAGGCGTTATCTTATGATTTGTTTCTATTTTTTTATAGAAAAAAGAAAAAGAAAAATGGTAAAAAAAGCAAGAACATAAATAAAAAGGCGAGCGAGGTTGAACAAACAGCGGAAAAAGAATTGAAGGAGGAACAGTATTTTGAAGTTTTAAAAAAGGTCAAGGAAAAAAGTAAAAAGTGAAAAAGAGCAAGAAAAGATCCTTCTTTGGCCGCCACGAAATCCAACCGTGGGAATGGCAGCCTCCTCTGTCTCTGTCAAAGCAACACGTCGTGTATGATGTGTCTCATCCACTCTCTGCTATTCCAGCCTCTGTCGCGTTTCCCCCCTCTTTGCCCACGTTGCCATGGCCCGACAATAAACGTAGCGAGGACACCTCTTCGCTCTCGTCACACCACGCGCAAGGCGAGGCAGACACAAGAGTCGATATCCATCGAATGGCTTGGGTGGTGGGCGGACTTATAGAATAGCGAGATCAAGCGGTAACACTTGTGCCGCCAAACTGTCTCTGGTTTCTCATGTTCATACTTACCCCGGATCTGGCCGATGCTCCAATTGGCAGCGCAACAAGCATCTGTGGTCTCGGTTGGGCCGCAACACACGACGCCAAAGGTGCTCGACAAAAAAAAAAAACAAGAATACAGGAAACAATAGGAAGCTCATATGACGCGTCGTTATTTAGCCGGTCGACTGACCGGTCAGTTGTCGGGCTCTTTGGTATGAGAGATATCTTCCACCGGGATAGGACAATACTCTCATTCGACTCTTACCAATGCATGACCAGCGCATGCCTGTTTTGTTCGCCACCTGCTGTCACTGCCAAAATGCCCGCATTGCTCGGCTTAGCACGGAATGCGACGGGAAGGCAGCGCGACGACCGGTCATTGGCCCAGGACGGGAAGGGAAAGTAACGCCTTTCAAGCTTAAACAGAAAACCAGCCATGCATTGCCATTTATCCGACCACCCCGTAAGGTGCCATGGCTCGACAGCGTCGTCTTCTCGGACAGCTTAGGCTGAAGGCCTTTCAGACGTCGTATTCTCGACCGTCCCCGGGTCCGACAGGAAGTCACTGTGGGCTTTTGCAAGTTGGCGAACAGATAACGAGTGTGCTACCAGCCACAAACGGAGGCTGTGAAGGCAAGCAAGTCTGCTGGTTCCAATCGTCACCTCCAGCAGAAAAACAAACGGACAGGCACTCTGACGGCTCTTCGTCTGGGGGTGTGGGGAAGGAGGAAGAAGCCTACGTTCTTTCGCCTTGGTTTCCACTGTGGGCGAAAGGTGCGAGATTACAAGGAACGAGTCAAGCCAACGAAGCTGTGTCCAACAGCGGCCTGATTTTAACAAAGCCCTCTCCGTGTCCTTCTATATAAACCAACCGCCCCCCCACAGTTCTATTCTTCTCTCTCTCTCCTCGTTCCCTTCCCTCTCTTTGCGTGGTTCTTCGGATAAAACACAGACACCCCGGCTGCATCTGCATCTGCATCGTTTCCCAATCCAAAAGTGACAGCAGCTACTCGACACCCCAGCCATAAGCGCAATGACGCCTCCTACCGCCGTCATGAGACCCAGCACACCCCAGCCGCAGCCAGACCCTCCACGGCCACAGTCACCAGACAACCCACCGTCGTGAGTGCGTGGCAGCGTGGCAGCGCAAGAAAGGCGCAGAGAGCAACGGCGAAGAGCGCCTTCGACCCGAGGGACTGGAATCTTTGTTAGGAACCTAGAAGCACCTGCCCACCCTGCCACGTGATTTTATCTATACCTGCCTCACGAGCACTCCGTATCTGAAAAAAATCAAACACCTATACGTTTCTTTCATTGGAAAATTCATGTACCAGCATTACGCGTATGATATGAATGCAAAGAGACTGTCAAGGGAATACGCCGCCAAGATTGAAGACCAAGTAGATTAGGCAGGACAGAAACAAAAACCCCAGTACAATTCTTTTCCAACCTCCGCCCCTTTTACCCCCTCTAACCCCCCCCCCTTTTCACACGCCAAAGTTGCTTGCGCGCACCCATTCCATCACTTCAAAAGCCAGGCGCCGCTCCGTCCGCTTGTCCAGGGGCCAGCTGTTGGTGGTGGCCGGCTTGGTTTTGTCATCGGCTGGTGGCGGCGCGTGCACGATAATGACACCTTCCTGAGCGCGCGTGTTGATCGGCGTATCCGTCGCGCCAGTGGCAGGCGGCTTCGCGTCACCATACACAACCAGATCCGGGCCCGGGATGCCGCGCCACAAAGTGGCCATCCACTCCCAGTGGCTGAGGGGAGAATAGGAGTCGTTGATGGGCACGGCCATGGCAAACTGGTCGGACAGGGCGAGGCTGTAGCCGCCGGTGACGAGGGCGACAGGCACAGGGTGGTCGTCATTTCTGTCGTTGGCCCCGGAGGCCCTATTCACGATTATTTCCTCGGATGGCGCTGCCTGCGGCGTCGCAGGCGAGTGGCCAAAGGAGGCGGGCGATGGGGGCGCGGTCACGCCAACGACTGTGGTGCCGCCGGGCGTTTTATGGCGGTTTCTGCCGCTGCCGCTGCTGCTATTGCTCGTCCGCCGTATAAAAGAGCTATCCCGGCTATTGTCCGTCGAGTGGGTCGGTTCGTCCTCCTTAGCAGTCCTGGTTACCACCGTGATGTGTCGCAGCATCTCCTGCGCCTTAGCGTGCCAGGACAATATAAACTGGTGGTATGCAAGAATCGGGTTATCGAACGACGGCAGCACAGCAGTTTCTGAAGCCACGACCGCCGTGTCGTCGGACGAAGGGCTTGGTGCGCCGCTGGAATGGCCGCCCTCCCCGTCACCGCTGCGGCCGCCATAACTGCTGCCAATGCCGCTATCGGTGCGGTTCTTGGCCAGCTCGCGACCTGGCAGGTCATGATCATCGCCCGTGTCCGCGGCCGAGTCACGGCTGTCGCGCCGCACGTCGGCATCGCCGGCCACGAGCGCATTGACGTCCTTGGAGCTGACGTCTTGGATACTGTCCACAAACGTGTTCTTGTCTTTGCTGCTGCCGTCGCCTATGGTCTCCCGCGGACACCATGTCCGAACTGCGCACTCGCCACTCTGCTCCAGCGCTGCCTGGACAACGCGACCAATGGCAGCAATCAGGGCTGCGTTGTGGCCCTCGATAGCAATGATGGGCCCACGGCGGCGTTCAGGCCCCGACGTCGACGGTTGCGACGCTACTGTCAGTGGCTGGGGTGGGCTGATGCGCTGGAGAACCAGCAGCTTGTTCAGGTACGGCACGCTCATGATCATGGCGCGGACGCCGCTGGCCTGACTGTCAACGGAGCCGCCCGTGATAGCAAAAGCGTCCATGCCACGCAGGTGACTGCTAATAGTGCTGCTGGCGGTGCTGACAGCACTGGCGGCCACCTCGCTTTCAAGGCCGGCTGCGGCTGTGCCTGCGGGCCTTGCCTCCGCAGAAGCAGCGCGCTTTGTGCCACCAGTGGCAGTCTCGGCAGCGATGTCGGCTGCAGCGTTGGCCCCTGATTCTGCAGCAAGCACGTGCTCCTGCAGCGGTGGCAGCGTGAGGGACGCGTCCGCATACGGTGGCGACTGAGACTGTGCGCCTGGCGGTGGCGGCGGTGTCGTTCCCGAAACGCGTGTGAGGTGTGCGCGGCTACCACTGGTGCTGCGCCCTGCTGGCGGCGGGTAGAGGAACGGGCTGTTGCTGGGCGGCGGCAACCGAGCAGATCGATCGGCGGCCGCCGCCGCCGCCGCCACAGCAGCAGCAGCAGAAGAAGAAGAATGCGAGGAGTGGCGCAGCGCCAGCTGGTGTTGCTGCTGCTGCGGTTGCGGTGGCTGCGGCGAGTATGTGTGTTGTGGCTGCTCCAAGTAGCCATGGCCGCTGCTGGGCGTGTAGTGCCCACCGCCATAGCTCTTGGTCGGATAACCGTGCTGGGCCGATGCCGGCGGTGGTCCCGGCAGAGGTGACGACGGAAAGGAGCCCGTCCAGGGCGTCTGCGGCGATGGCCGGCCACCAGCGTGCTGAGCTGGAAGTGGCGCGGTGCCGGGTGTGGGTGGCAGTGAGCTGCCGTGGTGGTAATTGGAGTGGCTGTAGCCGGCTTGGTGATAGGCGGCGCTTGGGGGTGGCTGCTGCGCCTGGTGTCCCGTTGGCCCCCCTGGTGCAGGTGCTGCCGGGCTTGCATACCGCGGTGCCGTCCGCATCGGCGCGTAACTGTGCTGTGGTGGCAGCGGTGGCGACATGGCACGGTCGTCGCGGGCCGGCTGCAGGCCCTCGTGCCGGTTGGCGCTGCCACGCTTCAGGCCCATGTCGTTGTAGTAGCCGCTACTGGGGGGGCGGCCGTGCTGCGGGAGAGGGCGGCGTCCGGCCTCGCGCTGTTGGCTGGCAGATAGAAGAGCCGCATGTTGTTGCTGATGCTGATGCGGATGCTGATGGTATGTTGCTGCGCTGCCGGCCGGGCCAACGGCAGACAACGGCGTCGGCAGCCGTGGCAGTGCGGTGTGACCTTGCGACGATACGGGCAGTGAACGGCCGCCCGTGTTCGCAGCGGTGTTGCTGGTGCCAGTGGTGCTGGTGCTGGTGCTGCTACCACGACTGCGCCGGCTTGCCGAATTGACAAACCGCGGCGTTGCCGGCGTCCGAGGCGTTGCGATGTACCGGCCGCCGCACTTGGGACACCGATTGGGGTCCTGGCCATCGCCGTCACCACCATCTCCACGGCTGCCTTCACCACCAGTACCCTCACCCGCCCCGGTCGCCGACGCACTCAGGGAGGACCCTCCCCCCCGACCACCGCGTCGTGGCTGGTAGCGGTAATCCGGGTACTGGTTGCGGTGGCGGATCTTCTCCTCCTCGGCTAGGTTCTTCCAGCTGTCTTTAACATCGTCGGGCTGCTCTTTCCACATGATGCCAATGATCTTGGAGATCTCGGGGTTGGACAAACCGGCGTTCTGGGCCACAACTTGGGCCTGGTAGTGCTGTCGAAAGAGGATGAAGGCTGGTTTTTAATGAGCTGTTTACCCCTTTCGTTTTTCACCTCTCATCTTGGGGTCCTTTCTTTATTTTCTTTTCCTCTCCTATCCCCAAGTGCAATCCAAAGACTCACCATTTCGTGGCCGTGGCACCTTGGGTGCTGGTGTGCAAAGACAGATCGTGTCCCGCTGTGGTAGACTGGCCCGCTCATCGCGCGCGTTGGCCGCCAGAACGTCGTACTGTGGCTTTGGCCGTTTTACATCGCTGTCGTCGTTGTCATGGTCGGGTTCGGGGCCGGAACCAGGGCTGGGACCGTCGTCTTCCTCGTCTGTCGCGGCCACGTCCCGGTGGCTGTCGTCGTCTGTTTCCCCTCGTCGAATCTCTACACTGCTGCTGCCATCACTGCTCATGCTATGTAGCCTACTGCGATGGTGGCGGCGGTTGGGCACGAGTTGCAATGGTGCTGCCCGTTTCCGCGGCGGACGCGGTGTGCTTCCCGGGGTGGCTGCATCGGGGCTGGTGTCTGTTTTGGGCGTTAAACCATGCTTCCCACTACTTTATAGTACCAGCAAGGCTATTGCGCACCTTTGTCCACAGAACGTGGCGAAGTGGCCACGTTGATGGTGTCGCCGACCACATCACGCCTTGGCAGCCGCGTCGGCTTCAACTCGTCTTCGGACGCATTGGTCTCTATATCGTTTCCCTGGCCGGCTTCGCCTGGTGAGGCGGGCATGGCCATTCAAAGGGACGTGGAAGGGAGTAGTAGGTGCATGTATGGGATAAAAGAGAGACACGAGAGGGAAAGGAAAATAAGTCCCAGAAATATGAGGTCGAAAGGAGGAAGGGCAGAAAAGGGAAATGATATCTCAGGCTAATACACTTTAACCAAGTGTGAGGGGAAGAGAATTCAAAAAAAGGCCCGGGCAAGGGATAAAACAAGAACGGGAAAATAACAGCCCAGGGTAATCCCATTTAATACCGGACAGGAAGAGGGAGGGGGTTGGCGCGAAGGCACAAGAAAAAAAAACGTCGGGCAAGCAAGAAAATAAAGAACAAAGGAGAAAAACTGTTATGAAAGAAAGGAAGGATAAAGATAGAAAAAAGAAAAAGAAAAAAAAAAAAAACAACAGAGACAGCTCGTCCCACAGCGGAACCGGTAAGGCAAGGCGTTTGGACCGGACGCAGAGCGTTTGACCCGGATAAGGAAATCAAACACGGGGGTGGCAAGCTGCGTGAGCGCGTGTGTGAGTGACTGACAGGTCGGTTGTGGGTTTTCTCTTGATTTTTTTTTATAGGCTCTGCAGGCGAGAAGTGATGGCATCAGAGATTAGGATCGAATTGAGAATGAAGAGAGGCAGATATTCGCGAGTAATAAAAGAGGGGAGGAGGGGGGGAGGGGGGGGGAGAGGGGGGGGGGGGTGAGGAGGAAAGGAAGGAAAAAAAGAAGACGAAAAAGGAACGAAGAAGAAGGAACGTGGAAAAAAAACCCCCAAAGAAGAAGGAAACGATATTGTCAACTCCTTGTTATTGTTTTCACTTGCTAGAGTTGCAGGCCATGCCAGTGCCCGACCAGAAACAGAAGGCAGGGACGAGATGCGGGAACGGAACGCGGCACAGCAGAAGTAAAACATTAAATACACGAGGTCACGATACAGTGAGCTATGTCGTCGTCTCCTCTTGGCAAGGGCGACCCGGGAAGGATGAGCAAGGGCTTGGGCCTTGTCGGCGCTTGTTTTGCGCCACAAAGACGGCCGGTTCTCTACCCAGCTTCGGATGGAACGTCACCGGAAGCAGAAAGGACCGGACTTCTTCTTTTTTTTACTTTCTTTCTTTAATGCTACCTCCCCCCTCCGTGTGGTCTAGGTTATTCTATTTTTACTGCGTGCTATTTTCCCATTGTACGCGTACTTCCGAAGGAACAATACCCCGAGACAAGGGCGATCGGCCTTCCTTGCTGGTCCTAGCAGGGTCCTAGAAAAGCGGTTATGGTGGGAGGAAGGGCGGACAAACTGAGAGACTGGAAACCCCGTGTCAACTGTCATGTACTTGTATACAAGTAGTCAATTTCTCTTGTCTCTTTTCTATGCCTTTGAATTTTCTCTTAACTACACGTGTGTTTTCGTCGTTTGTCCACCACCCCTGTTTATTCCAGGGACTATCGTAAGTTATAGGGACTATTTCCTTTTGCTGTCTCGGGAGATCGATCATCTAGCGATTGGGGGATTCCATCCTTCTTTGATTCTTTTTTCTTTCCCCGCCCTCCCTTTCATTTCCCCGACAAGCTCCCTCCCTGCATCTTTTGCTTACCGCCTCCGTATGAACCTATACGCACGCAGTACTTCACTGCCTATCACACTTTTATCTTACTTTCTCCCATCGTCACATCGTCACATCGTCACATCGCCCATCGCCAAGACGCTTCCGCGGATTTGCTCGTAACCCCCCAGGCGTCCTTTTAGCCTAGACCCTCAAAGTACCTGTCTGGGCACAGAAAAAAGAGGAAGAGAAGCGGGAAAAACAGGAAATCGGGCGAATAGAAACAAAGGGAGATCCCTCCGTACACTATTCCAAGGGTTCCGCCCTTAGTGCGCACACCGGCCCACCCTAGTCCGGGTCCGGATGGAATGGTTCCTTGTTCGTAGCTCTCGTTTTCAGCTTTACAGGGCAGACTAGAACAAAGATGCGGGATCAGGAAGAAAACAATCAAAGCATAAATAGAATAAATAGATTAAGTAGAATAATGTGTGAGATCGGACGGGCACCGGGACGAACGGCAGCAAACGAATTGCAAACATACGAGTTGTCAACAAGAACGCCCGTCAAGTGTCAGCAAATAGAATTAAACGAGTTAGAAAAGGCGTTAAAAAGTCAAATTAAAAAACCTATGATGACATTCCTCTCAGCTCTCACCGAGATCGCCATGCCCTTGCATGCAATCGAACTGTGGTTTGACCCCGTCTTACTGCACCGGCTCCATCGCACTGGTTTTCAGCCCAATCACGGCATGCACACGGCACCGGACGTAGGTCCGGCTCCGCACTTTGTTCTGGTTCGCTTTATCCCTCCCATTTCCTACTCCGTACTTCGTACGAGCCGATTTTACCTCCGTATCTTACGATACAGCTCCCCACAGCCTTTCTTTCTCCAGCTGTTTCGGAGAATAAGGGATTGTCTTAAAATTCGGAGAATTTAACAATAACAAGGGAATTAAGATGAGAGAAGACGCGAGAAAGGAGGTTTTGGAGTATGAGATGAAAAATAAGAAAACTGAGAATGGAACCGGAGGAAGGGGCAAAAGATGAAAAAAAAAAAGACCAAAAAAAAAGACGGATAGCGAGAGACGGAAAGGAAAGAAAAAAACACAGCAGGTGGGCTACAAGCCAACAGCGAGGCAACAACAAGACCAACAGCAAGCGCCGCTACACGCCAACTCTCAACACAAACGTCACCAGATCCGGGCAACACAACAAACAATGCACCTGTCTGGCCACCTTCGGCGCTGCAACCCTGTCCCAACAGCCACCATCCACTAACCGTAGTGGCCCCCACCTAGAAAGACCCTTGACCCGCTCGCTGCTGTTTGCTGTTTCCCTTGTCTCGCATTCCCTGCGCACACGTATCTTACAAAAAGACCGCCTAGGCCCGGCCGGAGTGCGGCGCCCGTACGATACGCGTACGGAGGAGCACAAAGGAAGTGTCTGAGAACTGAAAAAAAGGGTAAAAAAAAAGGCCCCCAAAAAAAGTTCGGCAGGGACAGAAATCTACACCGTCTTACCAATACGGAGTATTGCCGCACCGCCAGATACTCCGTAAGATACAAACACGCGCCCCTCCTCCTTCGCCGCCCCCGTTCATCCCTTCCGCCACCCCTGGTCCCATTGCATTCGGTTATGATTTCCCATCTCAGAATGTTTCCTATTCTGGTATAAAACAACAGGCCTCCGACACGTCATTTGGGGAGACGAGGGCGTCAGCCTGAGACACTGGAAAAGGAATCCCATGCGCAAATTGCATGTTGAGAACGGCAAAGTGGCAAAGGGATAACGCGGGAACGCGGAAAACGCAAATGTAACAGGGTCTTCTATCACACACTCTCTCTCCAACACACACATAAAAGAAAAAAAAAGAAATAAAACCGTTGTCTGGCAGCTGTCAGGTTAACTATGCGCTATGTATTTTCTTATTCCATCAACAACCCTCTTGTCCGTGGCACCATTCGCCTATGTTTTGAAAGATAAAAGGTCAAGAAATACCAAGAGACAAAAAAAAAAACAAACAAACAAACAAACAAAAAAATAGACATAGCAAAAGAAAAACGACCAAAGAACAGATGCGTATAAGACAAGGGCAGCACGCGTGGGGGGGGGGGGGGGGGGGCGGGGGGGGGGGGGGGGGGGGGGGGGGGGGGC
>JADHKF010000058.1:0-43514 GCA_019925685.1 Ceratocystiopsis sp. VPRI43766 | reverse complement strand
CTAACCCTAACCCTAACCCTAACCCTAACCCTAACCCTAACCCTAACCCTAACCCTAACCCTAACCCTAACCCTAACCCTAACCCTAACCCTAACCCTAACCCTAACCCTATGCAGCTGGCTGGCAGCTGGCTGGCAGCTGGCTGGCTTGTCGGATCGTTGACTGACAGCCGCCTGGCTGGCTGTCTGGCTGGCTGGCCGGCTGGCAGCTGGCTGGCTGGCTGGCCGGCTGGCTTGTGGGATCGTTGGCTGACAGCTGGCTGGTAGCTGGCTGGCAGCTGGCTGGCTTGTGGGATCGTTGGCTGACAGCTGTCTATCTGGCTGGCTGGCTGGCAGCTGGCTGGCTGTCTGGCTGGCTGGCTGGCAGCTGGCTGGCTGTCTGGCTGGCTGGCTGGCTAAGGAAGGTGGGGGATTCCGAGAAAGGAAGTAACGACCTTGGCGATAGAGGGGTAGAGCTGGCTGGCTGGCTGGCTGGCTGGCTGGCTGGCTGGCTAAGGAAGGTGGGGGATTCTGAGAAAGGAAGTAACGACCTTGACGATAGAGGGGTAAAGGGCTGGATTTCTACGTGTCTCCTCCCTTACTTCTTTCTCTTCTTCTATCTTCTTCTTCGTCGTCTTTTTTGTCTTCTTCTTCGTCATCTTCTTCGTCTTCTTCTTCGTCTCTTTTGTGTTAGCTTGCTGGCTGGCTGTCTGGCTGGCTGGCTGGCTGACTGGCTGGCTGTCTGGCTGGCTGGTAGCTGGCTGTCTTGGTGGCTGGCTGGCTGTCTGGATGGCTGTCTGGCTGGCTGGCTAGCTGGCTGGCTGGCTAGCTGGCTGGCTGGCTGGCCGGTTGTCTGGCTGGCCGCCTAGCTGGCTGTCTCGATGCCTGTCTGGCTGGCTGTCTGGATGCCTGTCTGGCTGGCTGTCTGGATGGCTGGCTGGCTGGCTGTCTGTCTGGCTGGCAGCTGGCTGTCTTGGTGGCTGGCTGGCTGTCTGGATAGCTGTCTGGCTGGCTGTCTGGCTGGCTGTCTGGTTGACTGTCTGGCTGGCTGGCTGGCTGTGGCGCAGATGTGGCGCATTTTAAAAGCTCGAGCTTTTGAAATCGAATTTGGCCTGGCTGGCTGGCAGCTGGCTGGCAGCTGGCTGGCAGCTGGCCGGCAGCTGGCTGGCCGGCTGGCTGGCCGGCTCGCTGTGGCGCAGATGTGGCGCATTTTAAAAGCTCGAGCTTTTGAAATCGATTCCTAATTTTTAGATTTTGAATTTTTGTCTGGTAGTTGCCTGGTAAGGTAGGTGCGACCCTGGTAGGTGCCTGCCTAATCTAGTGGGTAGATCGTTTAGGTAGCTGGCCGTTAGCTGGCTGGCTGGCTGGCTGGCTGGCTGGCTGGCTGGCTGGCTGGCTTGTGGGATCGTTGGCTAATAGCCGTCTGGCTGACTGTCTAGCTGGCTGGCTGGTAGCTGGCAGCTAGCTGGTAGCTGGCAGCTGGCTGACTGTCTGGCAGCTGGTAGCTGGCTGACTGTCTGGCTATCTGGTTGTCTGGCTGGCTGGCTGTCTGGCTGGCTGTCTGGCTGGCTGTCTGGCTGGCTGTCTGGCTGGCTGGCTTGTAGGATCGTTAGCTGGCAGCTGACTGTCTGGCTGGCTGGCTGGCGAGCTGGTAGCTGGCTGGCAGCTGGCAGCTGGCTGCCTGTCTGGCTATCTGGCTGTCTGGCTGGCTGGCTGTCTGGCGGGCTCTCTGGCTAGCTTGTAGGATCGTTGGCTGGCAGCTGGCTGTCTGGCTGTCTGGCTGTCTGGCTGGCTGGCCGGCTGGCAGCTGGCTGGCTGGCTGGCCGGCTGGCTTGTGGGATCGTTGGCTGACAGCCGGCTGGTAGCTGGCTGGCAGCTGGCTGGCTTGTGGGATCGTTGGCTGACAGCTGTCTATCTGGCTGGCTGGCTGGCAGCTGGCTGGCTGTCTGGCTGGCTGGCTGGCAGCTGGCTGGCTAGATTCCTTATAATTTTTAAGATGTCGAATTTAATAAAACTTTTAATAATTCGCTAAGAAATTAACTGTTTAATTATTCAACGCTCTACTCTGCCTCCCTAGTATTAATGTAATAAATCGGCCTAGATTTTAACTATTAATTAATTAAACGGCCTGAGTATACTAATAGGGGAGGCTAGTCTGTTTTTCCGGGAATATATCCCGGAAGCGACTACCTACGCCTACACCGTATACCGCCGATCGCTGCCCGCGCCGCCGCCGCGGTACGCAACGCCCCTTAACCTACTAGCCATACTAACCGGTGAGTCTAATAGCGGTGAAGAGGACCCGTCTAGCGGCGAGGACAGCGAGGCTAGGAGGTAAGCTCTAATCGGGGGTGCCGATAACGGTGCCGACGCCGCCGTAGAGTAGGTGCTCGACGTCGGGCCGTAGGAGAAAGCTAGCCCGGCTAAGACGGCTACTAAGCGCCCGGCTAGGACGCCCGCTTAGGCACCCCGCGCGCCGCGTAAGAGGCGCCGTACCGACGCTCCCGCTAAGCCGGTAAAGCTACCTAAGGTTAACAAGCTAAGCGTCTAGCCCGGCGCCCGTACGGACGAGCGATCGGAGGTGTGGACGCGCGTACGGCTGCGGCTAGGACCTCGCCTAGGACGGCCCCTCTTCGACCACTCGGAGTCGCCGGAGCGGCACTTAGAGCCGGCTTCCGATCCGAGGTGGCGTGGGTAGACGGCCGAGAAGGCTATCCGGGAGAACGGATAGGACCCCGTTAGTAAAGAGGAGGAGGTAGCGGTAGCTATAGCGGCGTCTTAGGGGCCGAAGCTTATGCCCTAGCCGGAGGACGAAGGGGTGGCGGATTAGGCCGCGTAAGACGTAGGCGCCGATTAGGAGTAGGGACGTTCTTTCCTTTATTATTTATTTTTCTTTCTTTTAGTTTCTTACCTTACCTTCTACTAGCCGCCTATAGTAGTAGGACTTCCGATCGGAAGAGGGGAGGAATAAGGGCGAGATAGCGGCTAGCGCCTAGTAGGGGTGATTTTATATTTATTTTTCTTTCTTTTCTTTTATTATTTTAGTCAGGGCTTCCGATTAGAAGTCCTATCTTCTAACGGCCCTACTTTTCGTAGGGCCTTAGGGGAAATAAGCCGTAGAGAATATCTCTACGGCCTAGGGGTAACTAACGGAAGTAGAATTAATTAACCTTTTTCCTAGTAATTACGTGTATACGAAAGAGCACTTCCGATCCTAACTTCCGCCTCTAATCCCGTCACCCTAGCATCCTAAGGGTGAGAGTTATTAGCCCCGTCAAAAGCACTTAGCTGTAGCAGACCGCGCCGTAGCTTTCCATCACTTCCTTCACGTGACCAGCCTTAGGACCTCCGAGCAGAAGTAATGGAGTTTAGGTTTTGTCCCGGCCTAGGCTGAGGCAGCCGAGCCGCTTATAGTATCTAGAGTAGGATTTCGGGCTATATATACTCTAGTAGACGCTCCGGGAGTAGAGTAGGACGCTTACCGAGTTTAATTTACTAGAACCAGCTCTAGATTAGCGTAGCGCCGTCCGGGGCGCCGTGTTTACGAGCGAAGTCGACTTAGATCGAGACGCGCTTACGGCCGAGGTTAACCGCTACCTCCCGTAATTAAACGAAGGCTAGAGACGCTACTTCGATACCGTAGTTAATACGGTTAATAACTACCCCGAGCGGGCCCTTTTTTTCCTATAAGGGGCTACGGGCACGGGAAAAACGTTCCTATATAAGCTAATTACTAGCTACTACCGGAGTAAGGGGGATATTATTCTTTACGTTACGTCGTCGGGAATTACCGCGTTACTGCTCCTAAACGGCCGTACTACGTATTCCCGCTTTAAGATTCCCTTAAATCCTACCGAGACTAGCGTCTATAGAATTACGAAGTAATAGTAGCTAGGCTAATTAGTCCGCGACGCTAAGATAATTATCTAGAACGAGGTACTAATATAGAATCGTAAAGATTTCGAGGCGGTTAATAGGACTTTACGGGATGTACGGGACTACGACGCGCCTTTCGGTAGGCTGCCGGTACTCTTTAGTAGCGACTTTACCTAGATCTTACCCGTAGTTAAAAAGGGGCAGCGTGCGTAGGTGGTCGAGGCGTCGTTTAGTTCGTTAGAGCTTTAGAATTACGTTAACGTCCTATAGTTAACCGAAAACATACGTCTCCGGGGCTAGGATAGTACTAATCTATCGTTTTTACGCTAGATTTATAGCCTACCGTATAATTAACGGCTTTACGGTATTACGCCGCTTCCTCCTACGGTGTAGGCAGTGTTTAAATTAGAGGATCTATATAAGCGTATATACCCCGACGATCTTCTATAGCGGGCTATTACGGACGGCACTATATTCTAAGGTAGGTGTATTCTCTTAGTAAGGAACGATAATATCGACGAGATTAACGACGCTATAATATAGTACTTTCCCGGGGAAGAGTATATACTTTATACTACGGATACTATTATAAACACCGATTCTGCCTAGTAAGGCTTCTAGTATATACCCCCTATAGAGCTAATCTAGTCTTTCTAGCTTACGTCGCTACCCCCCGCTACGCTTCGGTTAAAGGAGGGAGCGCCCGTAATTCTTATAAGAAATCTACTACCGGCCTACGGTCTCTATAACGGTACGCGGCTACGCGTTTTACGGATTAGCTAGTGTATTCTTACCGTATAAATTATTAGTAGCTCCTTTAACGGAGATATACACATACTCCCTCGGATCCCTTTATATACGGAAGACGGCGAGCTGCCCTACGTAATTAAGCGCGTGTAATTCCCTGTCCGCCCGTGCTTTACTATAACTATTAATAAGTCCTAGGGCTAGTCTTTTATAACGGTTAGCGTAGATCTACGGAATCCCGTATTTACCTACGGCTAATTATATATCGCCTTATCGCGCGTAACGTCTATTTCCGAGCTTACGGTCTACTATTAGGACGAGGGAAGGGCTAACGTAAAAAATATTATATTTAGGGAGGCGTTAGATCCTATAGAGAGAAGGCGGCGTAGGTGAAATATCTAATTTAACTAAAAATAAAATTAATACTACTACTTATATAAAAAAACACGTCTTTACGTAGCTAAAAAAAAATAAAACGCGGTAAAACTAGACTAATTATTATCGTTATCCTCTATAACTTCCTTTATAGTAAAAAATAGAGCCCGTATAAACTCTACCGCCTTTAGGCGGCCTTTTAGGGAGAAGCCCGTATAATCTATAAGCTCTATTATAGTCGTAGACCCCGTAAACTTCGGTCCCGTCGCCTTCCCCTTCTTCTTTTTAATTACGGGTGCTACCGTACCCCCGATAGTCTTAAGATTATCCCCGCTCTTCCGCTTTACGTGGCGGTCCGGCTATTTACGGGGTAAATCTAAAAAAAAACGGGCGGTTAGTCTTCGGCTAATAAATAATAAATTAAATAACGATAAAACCGGGATATACCGGCCGGCCGTAGAGAATAACGATTCCTAGATAAGCTATAATAATAGCCGTAGTAGCTACCGCCCGTAACCCCTACTATAGTACGGTAATCCGTAAAAGGGCCGTTACCCTTCTAGTAATTACTATAAACCGGCTACTATAATTCTCCCGTTATACTTACGATAATAGCCTTAAGATTATTTAGCCGCGTAAAATTAAGCTAACCGTAGCTAGTACGGAGCTAGAAATTTACGTTATCGTCCGTAACCTAATTCTATTAGTAAAAAAAAAAAAAAAAAAACGTAGTTAAAATTAACGTACTATCTTAGCTATAAGGTTTTATAGGGCTTTAGTCGATAATTTATACTTCGTATTAACCTTCTCCTTTATATAGTCTATAATCTACGTACTAAATTTATTAGGACTATCTATAGGATCCGGCATCTATTAAGGTTAGACGTTTAAAAAAAAAAAAAAGGTATATTAAGGGGAAAAACAAGTACTTACGAGAGGGTCTAGAGGATCCTTAATAGTTACCGGAATCTTCGTAGTAGTTACGATAATACTCGTAATCTTACTAAAACGGCTAGGAGCAGCCGGGGCAGTAGGGGCAGTAGCGCCGGAAGGGCTAGGAGCACCGTTATTTCTAGCCATAGTTATCTATATACGGTATAAGTTAGTGCTTTTTTTTTTCGTCTAGGATAATACTAAAATAATAACAAACGCACTAAAAAACAGGTGTAGCAGGAGTCGTTTTTATCCGTAAAATTAGAATAATATAGAACCGAAATTAAATATAAAAAAAACAGAAGGGATACGGCCGTTTTATAGACATTTCCGTCTTTATTTCGAGATATCATCTGTTCACAGCCTTTCCATAATATTGTCTGTATTTAAAGAATAGCCTGACCAATCATATTTAAAAGAATACTAGGCCTTCCGGATTTGGGTCTATTAACTTCTAACACTAAAAATCAAGAAAACCCGCGTCACGTGAAATTACGGAAAATCACATAAGCGCAGGCATTCTTAAAGTAGCGAGCGAAGCGAGCGCTACGTCGGATTTTTATATTTTATTTTTTTCTATTTTTATCTTTCGGCGACTCTCTCTCTCTCTTCTTTCTCTTTCGCCGTTTTTCTTTCTCTCCGTCTTTTTTTCTCCTTTCGTCCCTCTTCCTTTTTTTTATCTTTTTATTATTTTTTAAAATTTTTATCTTTCTTTTTACTTTTTTATTTTCTAACTCTTCTCTCTTTTTTTTATCTCTTTTTTTTACTTTTTTATTTATTATTTTTATTTTATCGTAGTGCGGGTTTTATTACCCCGCTTTATTAACCCCGCCTGGCTAGGTACAGTGCGAAAATACTAAATACGCTAAATACCCTAGCAGCTGTCGAATGTACGGAAGTCACTACTGGCGGTATAAAATTTACGGAAACAAACGTAGTGTGTAATAATATAGAGGTGTCGCATTTTAGGCAATCTGTATCTAAACAGCAATGCCTAAACTATCAGGATGAAGGATATAGGGATATTTCCGAGCGGTTTCGTAAGCAGCCTGGAGCCTCTTAACTATATGCACTGTGTTGTCTTAACGGAGACCACTTTTTATCAGTCACCGCCTTTTTTTTCATGCTCAAGTTTCGTACTATTATGCACATTAGTTTTTTAAACACACACTTGCTCCCTATGATACATCTTAATAAACTTTTCTAGCTGCTTTTCGGGGGTCTCGGTAAAGTATGGCCGCTGACCCTATCGTGCCGCCCTCGTTAGTGGAACCGACTGCTGGTCTAGGCTGGCAGCCTAAGGTCAAGAAACCAGGACTGGAGGAAGGCAGGGTATCAGAAGAGGTTCGTAATCTTACCCTCGACAAATTTCCTTGAGTAACACAACTAAATACATAGGACATAACGAGGCCTAAAGGCATTCCTAATGTGGTTACCTACAGGGAGGTCGCGGGGGAGTGGGAGCGCAAACTGCACCCAAATTGGCCCGAAAGCGCATTCCATATCCCAGACAAAATACCACATGGGACTGTCTATCGTATCCGAAAGGGGACGTTTCTCGGCTTCGGGATGACGGCTCATCTAGAGGAGTCGCCAGAGGGATATGCGATCAAGTCGCCCAAGGCCAACCCGTATGACCCGCAGCGCGAACAGCAGAATCTGGAAAGCATGCGCGTCGAGGCAGAGGTGTACCAAAGGATTGGCCCTGGCTGCCCATATATCCCCAAACTGGTCGAATGGAACTCAGACACCTGTTGTCTGACTATCGAACTCCTCAAAACCGGCCAGCTTGATCTCTACGTCCAGGGCCGCAAGCCCCTTAGCGACAAAGAAGATGAGAACCCGCCGCATATTGAACCCGCCATCCGTCAACGCTGGGCTCTGCAGGTCACCCGCGGCTTAAGCGCCGTGCACGCCGTCGGCGCTATACATAGTGACCTGACCCCACGCAATTTGCTGCTCGATGCCGACCTCAATTTGCGTATTACCGACTTTGCTGGTAGCTGCATCAACGGATCGAGTTACAACGTTTGTGCAGGCGAGCGGTATATCAGACCCCAGTGGTCTTTTGATAAGAAGCCCGAGATTTCTGATGATTTGTTTATGCTCGGGGGGGTCCTATACTTTATTATGACGAGCAGGGAGCCGTATCATGAGGTGGACGAAATGGAGGCGGCCAAGCTCTATGAAGCCGGTACATTTCCCGAAACGGCTAATATTAATTGCGGCGGGGCCATCCAAGGCTGCTGGAACGGGTCACTCAAGTCGGCCGATGAGGTCCTGGAACAGCTGCTTGTGGCGTTTGGGAAAGACGAGGATCCGCTGTATGTTAAGGCCAGGTGATGTTTTTTACAGCGTACGTCAATTTGTTTTTTATCATAGTTTAGAGTATTAAGATTTTTTGAACTCGCCGATAATTCAAAAGTTCACCAGTGCATCTGAAGAAGGCCTGAAATGTGGCTCGCTGCTATTTTCAAGACAGCTTCAATACGTTGGCTTGCGCTGGATACGGCCTGCAGTCGAAGGAATGAATTCGTATTGCGCCTGACGCCTGTGGATAGAATTGCTTCGTCGAATTGTTGTCGGATGTCGATTCGAGGTGGAACCAACGTCATGAATGGGAAAATAGACCAAAACGATAAGGGCTTGTAGTGCCGATCCTCTAGCGCCAAGGCACTACTCTATAAAGCTGCTACGGCCTTGCAGCGGCGAGAGCCCATTCATCAACTGCACAATACTCCATTGACACCGGCAGCACAGTTTGCGTCAAACAAGGTAAGCGAGGCCTCATCAATGGCAGCTCTTTGAGTGCCAACAATCCAATGCAATCATCGGCTTTTTTTCTTCAAGATTAGGAGCCCCTACCATGATGGCTCTTTTCCTTTTCTGTTTTCCTCAGCTTTGTCCCCCCTTCATCTGCACCATGACACTCTTCTGACAACATGGAGCACCTGCACTCCGCGAGCCAGGCGGCTACTGGACAGCAGGGCCACGCCCTCAGACACAATGGACACGGCATCGACGGATGTGGCGATTGGACCCGAGCCAGACATTCTCTTTGTTGATGTCAAGGACGTCTTTGCACAGATTGCACGCACGGAGGGAGACGCACTTGTGGTAGGAAACATTTCAGCCACCGAATTCCAAGCGTTGCAACAGAGGCGCGATGGGAGCGAGCACAATAAATACCGCTTGTTCTACCTCGCAGAGTTGGGTTGTGCTATCATCACAGTGCCTACCTTTGAGCACGAATCAATGCATGGGCGGCTCTACCAACTGTTTCTAGGCGAGGCTTCAAAGATGGGCCTCTTACGGAATTGGTGGGGAACACTCGCAACAACATTTTCGGGTCCTGGCGGGTCGTCTGGTGAAGGGGATTCTGGCGGCCACCCATGGCCGGAGCGAAACATGGGCGGGTGGCCCACAATGGTCATTGAGGCCGGGTACACGCAAACGATGCCGTCGCTCCACGCCAAGATGCGTTGGTGGTTTTCGGCGTCGGATCATGCGGTAAAGGTGGTCGTCTTGGCTAAATATTTTCGCTCCGAAACGCGCATCCATATTGAGAGATGGCAGAAACTGGCGACGGCGGTTCAGCCGCAATGCCAGCAGACCGTGGATGTCTGCTGGGCCAGCTCGGTGGCATTTGCTGATGCGCCGCAGACACTGCGGCAGGACCCGAGCAGCTTTCGCGTGGTGGGCGGCCCACTAACGATCGACTTTGCTGCCGTCTTTTTGCGCACACCCGGCGTGGGAGAGCACGACGTTGTTATTGCCGACGAAGATTTGCGGATTCTGGCAACTTTGCTGGTCTACAGGCAGTAAGAGCTGGCATGTATTGTAGCATCGCGTTACGAAACGAGGAGCAGTGCCGGGGTAAGGGAAAAGCAGAGAAGAGAAACGATGGCGTCCGTGACTTTAGAGGGATTGATTTGTAATTATCACAGCTGCATAGTAAAAGGCATATTTCTTCAGCCGTTCAGGTTGAACGACCTGCATCCACAAAGAGCTTGTGTTGTGCAAAGTCATCTGCATTGCCGCCCAGTCGCCGCAGTCTAAGCTTGGAAAGCGACGCGCTGTGCACTCTACAATATGCGTTTCTCATTCATCCATCTCTGTGGCTGGACGGGATTCATCAAGACAGAATACGACAGACAGTGAGGCCAGCTGTGCTGACATGGACAGATTCGCCCCGCAAATTGTACAAAGATGACTTGTGTAAGCATGTAAGCAAGTAAGCTTACCCTATCTCACTTCTGGCCGTGAAAGTATTTAACCACATCAGCCATGTTGCAAGACACAGACACTTACCACATCACACTTGCCATGTCGACCCCCCTTCCGCCCCTTCGGCTGACCGGCAATGCCAAGTTTCCCCAGCAAGGCGATGCTCTCCGGGACCACGTCGCCCGCTGGTCGGACAGCCACGTCACCCTCCCAGCCGTCGTCGTGACCCCCGAGACCGAGCTGGACGTCGTCACCGCCGTACAGTACGCCAAGACCAACGGACTCCGCGTGGTCGTCGCCGGCGGCGGCCATGCTCCCTTCGTCCCCGTCACGGCCACGTCGCTGTACCTCGACATGCGGCGCTTCAACGCCATTGCCCTGAACAAGGCCGAGTCAACGGTCACCGTTGGTGGCGGCGCACTGGCCGGGGACGTGCACCGCTCGCTTCTCGGCGACGGCTACTACACAACCCTGCCCAACTCCACGGCCGTCGGCGTCGTCGGCGGCCTCCTGGGCTCCGGCAATGGCCCCTTCAACTCCCTGCACAGCCTGATGGCCGACAACGTCGAGCGTGCGCGCATTGTCACGGCGTCCGGCAACGGTGTGGTCGCCCGCGACATTGGCTACGCGTCGGCCGACGACGACGAGCGCGCCTTGTTCAACACGCTCTGCGGCGCCGGCCACGGCCTCGGCGTCGTCGTCTCGCTCACCCTGCGCGCGTACAAGCTGGCCGACCTGCACCTCGACGGCGGTGACCGGATCTGGCAACGCCGCGCCATCTTTCCGGGCGCCGTGGTCCGCGACGCCGCCCGCACATTTGTCTCGCTGCTGCCGCTCACGGGCCCGGTCACGACGACCCTCGTGCTTGCCCGCAGCCCGCCGGGGACGCCAAGCCCGGGATCGCCCGTCGTGCTTCTGTTCGGCACGCACTTTGGCCCTTCTACCGACGCGGAAGCGACGCCAGTTGCCAAAACGCTGCTGGACCCGGCCCTCGAGGCCAAGGCAATCCAGACGGTCACCGACAGCGTGCCCGTGGCCACCATCAACAACAGCACCGAGCCGTACAACGCCGCAGGCGGGTACAAGCTTCTGGACGGCACGTACTTGCACGCCATCGACGAAGACACCATCGTGGCCCTCTATGAACGCTACGTCGCATTTACAGAGGGCCACCCCGACCGCTGGCTGAGCTACCTGATTCTGGCCTCCTGGGACACGACCAAGGCGCAGCAGAACGGCGCAACGCCGGAGCGAAAGGACAACTTCTTTGTCACCCGCGACTGCAATGTGATCAAGCTTCTGTCGGTGTGGTCTGAACGTGACGGTGCCGAGATCGAGGCTGAGTCGAAACAGTACGCCGCCGGGATCAAGGACCTCGTCAAGAAGGGCCAGCCAACGCCGCCGCTCAGCTTCCCAAACAATCTGGCCTTCCCCGCCAACATGACAGACTACTACCCGCAAGACAAGGTCGACGAGCTGCACCGGGTGAAGAAGCAGTGGGACCCGAGCGGCCTGTTCTGGAGTCCGGCCATGGGGGCAGAGTAGAGAAAATTCCATAGATCAAACTGAACTTCAAACCATGCTTTCCTGATAGCTTCCCCTCCTTCTGCGACACGCCACGGCACGAACACAACAAAGGCATGTTCGGACGTCTGGCGTCCATCAAGCCCTGCCGTGCTTTTCTGTCTCTTCCTGGTGGTTTCGCTTGCACACAACCGCCCATTCTCGAATGTCGCGTGTCACCTTGCTCAAGTCATCAACGTTGGCGATAAGGCCCTCGAAGAGCAGATCAATCGAAGCCCGGCACCTGCCAACGTGCGCAGCGCAGCAATTCACAAAGTGCAACTAGTTGTGTGTCAGCCATGCTCGTCACATTCTCCGATGCGAACAACATACAATGTCTTGAAATGCGCAACCTCGGGCATGGATGAAGTCGGCTTCAAAATTCGGCCGGGAGGTAATAGCGGTCCATGCATCAACAAACCGTGTGGCTGCAAGAAAACGCAGCTTTTCAACTTCCACCATTGATGCCTCCTTTTCCAATTAGCTGGGCCGACGCTCTATCGTTTATGAGCACGAGTGCTTCACTCACCGTGTCCTCCTTGTACAGCTGTAGCTGTTGTTTCGCCTTCTGCATCGTCTCCATCAAGGCCTGATGCTCTTTCAGCCGGCCCTGGTAGAGAACCTCAAGCCTCTTCTGTCGCTGCAGCCACCGCGTGGTGGCCGCCTGCTCCACTTCCCTGTTCTTTGCGTCTGTCATGTGTGAGCCGCTGCCACCACCGCTGCCACTGCCGCTACCGCCGCCTTTGCCACCGCCTCTACCGCCGCCTCTGCCATCGCCTCTACCGCCGCCTAAGCTGCCGCCTGCGCTACCGCCTCTGCTACCGCCTCTGCCGCGGCCACGAAATTCCGACACTGGAGGCCCTAAAGCCGCCAACGTCTTGCCCTTAATGTGTTGTCCCTCTGCTGTTTTAGTCGTAAAAAACTCATTAATACCATTAAGCATTTCCAGTGCATCATCAAGAGACGACTTAGTCTCCGAACGTGGTGCTTCGGTTTCTCTTCGGCTCAAGAGAACGCTGTTTGCATGCTGCATTGCCTCGTCGATAGCTTGCAGTGATTTTGTAGCGAATTCTTGTCTCCGTTGGAGAGAAGCCAGGACATTCCATGCCTCGGTGTTTATGGGCCGGCACCTCTGCAGATACTTCACCAAGTCTCTAACATCGAGTTGCATTTTTTCAAGCGTAAGGCCACGCTCCGTGGGATCCGAATGTGCAAGCATGTCGCCCTTGGCAAAGCTCCCCATATGTTCCATGAATGTGACAAGCCGCTTAGCGAGCTCGGCAAGAAAGCACCCAACGATACTGGTAAACAAGGTCAGAGCGTGTGGCAGGGAAATGGACAGCACCACTTACTCGGCAGGATCATTGTGTGCACCGGGGACGCTGCTCCGGACCAGACGGCGTCCATGATCCGTGTTGAAGTATTCACAGGCTTCGACAATGCTGTCAACAAGATCGTTCAAAATAGTTGCGCTTTCTTCCGTCGTCTCTGAGGAGAGAGCCATTTTGTTGCGCAAGAAAAATGTTTGAAAAATGAGCTACAAAACAGAAGCGGATATCAGCAGGCCCTTTTATGTATCAGAGAAACCAGATGGATACAACGTTCAAACAAGCGGTGAAATCCGGTCACACTACCAAACACAAGCCAGCATTGTTCCGCCATCAGATATTCTTGCCTATGCAGAGCAAAGCTGAGGGTGGAGGCGGTGGAACTCGTCACGAGCAGGTATCGTGTCATTTCTGCTGATCCTCCACTTGTGCTATACGAGCAGCCCCATAACGTGCCCAACTCGAAGTATACGCCCAATTTGGCTAGGATCTTCATCGTGGCACAGGCGTCGGAACAGACAATGGTTCTTGTGATATAGACGAATCTACGAGGCATTAAGACGAGTGAATGAGCAATGCATTGAAAACTATATGATGAGAACTAAAATTATTGGCGGCAAGCTGCGTAGTGCTTGAAAAGGATGTCCAGTACCTCCTTCAATTCCTCTGAGAATGTGTGCGAGTCTTCCGGCTCATCTGGTGGGAGAGGCAGCGGAAATGGCTCATGAAGAGTTATAGCAGCACGAGTCACCATATCAGCAGCGTTACGAACCGATTCTGGGATGGCGGTCTCTCCATAGCTCTCGAGAAGAACGCGCACAATTTTCTGCGCATAAGGAACCATTGGATAGCAAAACAGCGCCTGCTTGGTTGTCTCAAGCAACGCGAGAGCTGCCCCTTCCTTCCAGTCGGTAGTCGACCCAATCGTCTCGCCAGCGTTGTGTACTTGGGCAACGTGTAGTTTGAAGTCGGAGAGCTTGGTCTTGAAGTCAGCCATGGTGTTGCGGAGCGAGCGATCCATGGCATCCATATTGTTCATCCCGCCACGGAGACAGGAGATCATGCGTGTCGAGGCCGTGAGTCGGCTGATCGTTTGCTGGCACTGGTTCATGGACACATAAAGCTTGGAGATGGCCTGATTCTGATCATGGATCTTGCTCTCGGTGTTCGCAATGTCGTTCAGAAGACTGGAGTTACTGCCCAAGCAGCCACCTTTCTTTCCCTTGAGAGTCGCGAGGCTTCTCCTCAAACCTTGAACATTGTCCTTCAGCGCGGAACACTGATTCGTCTTGATCTGCAACTCTTGCTGCTGTTGCTTCATCTGATTTTCCGCCTCACGCGATTCGGAATCGATGCGGCTTGCAATGTCCTTTGTCTCAAGAGTAACCACATCAACAATCTACCATAATGTGTTAGACACGCATTGTTCCTCGTATTGTAAGTATTGCCAAAACCCAAAACGTACCTCAGCATTCAAATCCTGGACATAGCCGAGAAGGATATCGACCCAGTTCCCACACACGTCGAGAGCACAAATGGCATCCGACGCGCATAGACGCGTCATTTCCTGATACTCCAGTCCCTCTTGATCGTAGTCGCTCTTGAGGCGCTCTGCAATCCAGCATAGCTGCTCCATGGCGGCTGTCAGTGAGCGAAGGGACCGCGAGCCAGCATAGAACATGTTCTTGGTGAGCTCTGGCTGTTGTCCATGAAGCCACGTTCTGAGCTGCTTCTCTAGATCAATCGTGATCTTAATGTGAACCTCGAGGCGGTCAGTCTTGTCCGTGATGGCCAAGCTGCGCACTTCAGTGCTCGACTCTGAGTACTCCAGGAAGGCCATTTTCAAGGACTTTTGGTATGGCTAGCAAGGATGTCAGCTATAATTTTTAATTTTGAATGCTTGCAAGAGATACCGTACACCCGGAATGTGTTTGACCAGTGCTGACTCCAGCACTTGATGCTGCTGTTTGTCTTGGATCTTGTCTAGGATCCATTTCCCCCAATCCTCTGGTGTTTCGGAATCACCCATCTTGCAAAGGATCAAGTCGGCTTCGAGCTGACTTGAAGAGAATCGGCTGTACAGTGTTGCGTGGTCGTAAGGCAGAAAACCAACTATCAGAATGCGTTGGAATAAAAGGAGATTTTACACAGACAGCCTTTTGTAGCTGCCTGAAGACTCGGACGGTGCTTCCGAGTCTGTGACACCCACTCCGGCATACATTGCAATCCCTGTTCCCACTCGCGCTGTCCATTGCATAGCCGAAATAACACTTTCCTAATCTGTTGATATGCAGCTCACCCACTTCTCACAACACCCGATGGTGGAGTATCGCAATGTAAGAAGGCACACGTCGATGGCACTCTGCGGGCAACTGCACTCCCCATCACGAGGGTGCTTATCAAAGGTTTACAATTTCATATTGGTCTCTTCGTCACGAAAGCCGAGGTAACGCAGTCGTGGAAGACCTGTGCGGTGAAGCTCTACAGTCGCCTATGCGTAGACAGAGGAATATAAAAGCCTGATCTTTTGCGTTTACTAAAGTAGAAAACAGACAAAATCATCATCCAGCAAAGCAGAAACTATCTAGCAGGCACAATGTCTTCCCCAACATTCACCCAGGCCAAAGTCTACAAATCCATCACGCACGATGGCCAGCTGACCTGCAGCTTGGCCACAGGACCAGGCAAATGGAAGGATGAGGTTGTCGACTTGAACGATTATGTTGGCTTCCTCAATGGTGACTTTGACCTTACGAGAAAGCGGAACGAGGGGTTTGCCAAGCACGCGGCCCCTGGCAGCGTCAAACTCAAGGGCAACATCTTGAGTGCGCAGTTCCCGCAGCTTAATGAAGTCAGCTACAAAACAAAGGAGCTCAATCTTGATCTCATTGTGCTCGTTCGCCGGGGCTCGTTGTTTTTTATCAACTAGTAAGCTATAAAAATAAAACATCACCAAATACAAAGGCGGCAACTGACATATCACAGCGCCCAAGCCATGGAGTCGTTGACCCTCACAACGTCCGCCCATTATCTTGATGGCAGCAGCTTAAATGCGCTGGCTCTTACTTTCTACGGCGAGCTGGTCCCAACAGTCATTGATCTGAACCGGTGCTTTGGAACAGATAACGGCCAGTTTGTTGCTGGGGGGCAGTTTTTCTTCAACGACGGCAACGCCAGAAACCTGCATCTGGAAACGACCAAAGAGGGCCTGATGCTCAAGGGAGAATTGCGAAACAAAGCCGGACAATTTCAAGCGGCAGAGACAAATTTGTCAATCAATCTCGTTAACGCGGGCGGCAGAATCAGTTTTCAAAAACAGTTTGCAGTCCCCGGTCCTTGAATGTACAGAGGCACTGGGCGGACGCTGACCGGCATTAGTGACGGACTGTTGGACAGGGACGGGTATTTGGCCACTCTGCTTGATGACACAGCTTTTGTTGGGCTGGCGGTTGCCACGTTGCACTACCTTGCAGGAAACAAAGACCACGCGCAGGCGGCCCTGGCCAGTTCACTGCCCGTGGCCGTCACGGCGGCTGCTGGCTTCATTGCTGGTGGGCCGACCAGCAGCCTTTTTCTAGCTGCCATTAGCAAGCCGATGGAGCTGTACGCAACGGAATGGATTGCGGAAATGTCCGTCGACGATCCACGCCTGTTTGAGCAGTTCGAGGAGGTGACTGTGGGGAAAGCCCTGGTCGAGTCCCTCAAGAGCGTTGCTGGCGAGTACCTCAGCCAGCGCCTGGACAAGTGGGCGGAAAAAATGTCGGAGCCATTGCTGGAGAAAATCAGCAACAAATACGTCAAAATGGCGGCTACCGAAGTCCGCAAGGAAGTGACCGGAGCGGCCGCAAAGGCTTTCATCGAAAAGTACGTTAAAGCCCCTTTTTGCCTCTACCCCTTTTCACAATTCCCGCCTTTCCTAATGCAATATGCAGTGTTGTGGACGCACTGGAGGGCCATGCGGTGTCTCAGTGGGATCATGTTGAGGAATTGGTCAGCGCTTGGAGGGCTCACCACGGGAAGAAGTAGAGTAGTGGGGGGGGGGGGGGGGGGTGTGGGTTCTGTGCCCTCGCTCGTTTTAGCAGGAATTGACGCTATTTTTGGCTCCCTCCGCAATACTCCGTACATGCGGCAATTGTGATGTCGTATTGCTAGATTTAATTTTTGTAAGACGGGCTTGTGAGAAGTCGTATGTACTCCGTAGACTGATGAAAAAGCGGTGTTCGTTGTGCAACGGCCTTACATGGCTTGGATCGGCACGAGCCGCCGCCGGCTGTTCCTCGCACCAAGACTGTGGGGCTACTAGTCCTTACACGGACTGGTGCACTCATACGAGGTGAGACAATGTCAACGTCTATTGCGAGGGAGCGTCTACACATCTGCTACTCAGCTACCTAAACAGTGGAGATAAACACGTCGTCAAAGTTTCCAAAAGCGCCGCTCACCACTGCAACCTTGAGTCCACCCGAACCACCCTGAGGAATAACATACATTCCCTCGTCCTTCACCTCGTACGTGTCAGGATCCCAGACGTGGAAGCGAGGATCGACGGTCTTTTGCAGGGATGACATGTGAATACGACGGTCATGGGGCACACTCTCCATCTCTGCAATCAGATCGTGTCCGAGATGTCCCCATCGACCCCCGTCAAATCCACATTCGTGGGGCAGAACACAGCCACCCTGGCCAATAGGGACAGAAGGAGGGTCCCTCATGGTACCCTGTCCAATAGGGGCAAAAGGGGACTCTTCGTCCACAGCTTTGGACAGCGGCACATCGCAGCCGACAACAACCAGCTTGTCTGGCGATGGACCAGTATGCGGTTGCACAAAGCCAACAGAGCCATGCTTGTCCCAGTGCTCGCTGTCGATGATTTTCTTGCCCTTGACGAGCTTCCGCAGACTGTATGCAACAATCACGTCGTCGACCTCGCCACTGCCCGTGTTGTTGTTCGTAGTTTCTCTTTCGTGCTTCGCATCCCCGCTTCCTTTGGTGTCTATGCCGGGGATCTTGTCGTTGCCACCTTCCACTTTGCCGGCCGTATTTTCCGTTCTGGTTGTGGACGAGATGACCTTGAGCTTGCTGGCAATCATGAATCCCGTGATCATGTAGACCTCATTGATCTTCTCGCGTGCCATGCCTTTCTTGACTTCATCGTTGTCTATGGCTTTGGTCAAGTATTCGTAGCTTGGATCAGCGACGCGGTAGATCATGGTGTCACATGCCAAGGTGACCTTAGAGGCGTCCTTGGCCGTCCGCTCACCGCCAACTTCGGCTCCGATGGACATCACCAACGCCTTCAGTGTCATCTTGAAGGAGTTGCTCTTTGTCTTGTCCAGAGTGTAGCTCCAGCCGGTGGCCTTGGTGTCCTTGGAGATGCATTCCGCAGGCACGGGCTCCCAGCTGGTGGCGTTCAGCCGCTTCGATGACCAGGGGCTGGGAAGAATCGTCCCGATGTGAAGCAGGTCGTCAGGGCGCTGATGGACGCTCTTTTGCAAGAACCACTTGCTCCCCTTGAGATTTTTAGAGTCGAAAAGGCCCATGGTTGTAGCTGAAGAGTTTTGATAATTGTTGGAAGTAGATGATAACAAGAAGCAGTGAGTGAAGTCTGTTTCCGTGCGGCGAAGAGACGTGAACTTTGCTCTGGCCGACACAGGGACCGAGCCTACGTCTTGCTACTTATAATAATTGGCTCGGATGGCAATACGGAGAATGGAAAGACTCTGAAGCTTTGGCTGCGACAAACCGTACTCTACTCGGCATCGCCGCTACTTTTTTTTTTTCTCTTCTTTTTTTCTCTTCTTTTTCTTTTTTTTTTTCTTTTTTTTTCACGTCAGCGCAACTCGGTATCAGGTGGGAGGTATACACAGCCGAGCTGCTCCTACGCTCGTATCAGCCATGATGGAGAGTTGGTGGGCCTAAGCGTTGATCAGTGTTACATCCCGACAATTCTCCACAAGACTTGATCGGATAGAACCCGATTTGACGCCTGACGACTAGGGCCTTTGTGTAACATGCTGTTCTAGACTTTAGACTCGTATTCCGTATTTGGATGCTTGCCACCCATGCCGGATCCTGTGCCGGATCCATTAGCAACACGACACAGATCGGCAAAGTCAACTTATAACTCCACAACTGCATTTGGCATCAAAACCGAGCAAGTAGCTAAAGCTGCCTTTAACACGGCGTACGGAGTAGTTCGACGCGGTTGGGGAACGGAGCTCGTAAATCATCGCCACGTATCTATTCTGTTACATACCGCCTTTTCATGTCAACGTCAATAATGTAAATGCAAGCTGAGTAGTTCATTTGAGGAAGGTCGTGTCTGTCGGCGGTGTGTCCATCATGCAACAGATAATGTTTGTTGTCAAAGCCCGGACGTAATACATTTGTTGTGAAATTATAAAGAAGAACGAAGCAAAAGGTCTGGAGAAATACATAAGAGGCCTTGTGGCTTCTTTTACTAGACACATCAACCACATCAACTTGAAAACATTTCCCACTGCAAAGACATCACATTTTCTATTTGAACTTCTTTTTCACTATCATCGCTATGGATTCCAGTGACGAAAAGGCACTTGCGGTGCTCAAACAAGCAGCATACGAGAATGACCATGACCCTGAGGCCACTCGCAACGTTATCCAGAACATCAAGGCTGCCGCCCTGATGAACCCCTCTCTCAATTGGGAAGACCTTCTTGGATGTGCTCCCAGCGCCATCTACAGCATTGGTTCCTGCTTTATTGCCAGCTCTGCTGAACAGGCTGAGAGCATTACGCTTTCCATCACAGCCGGTTCTAGCTTGAAGTGCGTTTGAAACAAACATCCAAACACGTCTGCACGATACTGACTGTTGGTCCATCAGGCATGAGTCTCTGCGCGCCAATCTTGTCCGTGCTGGTGACCTCGGCTTTGATGCTTTTCGCGAGGCCGACATGGGCATGGACCGAATCCGCCAACAGTCTGTCATGGTGTACCAAAAGGTAAGAGGGCAATTAAACAATTCCCGTTACAAGGCTGATCGATGTAGATTGGCCAAGCTGCAGGCTGCATTGCTCAACCAGAGACCGGACGCTTCACGTTGATTGTCTGCATGAAAGCCATTCAGCGCTCGGCCACCATTTGCCATACCTCAGCCGCGGGAATTCACGACAAATTTGATGAGTGGTACACGTTCGTGAAAGATCTTCATGCTGCCTGTGAAGAAAAGAGCACCCAGACCGGCACGGAGCTCGAGAAAACCAAGATTGAGATTACCACAAGAGAAACCATACAGAAGTCCGACAAACAGATTCTCGAGGATGCTAAGAAAGATGTTGAAACGTGGAAAGACCAAATGAAGCACCAGACCGACATGTTTGAGGCTGCAGCAAAGGCCATGCCCAACCAGTAGGTCTTCTTCTTTCAGACAGAGGCATGGTAACTGCTGACACGGTGGTAGATGGGATCTGTTTGCCCAAGATATCATCCGAAGCGGTCTCAACATGGGCCAGGCAGCTTTGCAAACCTACTTGAGCGCGACGCCCACGGGTATGTTTGCGAGCGTTGCATCGGGTGCAATGCAAAATGGAGGCCAGCGGAACGGGTCGTCGGCGCCTAGAGGAGACAATTCTAGAGGCGGCATGGCTATGGGGGGTATGGGGGGTATGCCAACGGCCTCTCCCGAGACCAACCAATTGGCCCTTTTCAAAAAGTCCATGTGCTGCACGGCCATCGGCTCGCACATTGTGTACATCAACATCCTCAACTCAGCAATGACCAGTGGGCCCGACGGCACACCAGATTGGGACAAAATCCTGAAGACCGACTGTAAAAACATCAAGTCTGCCTGCTCCTTGGTCCTCACTGTGTCCACGGAGTATCCCGACCCCGCAGGCAATGAGTTCGACCAAACCTACAAGACACAGCTCACGAGCTTTGGAGAGGTATGCTGCTCTGTTATCTGCATATGGCTTCCATTCTAATGTTGTCCCAGGTCGCAGCATGGTTGATGGATGTTTTCGACAAGTCCGCCGACATGAGCTGGTCACAGCCCGAGCCCACTGACCCTGATGTCCAAGCAGAGGTGGAGAAAGTCCGCGCAAGCATGAAGAAGATCCAGTATCTCCACAACTTGTCCCTTAATCTAGGGACGAATATTGGCGGGAATGTAAGTTTTTCTTATGCAGAGGCCAAGGCGTGTGCTAACCCCAGATCACAGGCTCCTATCATGGGCGACAAGCCAACCACCAACGACAGCAGTAAAAGCGCCCTGGATGCTGCCCAGCACAGACTCGACACTACACAAGCTGCCCTCGAAAATGCCCAGAAGTACTACTCGGAAAGTGTCAAGGCAATGAGCGCAAAGGCTGCGCGGCTGGCTGAGACGGAGGCGATGCTGGCCCAGCTGACCAGTTCCAAGGTTAATCTGGAGCAAATCAAGATGATCATCCGAAAGAGCATTGAGATTATTGCAGAGCTCAAGGAACAGATCAAGAGTTTGGTCGAGTTTTTTCAGCGGCTGAGCACCATGGTCGAAGCAGCACTCGAAGGTCCTGTGCGCATGTTTTTGGATGAGGTCACGCTGCAGGTGACCGGAGGCAAGACAGACGACGTTGACAAGTTGGCCGTTGGCGACTTTGACATGCTTTCCTTCCGGCAGACGGTATGTTTCTTGGTTCCAGCACTGTCAGTCGTACATCATACTTACAGGTCTCTCTTCACATAAGACGGTGTTCCAGCACGTCGTCACTCTGCGCGCCTATTACAGCATCTTCGCCGACATTGCCGAGATGTGGATCAAGCTGTCTGACGAAAGCATCCGGCCCGGTATCACGCTGTGCACCCAGCTCAGCACCATGCGGAGCGGCGGCGGCAGCAATGCACTCGGTGCGAAGCAGGCGGAGCTGGAGGCATGGTCGCGCAAAGCGTGTGACAACGTCAGGAAAATTGCGGCCGCTGTGAGTAGACCTGCTTCATCTGCTACAGCATCAATACTAACAACACACAGAGTCAAGACGATATCAAGAACGGGTTGGAGGAAAGACTAAGCAAGATCCAGGCTGTTTCCCGTCAGCTCCCCCCAAGCGAGTCTCAAAAGGCTCTCCAAGAAGGCGCCGAGGAGATTGAAAACACTATCAAGGAGCACATCGATATGGCTGCTGAGCCGAAGGTGGTCGAGGCCCAGTTTCAGTTTTAGTCATGGGGACACGGGCAAACGTTGGACATGTCAGTGGTAGTCTGCGAGTAAGAGAGTCCAGAAAACAGAGATCAAGAGCAATGAATAGGGTAATTGCAATTACCGTTGAGATTTTTTGTTTATCACATTATTACTTGCTTTTCATTAACATTTCTTACTTTTTGTATTGAGTTTCTCTCTTTGCCTCGTCCATGTATTTTTTTTGTTCTCTTATTTTTCCTGCCTCTTCGTGTATATTTTTCGCAGGCATGGCCCTTTATATATGCGCAGCTGCCTCGCGTCTATTTTCAGCTGCCTGATAAACTAAATAGAATCCGACGACGTACCCACGGCTTCCTTGTTGCGATGCACCCCCTGGTAGAATTGACGCTCGCGGTAGACGCGAATGTCGTCGTCAAACACGGTCCGCCCTTCCTTGCGGGCCTTGATGGCTTTTCGCTGCACGCGCAGGACGTCGTACTCGGTATTCCGCGTCAGATACCACGTCCACACATTCGCGATCCAGCCAGCCGCAATGCACGAGGCAGCGATGGCAAAGCTGTTCTTGTAGCCGTTGTACGCCCAGCGGCTCTGAAACAGCTGTGGCCCGACCACGCCTCCGAGCTGGGCGATCCCGGATTGGATCCCGTACGTCAGCGCAGTGCCCGTAGATCCCACCAGCGTTGCGGATCGCCACGCCCAAAACGGAATAAAGTACGACTGGTAAAACAGACTGCCGAGGATGCAGGCAACGTAGATGCCCACCCGGTTCGTGACGGTAAAGAACAAGACGAAGCAAGCGACCATGCCCGACATGATGATCATGATGTAGGCCGGGCGGACAATGTAGGCGCGGCTGATGAACCACGCCGAGAAGATGAGGCCGAGGATGGCAACGCCGGCCGGCGGAATGTTGAGCAGCTGGTTCTTGGGCAGGCCGACAAAGCCCAGGTTCGTGATGATGGTCGGGAGGTACCAGGTGAGCGCGTAGCCGCCGAGATTGACTAGGGTCTGCGACAGCGTGAACGACCAGATGAGCGGCGACAGCAGCGTCGCCCGGATCTCCTTGCGCGAGAAGTTGGGGTCGCTGGTCAACGGGGCGTTCTCGGGCAGGCGGGCCTCGATGAACTCGCGCTCGCGCTCGGTGAGCCACTTGTGGCTGCGCGTGGACTTGGGGTAGTCCGGCAGACAGAAGAATACAACGGCCGAGAACAGGATCGTGCAGCAGCCTTCGATGATGTACACCCACCGCCAGGCACTGATGCCGCGGGCTTGGTTCATGTGGCTGATGCCGTAGCACAGCAGCGAGCCGAGGATCGGCGAGAGCGCCTGGATGCCGAAGAGCCAGGTCACCGGCTTGCCCATCTCGTCGGTGCGGTACCAGTTGGAGAGCTGGGCCATGACGCCGGGGAACATGCCGGCTTCGAACATGCTCATCGTGTTAGCTGTGAACAAGACATGCTTGGAGACGACGCATACCCAAGCAGAAAGCGCAGAGCCCAGAGCTGATTGTGTGTTTTGACGGCGGCATGGCAGGCCGTGATGATGCCCCACGTGAGGAAGATGCGGCTCTGCCAGACGTGCGGCTTCATGCGCTTCAGCAAGAGATTGCTCGGCGCTTCGAACACAATGTATGCAATCTGGGACGTCAGTAAAACGCAATCCAAACGAAACAAGACGGACAGCGTACGCCATTGATGGAGCCACACCAGTTGTACTGGTCGGCCGTCATTGTGAGCTCCTTGAGGATGTTGCTCGGCTCGCCGACCTGGAGGACCTTGACGTTGGAGATGTTGTTGACGTCGATCTTGCCCGTTAGCACGCTTCGTGTTGCAAAAGCAGGCGCTCTGGCTTACCGCTTTGATCAGATACATGACCCCGATCAAGACACAGAAGTGCAGGTCGACCTTGCGCATGATGGACCTTTCCTCTTCGGCGGAAAACGTCTCCAGAAAGGTCACGCGTGCCTCGGGGTCGTCTCGCAGCTCGACGCCCGCGCCTCGGGACCGTCCTTCAAACGACTGGCGCGTCGCCTGGGGATTGGGCGCAATGCCGCTGTCATCACGCCCGGCATCGTCCACGGCTAGAACTTGGGGCTCCACGGTCTTGGACATTGTGGTGCTTGCTTGTTGTTGGTTCTGCTAAATGCCAATCAGACAATGGGCTACATGCGAATTCGATGTATAAGTATACGAGCACGAGCCAGAGCGTTTATCCGGGCCATGGCACTTGTTTCTACAGACATTTGACAGGGATGGCATCTACCAGTAGGGCACTTGCATCTTGAAAGCGGGCCGTGCAACAGTGTCGAGGCAGGAAAAGCATGTGCAAGGATGCTGGGGTGCATTTTCGCCCGCTGGTCAGGTATAGTCAAAGAGCTACTTGCTGCAAACTCCACAGGGGATGTCATTGCGCCATTGCTAGAGCATCGCGTGACTGCAAGGAGCTAGCACATCACCACCTTGGCAGTCCAGTATAATTCTGTGCCATGCTACCCCAGAAGTCCGTCAGAAGCTAGCCCTGCAAAGCACGACATGACGACCGGATAGACAACCGGTGATGTGATTGCAGAGAATTCCACGCATTAATTCAGATGCAGCATCATACACAACTCCACAACTCAAAAGGCAACTCTGATACAAGAAATGGTGACGAGAAGAGTAGGATGTTTTTAAGAAAAATATTATCAGTCTTTTTTCAGATATACTGTGCCTGACTGTAGAAAGACCATTGCCATGGTTCATAGAGAGGAGCTATACGCAGCTGCAGCGACTGCCATCCGTGCCGAGTCGCGGTTCGGTGCAAATGAGTACGCACCTTCGAGTATCATCAAATCCGATTGTACTCCAAGATCGACTGTGCTGCCAGGAACCGCAGCCACCCCGATTTAGCGCGTGCACGGCCCGAGCCGGAGTGCTATTGCCTTCGGACGGTCGAATGAATGCCAATACGAATGCGAGTCTTTCCGCATTGCTCTTCGTCCGATTTGCTGAGAAGGACAACTTGGATGCACATGCTTGTGTTTTGCGCATTGTGTTTTTGAAGAAACGCCGACCAAGAAGAGCATGGTGGCGCGTGAACGTACAGTCTTCTCTTATGTTTATACAGTATGTGTTCGGCCTCTATCACTTGATTTATCTGCCTTTTAATGCACTCGAAATCCGCTGATCGTCGCATTTACGGTACATCTCTGGGCATATTCGTCTACTTTTTCGGGCTTCCAAACGTGGGGAGGTTCATACCGTGGAGCCCTTTATACACGGGCGCATTGAAAGGCTTCCAGTCGTTGATCGTCGAGTCGGTGATCTCCCAGACCTCGACCTTGAGCGGGCGACACGTCGCAAGCATGTCCACGGCGCCTCCACCGAAACCCCAGGCCGAGAGATCGCCGCCAGGACAGGTCGACAGAGCCATGAGGACGTCCATCTCGGCAAAGAACTCAATGTAATCACCGGCCTTTGCGGGACATGTTCTCCTGTCCGCCCAACGTCAGCTCTTCGTCCACAGACAGAATCCACAGATGGCTCTTACATGTAGTACTTGTCGTCCTTGTTCAGCCCCGTAACCTGGAACAGATTGATCACGTCGTGGACGTCGTACTCGGTCAATCCCCAAGGCAGAATGGCCCGTGTCAGGTTCGAGTGGCAGTGGAAGTCAAAGTCGTCGCCGGTCAGCATCTTGTTGACTGTTCTTCATTAGCAATGCCTTTGTCTGGTTCTGGCACTGACATTCGAGACCTACCGTACGGGTCACACCGCGTTCCCAGCAGATCGTGCACGCGCCCTCCCACTGCATCGGTCCCGTACTTGTCTCCGCCCAGCGTGTCGTTGACAATCGTCACCATGGGCCGGAGGTGCGGCAGACAGCTCCACAGCCGGTCAAACGTCGACACGTGGGCGGCATGCAGCTGCTTTGTGCGGCTGGCCCAGAACCGCTCCCGGGGGTTGTGCAGATTCCAGATGTTCAGGTCGCCGACCTGCGGACCCTCGGGCGTGCTGATGCGGCAGATGTGCCCGGCCGGGACACGCCATGCCCGTCCGCTCCGAATGGGCAGGGTGAACTCTTCAACGAGCTTTCGAGCAGTCGTCTTTGCGACGCGGGTGTAGAATTCCCGGTCGGCGTGGAGGGGAGAGCCTTCCGTGGCAATGTAGCTGGGGGTTGGGTTGGAACAATCACCCTCGTCTGCCATGGTGTGCATTTTTCTTTTCGGTGGCTGCAAAGAAGCGTGGTATGTGGAATGCACTGCACGGCAAACTGGATTGCGGCGCTATATGTCACACAACAGGCCGGTGGGGAATGATCGGCACGGCGACCCGATCTTGTGACGAACGACCCCTCCAAAAAAGGAACAATGGTGGGAAAAGCCCGAGACTACACCTTGTGAATCTCCTCCAGCGCATCGGTCTCCGCCAAGGAGGATGGTGGCAGCCCCGACGCCGGCACAGTTGGCGTTCCAGCATCGCCTGCAGTGCACCGGATTCTTTTGCCATCGTGCGTACCTTTCAGTGCGTCCACTGTGCTTCCAGGTACGCGAGATACCTATCGATCTTCAGCAACGACCGTTTCCAGCTGGAAAGCATCGGACGACGCACTGCATTGGAGGGTGAGGGTGTCTGCGTCGGCGACAAGTTTCTGGATCGGAAGATAGATTCAGACCACGGACCGGCCACGGAAAGGGTTGCAGCTTCAAGAGGCTTCATATGCGCCCCGCGCTCCAGCGAAATGCGCCAGAGAGGCGGCCGTTGACGCAAAACAGGCTGGTCGCCGGGTCACTCGCGTCGACCTGTCTTCAGATCGCAGGCTGATGCTTCATCTGCCAGCAGCATCCGTAGTCACGTTCGCAGACCAGAGCGCCGCTTACCTCTGGCGTGACGAGGTCTGTAGCAACGTGTCGTGCCGTGTTGTCGTATTCCCGGCGATGCTACCCTGCGTGCACTGCCACGCACCCTGGCAGGCTTCAACCAATGCTGCCTACGACAGGCATCCATCGTTTGTGTCCAGTAGACCGTTCGTCTCTCTCTGGTGCGAAACACTGCCGTGTAATGAACTTGTTTCCCGGTACCTGTTCCATTCCTGGCCCAACCCATCTCTTGCCTGGTCGCTGGAGAATGTGCTTCTGCACTTTAGTACTGTTCGTGCATGCGCCCTTCTAGGCATCCGTCTGTCTTTTTCCAGTCGATAGGTCTGCGTAAACAAGTGGAATTAGTTCTTCGTTGCAGTGTTCGCCTCGGAATAAATTACTCTTTTCGTCGATCCGCCGTAAGCTCACCATCGGTTCGGTCGACCTCGTATTGCTTACGCCTCTGCCGGCTATAAAACCGCCCCTGCCGCCATCGTCGCTAGGGCTGCATGCATCCGAAACGACGGCTTCCGCACGCAACACACACCATGGCCGTCCAATTCGCTCCCGCGACGCTGGACGACATCCACGGCATCGCCAACTGCGCGTACCGCGCATTCATCGACGACGACCTCGAGAACGCCGTCTTCCCCCCCGGCAAGGCGCCGCCCGGGACCAATCCCCGGGTGGAAAACCGGCTGCGGCATCTGCGCAAGGTCCTGCCGCGGCCCGAGTGGTACTATGTTGTCGCCAAGGCCCCGTCGCTCGACGATGCATCTGCCAAGATCGTCGGCATCTCTGGCTGGCTGAAGCCGCACGTCCCCGAGGCCGCCGAGGCCGATCCCGCGGCCGAGGAGCCGCCCGTCCCCGGCCTCGACGCAGAGGTTCTCCAGTACGCGACGGAGATCACCACTCAGGCCAAGAAAGAGGTCCTCGGTGCGGACGAGACCAACGTGTGGTGTACGTCCCTCGTGCATCCCCCCCCCTTCCCCCCCTTGAAGAACCGCACTGACAAGCAGACCTCGCCACGCTCGCCGTCGACCCCGACTTCCGGGGCCAGGGCATCGCCTCGCGGCTGGTGCAATGGGGCCTCGACCAGGCCGACCGCGACGGCAAGGCGGCGTATCTCGTAGCGGCGCCGGGCGCCGCCGGCCTGTACCGGCGGCTGGGTTTCCAGGAGCTGGGCAAGCGCAGCATCGTCAAGGGGCACCCGAGCCATCTGGCGACGCTGATGAAGAGGGAGGCGGCGCGCTGAGATTGTTGCCCGAAAAGGAGCTGGCGCGTAACGAGAGTCCGTCTATAGTCCATACAACATTGCTAGGACCGAACAGGCCATCCCGTGCATCCTTGCCGCCGCTGCGCTGCGCCACCCGGTCGTTGTAGCAGACCATCCGATCCTGTATTCGCTGCCTTGGCCGGGCCCTGGTCGAACACGGTCGAACACGAGACCGTGGCCGCCATCACCATTCGGACGGCCGTGGTCGCGTCAAAAACAAGGAGGCCCATGTGTCATGTGCCAAGCAGCCGCGACGGCAGCAACCTTGTCGTCTGCGCGGGCCGATTTCTCGCTGCGACCGTGCGCGTGATTGGCGGAGAGGCGTCGTGGCCGCGACACAGGACCGCGGACCGGCCCACTCGCAACGGCCCCTACAGCGGCCCCTACAGCAGCGGCGGCTGCACGCTGCCGCCGGCCAATCTGCGAACCGGCCGCTAAGCCCTGCGCGGTGTTTATGCGGCGGCCAGACGCGGCGTCTATTGGCTGCTATCGTGGAATAGACGCGGATGGAACGCTGTCAACGACGATTTCCTAAGTTTGACGGCGGCATCAAGAGAGAGGGTGAAGAGCAGAGGTCAAATGTATATAAGAGCGTCGTCTTGCTCTTCAAACAGACAAAGACAACAGACAACAGCAACTCTCACTTCACACTGCTCATTCTTGTTCTTTCAACGCTTCCACACCACCACCATGCCGCACACGCCCTCCAACCGCGAGATCCAGGAGCAGATGCAGTCGATCCACCGCCGCCACGACCGCGACACCAACGACTACGACCGCGCCGCCGGCGCCCGCGACCGCGCCCGCACGGCGCTGCGCATGGCCGAGGACGCGCTCGCCGTGGCCGAGCGCCGCTACCGCTCGCGCGCGCAGCCCACGCGGAGCGAGCAGCGTGCGTGTACGTCACACCCTGCCGCCGAGACATCTCTGAGACTGAGACTACCCCATTGACACGTGCACGCTCTTCCGAGACTGACCCCCCCCAGTGGCCGCCGCCCGCGACAACGTGCGCGATCTGCAGGCGGTGCTGACGTCGCACGAGGCGACGGTGCGGCGCCTGGCGCAGTCGATCCGCCGGCTGGAGCGCGACGCCGACGTGGTCAAGCGCTACCTGACGAACCGGCGCCTGATGAAGGAAAAGTGCGTCCTTGGTCCTTGTGCCAGACAGAACCCGGCTGACCGTCCAGGGTGCCCCAGGAGCTGGCCGACTACATTGCCGCCTTTGACTACCGCCGCCGCTTCCCGGCGGACAGCGACGCTTGAGGTACGCGTGTTGGATGTGTCTGTGGAGTGTGTGGTAGGGCGTGTGCTGGTCACCGTTCGTTGTACGTTGTTCGTTGTTCGTTGTTCGTTGTTCGTTGTTCGTTGCTTTCTTTGCTTTCATTTCACCAGAATCAATGTGTCGACATAAACAGCTGGACGACCGTGCCGCCTATTCATGAAACAAAATGCCCACGCCCGCAGCCCGGTACTGCCTGGCCAGGCCGCTGTATTCCACGTCGTCGACCGAGCCCGGCTCGGCATCGTACGCGTCGAGCCCGACCATGCGCAGCTGCGCAAAGTGCCCCTGCCGGTGCGCCGCCAGGAGCTCCTCCAGCGACTGCGACGGGTACCCCGACCCGAACAGGCGCAGCGTCTGGATCGACGCCGGCAGCACGCGCGTCAGGCAGTCGCGGTGGTCCGAGTAGAACATGCGCAGCAGGCAGGCCTCGGTCGTCAGGCTGCGCAGCGCGCTGTACTCGCGCAGCCGGTCGAGGGGAAAGTCGAACAAGGGCTGGCAGTTCTTGTCCTCGCGGAAAAAGGCCAGGCTGGCGAGGCTCGCCTGCCAGGGCGCAAGCAGCTCGAGGACCTCGTCGAGCTGCACCGCCCAGACGCTGCTGCCGTCCTCGTGGCGGTCGAACGCCTGCAGCAGCGTCGGCGGCGGCTGGAAGTCGATGTGCACGGCGGCGAGCGGACTGCCGGTCAGGCGCGCCAGCAGCGCGCGGACTTGGGCCGCTGGCATGGCCATGCGCGTCAGTGCGAGTGTGGTGACGTTTTGCAGCATCGGCGGGTCCTCGCGCGAGGATGTCTCTTCGGCGACGACACCCGTGCATCTGTGGAGGTGCAGGTGCTCGAGGCGCGCCAGGAAGCGGTGCTGGAAGGGACCGAAGCGGTAGAGGTTCAACATAAAGTCGGTGTTGGGCGAGCTGAGCACGAGTTCGCGGAGAGAGGACGTGGTGTCCGAGGTCATGTCCATCGTCAGATACACGGCGTAGCCGGGCAGACGCAGATGCGCCCGGACGAGATTGGGCATCATGCACAATGCGTGGACGGCCAGACTGGTGGCTTCCGTCCGCGGCAGCCAGACATCGTCGACCATCTCGCGGAGGTCGTGCAGCTCGACCGCCCTAGCGGCCAGGTCCGGCCGCACGGCCAGCGTCGTCAGCAGGCGGCCGAGCCCGTCGGCGCGCGTGATGCACGGCGCGCGGTACAGCAGGTCGTGGGCGACAGCACGCAGGAGCGTACACGTGCGGCCGAGCGCGTCCAGACTGGCGCGGCACGCCGCCGCCTCGGCCCGGAGCCGCAGATGGTCGTCGACAACGTGCACGGACGCCGGCCGGAAGGCAGCGCCGGTCCCGGGGCTGTACCACCAGCACAGGTGGCCGCATATGGCGTAGAGCAGCTCGCGCGGGAGCGCCAGCAGGTGGCGTTGGCCGGGGGCGTCCATGTGTTGTGTGTGTTGGGGTGCGTTAAGGAGTGCTGGCGTTGGGTGCGGAGGAGCAACACGGTCGGAGGAACTTCGGTCCGACCCGCAGTCCAAATTAGCGCTGGTCACTTTCCAGGACGGGCACACTGCGTTTCTTCGCGGCTGACTGCTCTACCATTCCCGCTGCCGGGCATCGTCCGCGTAGGGCGGCTGCGGCAGCAGGGCTATCTGCTGGGCGCTCGGCTGGTTCTCGACGACGCGGACGCATTCGCGCAGGCCGCTGAGCTCGAACATGAGGATGGCGCGGCACACGACCATGGACCCGAAGACGCGGGCAACGACGACAAAGGCGTCGCGCGTGCCGATGAAGAGCGCGCTCGAGAAGACGAGCGTGCCGTAGATGATGTGCATGACGGTGCCGGTGGCCGTGGCCCAGGCGACAAAGACGAACCACAGGCTCTCAGGGCGGGCGCGCAGCGTGGCCGGGCGCTGCAGCGCGCAGGGGCGGAACTCGTCGACGCCGCGCAGCCAGCCGAGCGTGTTGGCCATCCGGGACGCTTCCGCTCTCTCGTCCTTGTCGTCCTCGTCATCGTCGGCATTCTGCAGACGCACGCGCAGCCAGACCGCGTACGTCCCTCCCCCGTGCACGGCCAGGCCGGCCAGCAGCCAGACGGCCGGATGCACCCGCATGGCCGGGCTGAAGCCGTAGACGACCTGGATGCACAGCTGATAGGCGAGGTGGCCGAGGTTGCCGACGGCCGTGGCGGCCAGCAGGTACTGCACGGCGGACACGGTGCCGACGGTCAGCCACGACGTGGCCAGCAGCGACGGCGGCGTGCGCCCCAGCCCGAGGGCGCTGGCGTGCAGGCCCTGCTGCAGGATCTCGAGCGGCCCGCGGTACTCGATCGTGCGCAGCGGCGACACGGACGGGCTGCCGGCGGCGAGCAGGGCGGCCAGCACCGGGCGGCGGGCGGCCAGCAGGCCCATCTCGACGGTGCTGGTGCCGAGGAAGCCCAGCGTTGTGGGCAGCGAGCCGAGCAGGATGCCGGCGTTGGCCATGTTGGCCTTGATGGTCTCGTGGCTGTTGCTGAGCAGGCAGTCCATCAGGCGTAGCACGAGGCAGAAGTGGCCGTCGCAGCGGGTCTCGTCGCCGGCAACGTAGTCGGCCCACGGCGCCGCGCAATCGTCGCGGATCGTGTCCAGGAAGTTCTGCTCGTACTGCGGGTACCACGCCATGAAGCGGCGCTGGGCGCGTGCGCCGGGCACGACGGCCAGCAGCAGCAGCAGCGGCAGGAGGCGAAGGATATGCATGGCGGAGAGTGCTGTGATGTTTGCTGCTTGCTGCTTGTTGCTTGCTGATTGCTGCTTGCTGCTTGTTGCTTGCTGCTTGCTGCTTGCTCTCTTTATCCCCCAGACACGGAGTCGATCACCCTCCCGAACCCCTGACGGCAACCGGTCTGCTGCAGGCGGGCGGATCTTTTCTGCTGCAGTTAGCGGAGCGTGCCATTGGCTGCCCGGCAGCAGCCCGGCAGTAGCTGGCAGTAGCTGGCAGCACCTCAGCTGCGGCAGGGATGTGGAAAAAAAGGAAATGAGTCTGACCCACACGCAGACGGCAAGAGACCCGCTATCTGTCGGGGCTCAGGGCATTCGTTGGCAGCCAAGCCGAGCCGCCGAGCCGCATTGACCGCGAGCCATGGCCGAGATGCAGAATTTCTTGCATTCGACATCCTGCTCACCCGATGGCGTTTCAGCTGACCTGTTGCAGTAACCCGACTGGTTGCCACTTGCCGTGGATGCAGCACCCGCGCGTTGTGAAAGGTTGATGGTCTCGTCGGTGACGTGGCGATGTGCAGATGTGGTTGTTTTCTTTCTATTTTTTTCTTTGTTTTTGCTTATGTTGTCCTCTGCCAAAATGCAAAACAAGGCAGGAGCAGGCAACGCCACCTTCTGTACCGGTGCCGCTGCAACCCCGGCAGAGGAAGGAGCACGTACAGGTCACATGATCTTTCATGGGCCGTTTTTGAGCCTCACACATTCTCGCAGTCTGTCTACAGCCGCCAGCTGTTGCTGCGATTCGTAGTTGCGTTGTCTCGCAGTGGCGCCCCTGGTTTGGCGGTTTGCGGGGTGATCTGCCAAATCCCCACGGCAGAGCGCCAAAGCCGCGTTTTTCCATTTCAACGCCAGCAACTGAATTGCCCGACTTCAGCAGCTACAGCGCAGTTGCTACAGCGCCTCAGCGCCTAACACAGCGCTAGCCGCTAAGCGCCCGCTGAAGCGCCGTTTGCAGCGGCCCTTTCCGGCGTGGAGCAGTGAGTCAACAATGAGTCAATGAGTGTGCTTAAACACACACTCTCTCTCGTCATTGAGCACTGCTCCCTCGACACTATCTCGCTATAAACTCTCTTCGCCAACACAAATGGCCGACACTCGCTCCATGCCCCCGTGGACGCCGCCGCGCCCGCCCGCCGGCGTGCCGCTGCCGCCGCTCCGGATCTACAACAGCCTGACGCGGGCCAAGAACGCCTTCGTCCCCGTCGACCCGGCCGGCAAGACGGTGACCTGGTACGCCTGCGGCCCGACCGTGTACGAGGACGCGCACCTGGGCCACGCCAAGAACTACGTGTCGACCGACATTCTGCGGCGCATCCTGCAGGACTACTTTGGCTTCCGCGTGCGCTTCGTCATGAACACGACCGACATTGACGACAAGATTATCGTGCGGGCGCGGCAGCAGCACTTGCTGGCGCGGTTCAAGGAGAAGCACGCGACCGACGACGGGGCACCGGTGAGCGACGCGGTCGTCGCTGAAGCACGGGCTGCCTTTGAACGCTACCTGGCCAAGAACCTGCCGGCCCTGCCCCGGTCCACCACCCCAGAGACCCTGTCTGCCGACGTGGACAGGATCTACCACGACCAGCTGGCACCAGAGACAACGCCTGCTGCAGTCGATGGAGACGCCGCCGCCCCGTCGACCGACCTGCTGCTGCTGCGCGCCGCCGTGGCCACGGCCCAGACGGCCGCCGCGGCGCTGCAGCACCCAGGAACGCCGTCCGACTTCTTCGCCAAGACGGACGACATCCTGCTGCCGCACCTGGATGCGCTGCACGGGGCCGAGGTGGATTCCAACAACCGGGAGATCTACCTGGCGCTGACGCAGCGCTTCGAGCAGCGCTTCTTCGACGACATGCGCGCGCTCAACGTGCTGCCGCCCAACACGCTGACGCGTGTGACCGAGTACGTGGAACCGATTGTGGCGTTTGTGAAAAAGATCGTGGCCAACGGCTTCGGCTACGTCACCGCGGACGGGTCGGTCTACTTTGACATTGACGCGTTTGAGGCCGCCGGCCACACGTACTCGCGGCTCGAGCCGTGGAACAAGAACAATGGCGTGTTGCTGATCGACGGCGAGGGGTCGCTGTCAAAGGCGACAGCGTCGCTCAAGCGTGGTGAGGGCCACTTCGCCCTGTGGAAAGCCAGCAAGCCGGGCGAGCCGGCGTGGCCCAGCCCGTGGGGGCCCGGGCGGCCCGGCTGGCACATTGAGTGCTCGGCCATGGCGTCGGCCGAGCTGGGCCAGGCCATCGACGTGCACTCGGGCGGCCTGGACCTGCGGTTCCCGCACCACGACAACGAGCTGGGGCAGTCGGAGGCGTACTGGTCGACGCCAGACTGCCACGTGCAGTGGACCAACTACTTTGTGCACATGGGCCCGCTGCGCATCCGCGGGCTCAAGATGAGCAAGAGCCTCAAGAACTACACGACCATCCGCGAGGCGCTGGGTGGCAAGGAGTGGAGCGCGCGCGCGCTGCGTATTTGCTTCCTGCTGATGCCGTGGCAGGACGGTATCGAGGTCACGGACGAGCTGATGAAGGCCGTTGTCGCCTGGGAGGGCAAACTGAACAATTTCTTCCTCAAGAGCCTCGACCGGCAGAAGCGCGCTGCGCCGGCGGCGCCGATGGAGGCACCCAAAACTGGAGATGCGGCCGAAAACACGGCGGCAGACGCCCATTTTCTCGCGACGCTGGAAAAAGCAAAGGTCGACGTCAACGCTGCGTTGTGCGACTCGTTCAACACCTCAGCCGTCATGCGCACGATCAGCGACCTCGTCACCGAGGCCAACACGGCCGACGACGCGCTCTCCGATGCGTCCGTCTTTGCGCTCGCCCGATGGGTGACGTTCATGGTGGCCATTTTCGGCCTCGACCCAGACGGCAATCCGCGCGACGACACGCGCATTGGCTGGTCCGGCCTCGCCATCCCGCCGGCCGCCGCGCCGTTCGTGTACCCGGCATCGCGGCTGCGCGACACGGTGCGCGCGCTGGCCCGGTCTGGTGTTGTAGACCACGCGGCCATTGCGGCGGTGGCGGACACGACCAAGGCAGAGACCGATATGGTGACGGTTAATGACGCCGACGCCGCTCCCTACCGCGCCGTTCTGCAGCGGTTCCGTGCCGACGTGCTGGCGCTGGCGGCCAAGCAAGCACCGGCGAAGGACCTGCTGGCGCTGTGCGACCAGCTGCGCGACGAGCACCTGTGGGCGCTGGGCATCTACCTCGAGGACCGCGCGCCCGGACAGCCGGCGCTGGTGCGGCCGCTCGACCGGCTGCTGGTCAGTGCGCGGGCCGAGCGCGAGGCGGCCGGCGCAGCCAAGGCGGTGGCGAAGCGGGCACAGCAGGCGCGGGAGGCCGAGAAGGAACAGGCGCTGCAGGCACAGGCACAGGTCGACCCGCGGCAGATGTTCCGGATGGCCGAGTACACGGCCTGGGACGACGACGGGCTGCCGACACTGGACGCCGACGGCAAAGCTGTGCCCAAGAACCGGCGCCGGCGGCTGGTCAAAGAGTGGGAGAAGCAGAAGAAGCGGCACGACGAATGGGTGAAGAAACGGGATGGGCATAGTGGCTGAGAATGATCTTATTACTTTTTGATGACTTTTGTTTTCGCCAGCGAATTGGCCTCGTGCACACTCCCCCATGTAAACACAGAAGCCGTGTCAGCTGAATATACCCCCGGTTAATCACTCCCTGGCCGATGTCCAGTACACCAATTTTTCCAAGGTCCGTCAACGAAGACAGACTGGAGAAACGAGACACCATTGCCATCGGCATCGTGGAGCACCGCTCCACACATGCTCGCCGGGACCGGTGGCGCATCGACGCCTGGGTAGATCCAGTCTACCGCAGTCCACTCCTGCATGTCCTCATCGCCGTCCCCTGCAACCTTCCTGCGACTGGTACCGACGACGTGTCCATCAAGGATGCCGGTGTCTGTGTTCAGACACACGACGTCGTACCTCTGTGGCTGCCGTAGCCCAGACACAGTCTGTGGCTCGTTGTCGCGTTTGTCGGGCTGGCCGTGCTCCGGGTTCTTGGCACGATGGTGGGCTTGGGGCTGGTTGGGACGCTGCATGTCCTTCTCGAATAGGTACTTGCACACCAGCTTGGCAACCCTGCTGGGCAGCCGGCTCTGATCGGTGTGCTCGTCTTCCAGGACGATGTGGACGAAACAGCCCCAGTAGATGACCTCCACGATGGGCACGTTGATGTGCTTGAAGTGGTCGTGGATGATGTTAAACACAGGCGACCAGCTGGACAAGTCTCTGTCACGGTAGTCCAGGTCCGGCCGCACGACGCCTTGTCTTGTCGAGACCCAGAAGCCACGGGGGTAGGGGAAGGCGGGCGGTGGGGTGAGGGGCCCGGGGCCCGGGCGGGTGAAGAGAATGGGGACGCCGGCAAATGACTTGGGCGGCGTCTGTGGCGGTGCCTCGTGGTAGATGTAGAGGAACATGCCATCCGTGTAATAGCCTTTGTTCCCCGGGAATGTTGCGTTGAAAAACGCAAAATTGTCTGGCTCCCTGATCTTGTCGACGTCTCTGCGCAAGTCGAACGGCGCTGCAATGTGGCGTTCTGCTCTTTGCGGAGCAGTGCCTGTTGGCTGTTGTGGAGGGTTGCCTGACATTGTGAAGCGTTGGTGAAAGAGAAGAGATGCAAACAGGATGAAAGCGAGAGGAAGAACCGATATAGGGTTTTTTTTTAATAAACCCGAATTGTGCGTCTTGTATGTAAGATATTAGTATTTTTTGCCTGAGCATCGTCATCCAAACTTACAAATTTGCCACGTTGAGTCAGTCTTTGACCCAAATCCACCGGACATGAAAAGGCAGTGAAGGAGAGAATGTCGAACATGGAAGACCCGTGAAGAATTTGTGATGGCAACGAAAGAAAAAACACACAAACGCGATAAACAACCCCACCTTCCTGTATTCTCTTCTCTGTCGTTCCTTCCTTGTCTGGCGATATAGCCATTGGCGGGGAATGGCAGCGAGCACCTGGCAGAAAATGCAACAAACTCTCTTGGCGGCGTGCGGCGCAGTCATGTTTCACTGCACCGCGCTGCGTAGATCGAACAATGATGCTCAAACATGCCTGGGTGTTGGCGAATCCACCAAGCTGGAGCAGAGTGGAAGGCAAAGGCAGTGATCGTGCCTCAGGCAGCCGTCGGCCGTGGACTGCCTAGTGCAAGACAAAGGCATTGTCAATAAAGACAGTTGTTTGTCGAGTTTGGCCGCTACAACAGATCTCAGCCAGCATCCTCGCCAACGTTGATCTCGCACCGTCGTGGTGCTCAGAGCGTCGATGGTAGAAGGGCGACAAATAGGAGCGGCTTGGACGCGGATGGACTTATACGACATTTGAGACGATGTAAGACAATTGGTCGTCAAGCACATGGCTCAGTAATATCCGACTTATCCAGAAAATAAACTTGTGATAATGTGCAACATAAATATCATCCCCGCTCTTCATCTTTCTTCATTATCCAACAAGATCAGACATTCTGCATCTTGTCCTGCTCGCCCTGCTCGTCCTGCTCGTCCTCGTATTCCGTACTTTTGTCCTATTTCCACTTCCGGGCTACATCCGGCGTCGCCAGCCTAACTCCGATAGGCCGGCCAAGGTGCAATCCGCGTCGGCCATGTCGACATCTCGCTCGTGGCCAACAAGGCGGCCGCTGGCTGCGCCGCGGGTTGGGCCATTAATAATTTGCGTCGTCTGATTGTCGATGGCATGGATTCGGTCGCAATGACACCATGGGCGTGGAGCGTGTAGATAGATAGAGGTCCGGGGGTCGGGGGGTCGGGGGAGAGGTCTGTCGTTTGTCTGAACAAGAAGAGCCGAGCAAAGCAAAATGGCCGTACCAGACAATCCCAACGGCGATCCCGCCACCGCCGCCGCCGCTGCGGACACCCGCCGCCTCTTTGCCCCCCTGCAGATCGGCCCGTTCGCCCTGCGCCACCGCGTCGTGCACGCCGTCCTCGGCCAGGCCCGTGCCATCAGCGGCGCCGAGAGCCGGCTGGCGCCCGTGTACCACGGGCAGCGCGCGACGGCCGGCGGGCTGGTGGTGTCGCAGGCGACGGGCGCGGCGACGGCGGCGCGCGCGTGGCCGTACGCGGCCGTGCTGGACCGGGCCGAGGAGGTGCAGGCGCTGGCGGGCGCCGTCGCGGCCGTGCACGCGCGCGGCGGCGTCTGGTTCCAGCAGCTGTGGCACGTCGGGCGCAGCACGACGCCGGCGCTGGTGCGGCTGGCGCGCGAGGCGGCCGGGCGGCCGGACGAGCCGGCGTACGGGTGGCGCGCGGTGTCGGCGTCGGCGGTGGCGGAGCGGGGGTTCAGCACGCACTCGGCCGAGGCGTACGAGGAGCCGCACGCATTGACCGTGAACGAGATCCAGGAGCTCGTGCAGCAGTTCCAGGCGGCCGCGCACAAGGCCAAGGAAGCCGGGGCGGACGGCATCGAGGTGCGTGGCGTCCGCTGACGATGACGATGCCGATGCTGACCGCCAGATCCTCGCCGCCAACGGCTCCCTGCTCGACCAGTTCCTGCACGACAACATCAACCAGCGGGCGGACGCGTACGGCGGCTCCGTGACCAACCGGGCGCGCTTTGCGCTCGAGGTCGTCGACGCCGTGGCCGCCGTGTACGGGCACCAGCGCGTGGGCGTGCGGATCAGTCCGTTTTCGGAGTGCGTGATTCTGTTTCTTGTTTGTTAGCCGTCTCCGCCCCTTCTGTCCCCGCTGACCCCCAGTTTGCACGACACCGACGGGTCGCAGCCCCTGCAGCAGCTGCTGTACCTCACCGGGGAGCTGGCCCGCCGCGGCGTCGCGTACGTCCACGTGCGCAGCCCGCACGCCCAGGGCCAGCGCAGCCACGAGGACAACATCGCCCGCCTGCTGGCCAAGGGCATTGCGGCCGCGGACATTTCGCTGCGGCCGTTCCGGGATCTGCTGCGGGCGACGCCGCCGGCCAACGCACAAGACACGCCGACGGCGCTGCTGACGTCCGGCGGCTTCACGGCCGCCGCGGCCATCCGGGCCGTCGACGAGGGCGACGCCGACGCCGTCGCGTTCGGCCGCGAGTTCGTGGCCAACCCGGACCTGGTCGAGCGCGTGCGCCAGGGGCTTCCGTTTGCCGCGTACGATCCGGAGACGCTGTACGCCCACGGGCCGACGGGGTACATTACGTACGCACGGCATGGGGAGGCGCCTTCCACGAACGGCACGGGCGAGCACGTGAATGGACATTACGAAAATGGACACAGCAACGGCAGCAACGGCAGCAACGACAGCAAGGGAACCAACGGCACCAACGGCATCAACAGCACCAACGGACACGCCACCGACACCCCCCCCCTCCCCCGCGTCGCCATCGTCGGCGCCGGCGTCAGCGGCCTGCTCAGCGCATACGCCTTCCTGCGCCTCGGCGGCTTTGCCGTGCAGCTGTACGAGCAAAAGGACAAGCCCGGCGGCGCCTGGGCCTTCCACGCCGTGTCGCGCAACCGGCCGCAGTTTGTGCACCCGCAGCTGGACGCGAGCGACCCGCCCGTGCCGCCGCCGCCGGGCCCGCTGCCGCAGACGCGGCCGCGCCTGGCCCAGCCGCGCTTCGTGTCGTCGCCGCTGTACCCGCACCTGCAGGCCAACGTGCCGGCGCACGTCATGGCCGGCGGCACGAGCATCCACTTCCCGGCGCCGGACCCGGACAGCTCGTTCTTCCTGCGCGGCAAGCAGATCTCGGCCGCGCTGGCCGCCGCCGGCCGCCCGCTCGCGCACCTGACCAAGTTCAACACGACGCTCGAGCGCGTTGAGAAGCTGCCGGCGGACGGCGACGGCAATGGCGACGGCGACAGCCACCATGAACGCCTGCGGCTCGTCCTCCGCACGGAAAACGCCGACGGCACCGACACCTGGTTCGAGGACACGGTCGACCACCTCGTCGTCGCGTCCGGCCACAACACGGTGCCCGTCGTGCCGGACGTGCCCGGCATCGCCTCCTGGCCGGGCCGGCTGCAGCACAGCTCGACGTGGCGCGAGGGCCGCGAGCTCAAGGGCCAGCGCGTCCTGCTCGTCGGCACCAGCACCAGCGCCACCGACGTCGCGCTGCAGTCGCTGCCGTACGTCCAGAAGCCGCTGTTCGTCGCGCAGCGCACGCCCAACCCGCGCCACCCAGACGTCTTTGCCCGCGACGGCATCCGCATCGTGAGCCCGATCGACCGCTTCGACGGCGCCACCATCCATCTGCAGGACGGCACCGCGCTGACCGGCATCGACACCGTCGTCTTCGCCACCGGCTATGCGTACACGTACCCCTTCTTCCCGCCGTCGGTGCGCCCGCCCGCCGTCCGCGGCCTGCGCGTGCCGGGGCTCTACCAGCACGTCTTCGACCGCCACAACCCCCGCACCATCGCCTTTGTCGGCCTCATCCAGAACGAGCTGACCTGGCTGGCCTGGGAGAAGACGGCCTTTGTCGTGGCCCTGCTGTGGTCCGGCCGCATCCGCCTGCCGCCCGCCCACGAGCAACAGGCCTGGGAGGACGCCCGAGTCGCCGCCACGACCGACCGCACGTTCCACGTCATGTTCCCCGACCCCTATGCGCGCGTGCTCTACTACGAGACGCTCAACGCACTCGCCCGCGACTACCTCGAGGACCCGCGCACCCGCGACGACACGCTGCTGCGCAGCTTCCGCTTCGAATGGGCCGTCGCCCTGCAGGCCGCTATCTCGGAGAAGGACAAGTTCTACAAGATGCCCTTTGACTGGGAGCGGCTGTGAGATAGAATCAGCTGTGCGGATAGACAAACAACGACTGTAAGGAAACATACCTATGCAGCCTCACGGCCCCCATTCCCACCCTGTAGCGTTGTGTCGCCAATCAGCGTAGCCCTCCAGCCGCCTGCACGGCACGCATCTGCCTTGGGCATGAACGGCTGGCTGTTTTCGGAAAAGGCCGCCGTCGTAGTCTGAATTCGTAGTCTTGAGTCGTAGTCTTGATAAAGAGGCCGGTGCCTTGTTTGCCTTGGTTTGTCTGCGGGCAGACCACCGATCCAAAACGTCCTTCCTCATGGCCACCTCCTCTCTCCCCGTCCGCGGCAAGTACGCCAAGCTTCTCAACCGGCTGTACGAGCCGCTGATGCTGCTGCACGCCCTCGACCCCGTGCGTGGCGCCCACGCGGCCCCGCCCCCGGCCGCTGCCGCTGCCGACAACGCCCAGCATGTGCGTCGCCAGTTCCGCGACGACCTCGCCTTCCTCTGCGAGTACGACAAGGGCGGCGACGCCTGCACCGCGCTCGCCATCGAGGACCTCGACGCCGGCCTCGTGTACTGGGTGGCCGCCAACACGAACCCGGCCACCAAGATCGTGCCTTTTCTCCGCGCCGTGCTGGCAGGGCTGGCCCGGCTGCGCGAGGCAGAGGTTGCTCGTGGCGAAGACGCCGATGCCGCCGCCGCCGCCGCTGCCGCCGCTCGCGCAGCCCACGCGGACACGCTCACTTCCACGGCCATTGCCTTTGCCCTGCCCAAGATCAAAAAGACACACCATCTGCTGGTCAAGGCCATCGCCGCCTGCACCACGTGTCTGGGCCGCGGCGGCTTTGCGGCCGGCGATGAGGCCCTCGCCGGCTGGCTGGCCCAGTTCAAGCAGGGCGTCGGCGGCGTCGGTGGCGGCGGCGGCGACAGCACCCGCCAGGCCAAGACGGCCGCGGCTGTCCAGCTGTGCCGCCGCGCGTACGACCAGCGCCGGGCGCCAGAGATGCAGCGCCTCAAGGCGCTGGCGCTCGCCGCCGACGCCACCGGCACGCAGCAGCACGCCTGCTTTGCGCAGGCGCACCACTACGTCGGCCGCCTCGCCCACCACGTGCGCGTGCCCGCGCGCCTCGTGCAGGCCCTGGCCGTCGTCGAGCCCCTTGTGCTGCAGCCGCTGGAGGTGCGGCCCGTGCCCGTGGCGGCGTGTGCGCCGTGCCGGCTGGCGGTGCCGGCGGCCAGTCAGAATGGGGATGTCGACCTGCTGGCCGGCATAGCGCGGCGCATGTGCAGTGCGCACGAGCCGGCGCTGCTCGCCGAGCTGACGGCCGGCCTGGCCGCGCTCGACCACCAGCTCGGCCTGGCCCGGCGCCTGCGCGCGGCGTACGACGACCAGGCCGCGCAGCCGCCGCGCGTGCACGCCGAGGTGCAGGTGCTGGAGCACTTTGCCGGCGCCGGGCACGCCTGGGCCGACGCCGACGACCGCTATGTCGGCTGCAGCAAGCCGGCCTGCTTCTGCTGCCTGCTGTACTTCCGCCACCACCCGCTGCAGCCCGTCGTGCCCGGCACCCACAACAAGGTGTACCGCAAATGGGGGCCGCCCCTGCTCGCGGGCGGCGAGCGCGATGCCGGGTACCGAGCGCAGCGCGACCTGCTGAACCGGCTCGTCGCCGACGTGCGGACGGACGCCGTCGCGCAGGTCCGCGCGCGACGTGGACGGCACCCGTGGCAGGCGGACACGGCGACGGCAATCACGCAGGCGTGGGGGGAGGAGGTCGAAGAAGAGGTCGAAGTGATCGAGGAAGTTGAGGCCGAGCAGGAGCAGGAGATGGATGAAGAGGTCGCGGAGTCCATGTGGAAGGTCGAAGAAAAGGCTGAACTGGTCGAGGGCGAGGAGGTCGAGGCCGAAGTCGAAGAGGTCGAGGTCGAAGTCGAAGAGGCCGAGGTCGATGCTCTGTTCGACGCTCTGAAGCTGGACGCGCTGGATGGAGCGAGCACTGGCGCGGGCTCCAAGACCGACACCGATGGCCTGAGCACAGACGACGGCTCCGAGTCCGATGCTGACGGGGGCGTGTCCATCTGAGGGTCGCCGTCGTTGTTTTCTTCCGCGGCGAGGTGTTGTCTCTGGTCAGGCGGAAAACACGGCGGCCTCCACTACAGTCGCTCCTGCCGTTCCTGCCACTCTACTACTTACGTCGCTCCTTCCGCTCCTGCCACTCGGCCGCTCCTGCCGTTTTCTGACCTGCCGCTCCTTCCGTCAACGCGCTCGACACGACCGGGTCGCTCCTGCCGTTCCTGGACGGACGCGTTCAGATTTTCCGTATAAAAGGCGGCCGGTCCCCCGTTTCTTCCTCCCCCTTCTCTTTCCTTTTTTTTTTTTCCTTTGGTTCTTTGCGCAGTGTGTCTTTTACCAACGGACAACACAAATTGTCCCCCCCCCCCCGTCCCCCATCACCAGCAACCGTGCG